>JANAVB010033219.1:7061787-7146008 GCA_029216955.1 Iris pallida | reverse complement strand
TGTCGCAGTAGAGGGACAAAACGGTGATGGAGTGTACCTGATGATAGAGTATAGGATGTTGTCGTGACAGACAATCCTCGATCATGATGATGTCATTACTGGATCCTTTGACATATGCAGATAAAGTGTCGGGGAGGAAGAGATGAAGAACCTCGAAGGCTTTTATGTAGATAGAGAGAATAATCTAAATAATGGGGTCATGATACTATAAACGATGGATAAGTAATTGTGTCATGATACTATAAGTAATGGTACCTCGACAAATAATGGTGTCATAATACTATAAATAATGATGTCACAATACGAATATATATACTAATCTAAGTCATAAATCCTACTAATCATCTTCATCATCTTCTCCATCTACATCTTCATCTTCATCATCTTCTTTATTTTCATCTACATCTTCATCTTCCAAATCTTCTTCCTCTTGGATACCTTCATAGCATCCTCTTCCTCTGCATGAGATAAATCATGTATGTCAACCATAACACCCTCTACACTAATGTGCGTCAACCTCCATATCATGATCAACTACTACATTCATATATGTAAATTGAAGCACGACCACCTCCTCCTCCTGGTATATTAGCTCTCAACATTGTAAGTGTTCCCAACATTAGGCTTGCGTACAGTCCACCAATCCCGGGTATTTCACTGTCGACTAGAAAACTTGTGTAGCATACTGAACTGTTTGACTTGCCAACACAAAAGTTCAAATCATCTATTTTTTCATGTTTTATATCAACAATTAATCCAATTTTTTGTTAATTTTTTTATCCTTGTTTAGGTGTTGTGTCAAACCAATCACATATAAACATCGCAATTTTGTATCAGGAGTCCGACTTCGACTATTCCAACTTTATAATATCTTTTAGTACCATAATAATCATGTTATGTATCGACATCGTAGACTGAGCTCCTCACACAAATCCTGAAATACTTTGTATAATTGTCCTCCTCATCACAAATGAGTGATTGATAGGCTTCTCAGTTGTATTAAACTTAAATCCATTAATGGTGTATCCGTCCTAACACTTTGCATTCTTACTTAGTCCGATGGCTAATGCTTGAAGCCTTTTATTCATTATTTTGATGACATGCCAAAAATCTATATCACATATTGTAGCTATATTAGATGAATTTTTGCGAAATGACAAATGCCAACGTTTAAGATCCTTACATAATCATGGAACTAATATGCAAATTTTCTATCAAACTTTGTAGGAAGTGCCTCATCATCAATATTATGTCTCTCCGTTTACACTTCCACTCTAAAGTATTGTGATAAGAAGCAAAGTTATAATACTTCTTTGCCAACTATAAATGTAAACTGAACTACATAGTTCAGTCACTTACTTCTAATATCTTATATCTCCTCTATGTCGTTATTTAACAATACATACTGATAAACAGCTTCAAGTTCATCATCGTTCATCCACTGTACTTTAGTAGTACTTGTAAGCTTGCCTCTCACATTGAAAATAAATCGTCTTCTATTATTTGGTGCATCGACACCACCTTCGTCAAACCTTGGGGCTTTCTTTTGATTAGTTTTGATATGAGTATCGAAATAGATCAAACAAAAGTTTGAAACCTCCTCAATGATATATGATTCTCATATCAAAGCATCTATATGAGCCTTGTTACCCACATTCTTCTTAAGGTAATGTAGATACCTAGAAGAAGAAAAGTTAGATTTTATAATTATTATACTATGAAATAGCATAAATTACTAGTTCAGGATAATTTCTACTCTCAAATGGGCACATCCATCGATACTGGACATGATCACCACCAATACGTGCTTCGTATAGAAGATGAATCGCAAATGTTTCATATTGTCAAATTCAATCATATGTTGCACTGTCAATTTACTCGAATAAAGATCTCTAGAATACAAAAACTCGACCAACGAAGTCCGCACATGATGAGACAAAATCTCTCTTAGAACAATTGGTAGTAACCACTCCATGGACATGTGACAGTTATGACTCTTCATTCCCATTACTTTACGTTCGTTGGATCAACACATTTCACCAGATGCGACACATAGTCGAAAGAAAATCTCTACCTCACTATCTACTTGCATATTATTATTTTTCCTTTGTTTTATGTTTAACTATGGACGCTTGCATATTTTGCAAGTCTTTTCTGCTTTGGAATTGTCTTTCGTCTATCCCTTAATATCTATTACTATATGAAGGCATTGGCAAATATATTCTTTTTGATATGAATGACATCAAGATTATGTCTTATAAGATTGTTCGTTCAATAAATAAGTCCTAGAAGATACTGCTTTGTCTAGCCCCGTCTATGTGTGGGTCCTTCAAATGATAGCCAGACTTTGGTTCTTTTTTTCATAGTCAACAAATCATCTACCTCTTTCTAAACCCTGTCCCTTTTGAATCTCAATGAGAGAACAAATAGTTCATGATTACCAGTTCTAAAGACCTTTATATTCTTTTTTTAAGGATGTGACGCAACAGAAACTGGCGGTGACAATAAAAAACATGCTTCCCTTCAATACAGAACACGAAATGCCTTATGTTCCTATGTATATCGTATGTCTTAATGCCACGAATACTCAATACCAATAATATCACACATGCTAAAAAATCTTGGATGGTCCACATAAGTATCCCTCCCATCTGGAAAGTTTAGTTTTTCGAGATATTGTACATATAGACATCAGACTGCCACAATTGCTTAACTCATCCCCAACGGCTACTAGTAGACATCGATATTCTTCTTTGAGTTTTTGAGATCGATATGATAAGTGTCAAGCATGTAAGAAATCTTTATGCACATCTATGGCGGTAGATAATAAGGTGACAGGATTACCACATAAGATAGCGTCAGCCAGACATTCCTAGGCTCCGCAACAAAATTTCGATAACATCAGTCAAAATTCTCTCATATATCTCGATCGGAAGGGTGAGATAATTTCCTTCGTACTTCTATCGTTCCTTGCTATGACATCATATTTTGTGTTTTATAATAGGAACATCCTATCTAACCTCTTCGTGACTAGTAAGAACTACAAGTACATGTAGGGACGCATCATTGTTCCTCTCGTTGACTTACCTTTGTCCCGTACTGACTTGTATCGTCCTCATGACAGAGGGTACATTTGTTTTTATCCTTATTCTTATAATACAACATGCAATCGCCGCGACAACAATATATCTTTTCATATCCTAAGTGAGTTTTCTTGTCATCATCTTCGAGTCATAGACGTTTTCAAGCAATTTCTTTATTCTTTGCACAACAACTCTATGACGAACTGTATGATCCGATCGTATCATTCTTACGACAAGTTGAAATCAGACTCGAGGTTCAACAAACCACATCACCCGCCAACATGATTGAATGAGTATCACAGGCTAGGTATACCAGAGTATATGCATCATTGAATATATCATAAAACTCCTTTGTATCATGATTATGATCCTCCGGACAAAACTAGGTCCATTTGCGACAACTATCACCCCCCGTGCCAACTTTCACTGCCGATGTTCACAATCCTCTCCGTAAGCTCCCCTCCGACATCCATGTCAAAGGAGAGCTGAAGTTTTTTTTAAAGATTATAATAGATCATATCATAGAACTCTTTTGTATCAGCAGGATAATAAAATAAAAATTCAAAGATACAAAAGTTAAGACAAAAATGCTATTTGGCTCCCAAAAAATTGGGTGATATATACCATCTTCCATTATGTGGTATATGACATGGCCGATGACATGACAGCTGACATGGCAAAATTAAACATTAAACGTTAAAGTAATATTAAAATTAAAATTAACACTTAAATTAATATTAATATCAAATTAACATGAATATTAATATTAAAATTAACATGAATATTAATATTAAAATTAACATTAACATTAATATTAACTTTAACATTAAAATTAATATTAACATTAAATTAAAATTAGCATTAACATTAACAATAAGATTAATATTAAAATGAATATTAATATTAATTAACATGATATTAATATTAATATTAACAAATTAACATTAATTTTAACATTAATATTAAAATTAATATTAACATTAGCATTAACGTTAACAATAAAAAAAGTGGATAATTAATTTTTTGGGTTAAAATATGACATGTCAGCACCTGTCAGTTTTCATGTCAGATGTCACATAATAGAAGATGGTATCACCCAAAAATTTTGGGAGGCAAATAGCATAATGAAGTTAAGGAGGCCGTGACTCGATTCCAACCTAATGTAGTACAAAAATGCTATTTGGCTTCCAAAAAATTGGGTGATATTATCTCCATTATGTGGCAGATGACATGGCAGCTGACATGACAAAATTTAACAATAAAATTAATATAAAATTAAAATTAATAGTAAATTAATAAATTAACATTAAAATTAAAATTAATCTTAATATTTCTTTTTTTTTTTTTTGAAATCCCACTCACACACACAATTGGGGGGCTCGAACCTTGCCGGCCCCTCCGGGTGTCCGCTCTAATACCACTAGGCTAGAGAGCTCGGACATCTTAATATTTCTTTGTTCACCAGTTCTACGTAGTTTACTTGATTTTAGCTCTGGACCTTCTTCTTCTAATTTCAGATTTTCTGTATGTTTGCACAAAAAAAATGAAATTTGTAGATGGATGCAGAGGTCATCTCAGCCAGCATACTCAGAGAAGCCATGGAGGAAGGTGCCATAACCGTGCGCGAAGTCGAGACGTGGATCGGCGCCAGCACAGCTCAGTTGCTGCTCGAAAGCTCGCGGATGAAGGACGTTCCTTCCGAAGCCGAGGATTTGGACGACGAGAGCGCGAGCGAGCTACGAAAGTCGTGCCTGACCGACCACGACATCAGGGCCGTGATCCTGGAGCTCGCCGTCAAGCTCGACGCGATGCGGCATCTCGGCCACCTCCCCAAGTACCACCAGCAGCTGACCTCCCTCCAGGTCCTCAAGATATACGCCCCGCTCGCCCACGCGGTCGGGGCGGGCGCAATGCCGCTCGAGATGGAGGACCTCTCGCTCCGTTGCCTGTTCCCCGACGCCTACCTCCGCGTCGACACCTGGCTGAGGAGCCACGAGACGGGGAGTGAGGCCCTGATCGAAGCCCACAAGAACCGGCTGCTGGAGGCGCTGGAGGGGGACGACGAGCTGCGGGGGATCGTCGATGGGATATCGATCAAGGGTCGGTTCAAGAGCCGTTTCAGCACGATGAAGAAGCTGCTGAGGGACGGCCGCAGGCCCGAAGAGATACACGACATCTTCGGCCTTCGGGTCGTCTTCGTCACGAGATCACTCGGGGACGGGGACAGGGCGTGCTACAGGACTCTGGAGGTGATCCGAGCTCTCTGGGAGGAGGTGCCGAGTAGGACCAAGGACTACATCGCCAAGCCGAAAGGGAGCGGCTACAGAAGCTTGCACGTCGCGGTCGACATCAGTGAGCCCGAGAAGCCGAGACCTCTGATGGAGATACAGATTCGGACGATGGAGATGGACGCGCTGGGAGCCGCCTCGCATTCGCTATACAAGGGTGGCATTACTGATCCAGCAGAGGTTCTTTCTTCTTCTTCTTCTTCTTCTTCTTTTTCTTCTTGTTCTTCTTTTCCTTTTGCACATTGTTATGTAACTTGATACGTCGACGAGGACATGCACGAACTCAAGTGACTCTAGTGGTCAATGAAGAGAGGTACAAGACTGAGAGACGGTTGGGTGGTGTGCGGTCTCAGGATCGAATCACAATCATGGTCCCGGTGATGAAAAAAAAAAAAAAAAAAAGCTAGTGCGTACTTAATGAACAAGTTTGATGTGCAGGAGGAACGGTTGAAGGCCATCATGGTCGCCGCAGCGGACGACACGGCCCTGCACCTCAGGGACCTGCCTTCTTCGGGCCACCACCGAGGGAGGCTGGAGATCGACAGCGAGAATCCGGTTTTCCGGTTTCTCGACACGAACGGCGATGGAAGGATCAGCATAGAGGAGCTCGGCGAGGTGATGGGGAGCTCGGGGCGGGGAGCAAAGATGCCGGGGAGCTTATGCAACTTCTGGACGCAAACGGTGACGGTTCTTGAGCTCCGAGGAGTTTGATCTGCTTCAGAGTCAGGTAAGACTACTATTTCTGGGTGATGAACTCGTTTCGATGTGCAATCTTTGCTTGTTCTATCGGCTCCTGCTCACGATCGAGCTCGCTATCCGAAACTTTGTTATGTTCAAGCTCAGCTCGTTTACAAAATCAAGATTGACCGTTTCTGAGTACCTGCAAGTTGTGCGATCTTATATGACAAAAAAAAAAAAAACCACATATTATTAATATGAAAGGGAAAGGAAATCAATTTCTTAGCATTTTCTTTCCTTTAGAAAATTAGAATTTCCATTGATTTTTTTTTCCGATGTTTGAAAATGTCAAAAATTAGGAAAAAAAAGTAAATTTTTTAATGTGAAAAAATGATTTATTGTTTGGATGGATGGAATCACTTTCTCCTAATTTTCTTCTATTGATAATCACTTTACTTTTCTCCTCAATTCCTTTGTCATCCAAATATAAGAAAGTAATTAATTCTCTTTTCCAACCCGATGATTCTGGGAACTAAATGAGACCTTATAGTAGTAAAAAAGAGAGTCTTTGTTTAGTATTTATACGGAGTTCTTAGAATGCCATAAGCGGTGATGTTCGTGTTGAAGCTCGGTTCGTTTAGAAATCAAGCGAGTCTCAAGCTGCTCTGTTCATTTTGCATGATCAGTAATGTGGTCCTAGATTGATAATACAATTAGAAGCTTTTTCAAATTGATTGGTTTGATTATAGTTGCTTACCCAGTGATAAAGTCATTTAACTCTGATTTTGTTTCTGTCAATTTTTGTGTTCGTTTCTGTAGGTTGAGTTTATGAGAAATATGGAGGACAGAGACGATCATTACAAAGCCATGCTGGGCGTGAAGCTACAGATGACCGATACCACCGGACTGATCCAGATTTATCGTAGAGAGTTGAGCGACAAGTTGACCGCAGCGGGCTAGGTGTGTTTATGCGGTTCTTGGTCTAAATCCAAATCTATAAATACCTTCCATGGCTACTTCTTGTACATTTGTGTTCTACTTGAAATCTTATTATTTATAGTATTGTATTGCTGTGTGAATGATTCCGATTATTTATAAAGGCACGACTCTATTGTCGAGGACATCACAAATTTTTTAAAATTTTATTACCAAAATGCCATTTGTGAGGAGGGAGAGGGTGGTGACTAGGAGTGAGCATTTGTGAGCATTCGGTAATAAAATTTTATTACCAAAATTTTATCAGTGTTTAGCATAAGAAGCATGTATATCGTGTGGGTACTGAATAGGACGACAAATGACAAGATGACTTAGGAACTATTCTGAAATTCAAGTACAACCTGTAGCATCCACCTTTTCATAGAAGGGTATTTTAGTCTTTTCAGCCATTTTGATCTTTATGTGATTTCCTGAATATGTTGACTCCTGTTGTGCTAGCAACTGGTTTAACCTTAGTGGACTTGTATAGGGGCCTAACCATGCATTAGAATTGTTTTCATTTTAGAATTTATTTTGTGCATTAGATTTAAATCCCAAAATTTCTACTATTTTTTTATTATTAAATTTGGACCGATTTAAATTTTGTATTGTAGTCGCGTAGTCGTATTGTACGTCGCGCACGACGTTTTATTTTTCGTAATTGCTCGACAAGTGCGAATATGTGCGAGCGTACATATTTTGAGAAAAACATTTTTCTTATTTTTATAGTTTCAAATAATATATGTAATATTTAATTAGCTATCAAAATTTTCTAAATTTATGATTTTATTTATGAAAGGCCTTTTATTTAGAATAAATAATATTATTCGTGCATACATTATATAAATATTTTGCTAGTTTATTTTAAATAAAAATATAATTTTCGAGATTTACTAATATTAATATTTTATTATTCAAAAAGATATTAAAAATATTTATTATTTTCGAAATTATTATTGGTATTTTAAAAAATATATTTGGAAGTTATTGTGGCCATTTAAATCTTGATTTGATTTTTGGATTTATTTAAATAGTTAAAATTTGAAGTTTGATTTATCCCAATTGATTTTAAGCCAAAAGAATTTAATTAGATTTAAATTGATTTGAATTGGATTTGGATTTAGATTTGATTGATTTTAAATTTAAAGGAAATTATCTACTTTGGGTTTTAAAATATCCCTAGTCCTTATCCAATTGGAAATTCCCACATCCTATAAATAGGCAGGTACTCCTCCAATTTCTATCATTCGTTATCTCTCCAAATTCTCCACAACCAAACGTGTATGCATCGTGTCCGTGTTCCCGGTCCAATTCTTATTCCATCATATTTACATATACATGTTCCACCATCTTCGTGTCGACAACCCCGACACGATTCAGCAAATTCCAAACCTAATTCTATTCTAAACCTCCGCACAGCCTATCAGTCCCGTTCACAGCCGACACCCCTCCAGACCACCATCACCTCACCCGCCTACCGATTCCCCATCGCCGTCAACCCAGCCTACCAAAACCACCGCAACCATCACCACCGGACCTCCGTCAAAACCACCACCCCGCCACCATTGAGAAAACCCCAACGGCAAAACAAATAAGAACAAATATATCACCGCTGCCATCACTGGCGCCCAACCGAAGCCCCAAACCCCGACAACCACCGTGATCACAACCACACCACCATCGTCGCCTGTCTCTTCCGAACTCCCCGACCCATGAACACCACCACCACCAAGACACCGCCACCCTCTGCCATCAACACCTACACAACCAGCGCCACCACGGTGGCCGCCCTTTGTAACCTCCGGCCATTACTTCCCCGATCACCATCACTGCCCACACCACCACAGCCACCCGTACCAATACCAAGACCCTAGGCACCCGACAACATCACCGTCACCAGAACCACCGTCGACGGCTATCCGCCGCGGCCAGCCTCCAAATCCCACTGGCCACCCACTCAAATTGTCGAAAAAGAAAAGAAATAGAACCCTAACCCTAAACCACCCTTACCTCGCCGGAGCTGCGCGCCGTGAGCTCCGCCTCACTCCCTTCAACTCCGGCGTCCGCCCTCTGCCTCGCGTCGAACCGTCGCGACCCCCTTCACCGCGTTCCTCCGCAGGCCAACGGCCGCACCCGCGCGCGCAACCTCTCGTCCGCCGCCGACCTTTGCCGCCCGCCTCCGCCTCCGCGCCATCACAGCGACGCCTCCGCGCCGACCCGCTGGAACCCCCTCTCCCCTCTGGCGAGATCCGTCGCGCGGTCTCCTTCCGCCGCGACGAGCTTCCTCCTCTCCGGCCGGATTAGCCTCCGCGCGCCACCGCTCACTGCCCTCCCCTTCCTCCGCTTTTCCCTCTTCCGACCCCTAGCCTCCGCCTCTCTCCTCAGCTCTCTTCTCTCCCCATTGTTTTGCTTTTTGATTTTTTTTCTTCTCTGGAAGGAGAAGTGGTTATCCTCGAAGGGGAACCACAGCTCTTTTATCTCTTATTTTATATTATTTTACTTTTGTTAAATTATTATTATTACTAAGGATATTATTATTATCATTATTAATATCTTAATAATCATTATTATATTATTATTATTATCATTGTTATTATTATTATTATCATCATTATCCTTATCATTATTAGAAAGATTATTATTATTATTATTATTATTATTATTATTATTATATTATTATTATTATTATGGTTAATGTTTTGTATTATTATTAATTAATATGATGCATATTTAGAAATAGTAGTAGATTATATATTATTGTATTTACTATCATTAGTGTTATTATTGTTTTGATAATATATATATACTATTTTCCCAAAATTATTTAGTAACAAAAATATATGATTTAGGGCTTGAGCCCTACACTGATTTTCAAATTGGGTTTTTTTTTTCCAGCAATATTGATTAGTTTATAACAAGTATATTGCTTTTGATTTATACATATTTTATTTTATTTTCTAAAAAAGCTTATTATTTTATAATCCGAATACATATATTCGTGACTTTAATTATAAGTATAATTTTAAAAGGATTTACAAAATATATTTATATGTCTCCAAGATATTTTTAAATATTGTGATTGGTAAAATCATAGTTTACAACCATTATAAATAATTTCTAAAAGTAATTAAATATTTATTTATACCAATTATCTTCGATTATCAATCTTGTCCCTCGCTAGTCATATTCCAATCTTCTTGCATATCTCGAACAACCTTATGTCCATCCTAACTAAATTGAACCTTCTGGACCCAATGGAACTGATCGTGTCACCACCCGAGATCACCTTGTATAGTTGTTGCACCGAAGTCACAGTTCGTGCCACATTGATCATCGCAGCACACCAGGCGTCCTACCAGGCAAGACACCTTGTCATTTGCTGTTTAATTATTTTAGCTCATATTTCATGCATTATTTATTTTCTTTATGCAAAATAAACTGTGATACATGGCATAACCTGTTAGAACTTACTGTTCATTTATTTTCTGCTATGTATATTTTTCTCACATAAACCTAGAATTAAGGGACCACCTTGTGTGTTGCATTCATTGGCCTTGACACGTTGTAACACGAAGTTGTGTGTCGCATGTAGGACACGGAAGTACGTGATTGGCTGGCCACCAGTACGTACAAGCCGTGCGATAGGAATAACCGCTAATAGAGAGTGCATGCTAGTTTGACTTAGCGGTTATAGTGGTTTGTGTTGTGGATACAACACAGTAGGCATTTTGGGCGGGAGGACAATTCTTAACGTATGGGCTTCGATGCACTTTCCCTTGTGATCCGGATTCTCCACTGGAGATACGGGGTTGTTGACCCATGATTACTGACGGCCACTGACGATTCTGCGAAACATCATGCTCTTATTGATTGGGCCTCTAGTGCCCCAAGGGGGGACTATGCCGATCCTATTTAGCCAGGGCCCATGCGTAGGAAGGATTGTTCTTAACTACATTTCACTTAGAACGGTAGGCTACCTTTATCCGTTAGGTACGAGTACTTTTGGTTTGGGTACTTGTATCGGACCGTGGCTTGGAACAATAACTTGTCGCGGATTAGTTCGTCACATCTTGTCCTTGTTTGGTTGTAGGTGTGACTTACTACTTCGATGAGAAGGTATTGAACCTTGTTGGGGTCCGGATACCATATTGGATTCATGGCATGGAAAGATACTTCACCGTGAATTAGTTTACCATCTCCTGTCCTTGTTTGGTTGGGGATGGTACGCTCGTTCAGTAGGTGCATATTGGACCATGTTATAATTCAATGACTTATTTATTTGAGCAATATTTATTCAGTTTATATGGCATGATATTATGTGTCTTGTTACGTCCCTCTGAGGACCTGGTTATCTCCAGGTGTGTGCTATTATCTTTCGCAGGTGTTCTAGCTCTAGCCGTGTTCATCGCTATTTCTTCGAGGATGATTGCGCTTGGATCGTCTTCGCTTCGCTCCCAAAATCATTTATTCTATCATGTATTCTTCCGTTACTTGTTGGTAGTGGATTGTCTCCGCCCAACATATTGTATCAAGACAATTCTTAGTTGATTATATGATATCTTTTATTCATTTATTTTGTGTGGATGAGATTAGTTATGGTTCTACTGTATTTTACAGCTTATGTATTCATACAAGTTTCCATACATTAGAGTGTACTTCGTATTAATACAGCTGGCATGTCTACTTTCCTAGTCCTACGTATTTTGGAACTGGGGCATTACATATTTTTGTGGTGGCCCATACTGGTCAAGTTAAATTGTTTGGTTACTTTACCGTACCAAGCAAGCCTGCGAATAGGATTAGAAGTCTAGGATCTCATCCACATACTTGACCTCTTTCCTTGAATTTATCTACCGTTTGACTCATCAATTGCATCTTGCTTGCTTTCTTCCATCCCTATTCTTATCTTCCCTTTGTGCTTGCTAGAGATTGACCCTACTAGTTAGTTGTCCCAAAACACCATTAGTTTAATTCTTTAAGTTGGTTAGAATACCTTATGAACTAGCAACCCCTTTGACCTAGTGACCTATATTAGCAAGCTTACTTAGATCCTAGAATCTAGAGGACCTAAACCCATCTAGCCAACCAAGGACTTGGACTAGAAGACTATAGGACGACTGTGTAAAGACCATCACAGGACATGACTTAGCTCATTTAGAAGTTCGACTATACTTCTCTCAAATTTTAAACTCTCGTGCCTATAATTTCACTCTCTTGACAAATGTTACTACTATAACTTAGATTTGCAAGTTCATTTATTTATCGAGCTTGTTCACGACAAATGTTATTGGAAGAGCTCCCACTAACATGTTGTCTTCAGAACCGGTGCATAATGGTCTGATCAACCAAGTGCACTTTGGTTCGCTTTTGCCTATTATTCTACGTGGATGGGGACATAGTTAAACTTGTCCTCTAGAGTCCCATCCGTGACTGCCTTGGCAACTCCTTTAAAAATTTTTGAACATCTTGAATCATGTATTCATATTCGATAACGCCTCCTTCGAACTCTATATTGCTTTCGCCTTCACCTATTTTAGGAGGACGAAGGCGTTATACTAGAACTTTCTCTAGCCTTCCTATCGGCTATGACCATTCTTACTCGATGTTGCTATATCTTCATCCTAAACTACTGGACCCTATCAAGACCCTCTAATCGCTTAATTAAAGCGAATCTATTTTGTTCTCTTAATCGTGACCCTCATTCATTACCCGTGACCATACCGTATTATTTTTCTATAATCTAGATCGCGATTCTTACGGCATGATTTTATTATCGATTGTTCCCCATCGATACCCCCTTGGGTCTTTTCACCCCCTACTAATTCTTAATTTCGAGGACGAAATTCTTTTAAGTTGGGTAGGATGTAAAACCCTAAATTTCTACTATTTTTTTTTATTAAATTTGGACCGATTTAAAATTTTGTATTGTACGTCGCGTAGTCGTATTGTACGTCGCGCACGACGTTTTATTTTTCGTAATTGTTCGACGAGTGCGAATACGTGCGAGCGTACATATTTTGAGAAAAACATTTTTTATTTTATAGTTTTAAAATAATATATGTAATATTTAATTTAGCTATCAAAATTTCTTAAATTTATGATTTTATTTATGAAAGGCCTTTATTTAGAATAAATAATATTATTCGTGCACACATATATTTCATAATATTTGCTAGATTTTAAATAAAAATATAATTTTTGAGATTTATTAATATTAATATTTATTATTCAAAAAGATATTTAAAATATTATTATTTTCGAAATTATTATTATAGGTATTTTGAAAATATATTTGGAAGTTATTGTGGCCATTTAAATCTTGATTTAATTTTTGGATTTATTTAAAAAGTTAAATATTGAAGTTTGATTTATCCCAATTGATTTTAAGCCAAAAGAATTTAATTAGATTTAAATTGATTTGAATTGGATTTGGATTTAGATTTGATTGATTTTAAATTTAAAGCAAATTATCTACTTTGGGTTTTAAAATATTCCTCCTTATCCAATTGGGAATTTCCACATCCTATAAATAGGCAGGTACTCCTCCAATTTCTATCATTCATTATCTCTCTAAATTCTCCACAACCAAACGTGCGTGCATCGTGTCCGTGTTTCCGGTCCAATTCTTATTCCATCATATTTACATATACATGTTCCACCATCTTCGTGTCGACAACCCGACACGATTCAGCAAATTCCAAACCTAATTTATTCTAAACCCCCGCACAGCCTATCAGTCCCGTTCAGCCAGCATCCCTCCAGACCACCATCACCTCACCCCGCCTACCGATTTCCCATCGCCGTCAACCAGCCTACCAAAACTACCGCAACCATCACCACGGACCTCCGTCAAAACCACCACCCCGCCACCATTGAGAAAACCACAACAGCAAAACAAATAAGAACAAACACAACACCGCTGCCATCACTGGCCCCCAACCGAAGCCCCAAACCTCCGACGACCACCGTGATCACAACCACACACCACATCGCCTGTCTCTTCCGAACTCCCGACCATGAACACCACCGCCACCAAGACACCGCCACCCTCTGCCATCAACACCGACACCACCAGCGCCACCACGGTGGCCGCCCTTCGTAACCTCCGGCCATTACTTCCCGGTCACCATCACTTCCCACACCACCACATCCACCCGTACCAATACCAAGACCCTAGGCACCCGGCAACATCACCGTCACCAGAACCACCGCCGACGGCTATCCGCCGCGGCCAGCCTCCAAATCCCACCGGCCACCACCACTCAAATTGTTTAAAAGAAAAATAAATAGAACCCTAACCCTAAACCACCCTTACCTCGCCGGAGCTGCGCGCCGTGAGCTCCGCCTCACTCCTTTCAACTCCGACGTCCGCCCTCTGCCTCGCGTCGAACCGTCGCGACCCCCTGCACCGCGTTCCTCCGCAGGCCAACGGTCGCACCCGCGCGCAACCTCTCGTCCGTCGCCGACCTTTGCCGCCCGCCTCCGCCTCCGCGCCGTCACCAGCGACGCCCCGCGCCGACCCGCTGGAACCCCATCTCCCCTCCGGCGAGATCCGCCGCGCGGTTTTCTTCCGCCGCGACCGAGATTCCTCCTCTCCGGCCGGATTAGCCTCCGCGCGCCACCGCTCACTTCCCTCCCCTTCCTCCGGCTTTCCCATCTTCCGACCCTAGCCTCCGCCTCTCTCCTCAGCTCTCTTCTCTCCCTATTGCTTTGCTTTTTGATTTTTTTTTTCTCTGCTGGAAGGAGAAGTGGTTCTCCTCGAAGGGGAACCACAGCTCTTTTATCTCTTATTTTATATTATTTTACTTTTTGTTAATTATTATTATTACTAAAGATATTATATTATCATTATTAATATCTTAATCATCATATTATTATTATTATCATTGTTAATATATTATATTATTATCATTATCCTTATTATTATTATTATTATTATTATTATTATTATGGTTAATGTTTTTGTTATTATTATTAATTAATATGATGCATATTTTAGAAATAGTAGTAGATTAATATATTATTGTATTTACTATCATTAGTGTTATTATTGTTTTGATAATATATATCTATACTATTTTCCCAAAATTATTTAGTAACAAAAATATATGATTTAGGGCTTGAGCCCTACACTGATTTTCAAATTAGATTTTTTTGGCCAGCAATATTGATTAATTTTATAACAAGTATATTGCTTTGATTTATACATATTTTATTTATTTTCTAAAAAAAGCTTATTATTTTATAATCCGAATACATATTTCTTGACTTTAATTATAAGTATTTTAAAGGATTTACAAAATATATTTTATATGTCTCCAAGATATTTTTAAATATTGTGATTGGTAAAATCATAGTTTACAACCATTATAAATAATTTCTAAAAGTAATTAAATATTTATTTATACCAATTATCTTCGATTATCAATCTTGTTCCTCGCTAGTCATATTCCAATCTTCTTGCATATCTCGAACAACCTTATGTCCACCCTAACTAAATTGAACCTTCTGGACCTAATGGAACTGACCGTGTCACCACCCGAGATCACCTTGTATAGTTGTTGCACCGAAGTCACAGTTCGTGCCACATTGATCATCGCAGCACACCAGGCGTCCTACCAGGCAAGACACCTTGCCATTTGCGTTTAATTATTTTAGCTCATATTTCATGCATTTATTTTTTTTATCCAAAATAAACTGTGATACATGGCATAACCTGTTAGAACTTACTGTTCATTTATATTTCCTGCTATGTATATTTTTCTCACATTAAACCTAGAATTAAAGGACCATCTTGTGTGTTGTATTCATTGGCCTTGACACGTTGTAACACGAAGTTATGTGTCGCATGTAGGACACGGAAGTGCATGATTGGCTGGCCACCAGTACGTACAAGCCGTGCGATAGGAATAACGCTAATAGAGAGTGCATGCTAGTTGACTTAGCGGTTATAGTGGTTTGTGTTGTGGATACAACACAGTAGGCATTGGGCGGAGAGGACAATTCCTTAACGTATGGGCTTTGATGTACTTTTCTTTGTGACCCGGATTCTCCGCTGGAGATACGGGGTTGTTGACCCATGATTACTGACGGCCACTGACGATTCTGCGGAACGTCATGCTCTTATTGATTGGGCCTCTAGTTCCCCAAGGGGGGACTATGCCGGGCCCATGCGTAGGAAGGATTGTTCTTAACTACATTTCACTTAGAACGGTAGGCTACCTTTATCCGTTAGGTACGAGTACTTTTGGTTTGGGTACTTGTATCTGACCGTGGCTTGGAACAATAACTTGTCGTAGATTAGTTCATCACATCTTGTCCTTGTTGGTTGTAGGTGTGATTTACTACTTCGATGAGAAGGTATTGAACCTTGTTGGGGTTCGGATACCATATTGGATTCATGGCATGGAAAGATACGTCACCGTGAATTAGTTTACCATCTCCTGTCCTTGTTTGGTTGGGGGGATGGTACGCTCATTCAGTAGGTGCGTATTGGACCATATTATAATTCAATTGACTTATTTATTTGAGCAATATTTATTCAGCTTATATGGCATGATATTAGTGTCTTGTTAGTCTCTCTGAGGACCTGGTTATCTCTCTAGGTGTGTGCTATTGTCTTTCGCAGGTGTTCTAGATCTAGCCGTGTTCATCGCTATTTCTTCGAGGATGATTGCGCTTGTACTTCGTATTAATACAGCTGGCATGTCTACTTCCTAGTCCTACATATTTTGGGACTGGGGCGTTACAAGATTATTTTTTAAGGCTTTTATTATTTATTTAGCCTTTTTGCATGTAGGCCTTTGAGCTTTTCGACTTGGGCCCATTTCTAATTGAGTAGAAGATGGCCAAGTGAAATCCTAACCCTAGACACCTCCCTTGGCCGCCCAACACAGAAGCACCCCCTCCTTTTTTCATTATTTGTGAAAATTGTGAGCCTCCACCAAGAAACCCTAAAAAGATCCATCTCTCCAAAACCCTATTTTCTTCATCCAGAATCCGTTTCTTCCCAAACGAACTCCGTTGCGCTCTTCGAGGAGAGGAGGATCTGCTGGAGCATTTCTGGAGTGGAGACGGAGGGTTTTGCTGGCAGGAAATCGGCCGACACGACAATCGAGGAGTCCCGATCAGTGAGTTTTGACACTCAATAGGTAAATCCTAATCTATCATCGCAAATCTAGTTTTTTCTTCATTTTGCATCCATATAGGTGCCCTAGCCTGCCCACGAAATTTGGTGGGTTTTCGACTCCGTTGATGGAGGTATCGAGCCCGTGTCGGTCCCTTACGGCACGTGTTAGACGAAATGCCGCTTAGGATAGAAAGTTGTTATTTTTCATTTCTGTCTTCATGTTTAGATAATATGATTTTGATAAACTTTTGTGAAGACAGTTTTGGGTTTGGCATCGTTTCAGCGGCGTTTCGGGCAACGGACGCACGTGCACGGATCCCGTGCACGAGGCCGTGCGTGCCCTGTTGTCCGCGTGTGATTACGTGATGCATAGAGCGTATTTTTGCGTGAAAATTTGTGATCACATGGGGGCAACCTTGCCCTCATGCTCGTAAAATTTCTCGAGTGTTCGTTGAGCGAGCGCGGAGATATCGCTGCGTGCACCGCTCAGCCACTGTGCTTTCAGCCTGTCATTTTTGTCGCGGAGACGGACTTGTGCGCACATGACGCAGCAAAGACCCGTTCCAAGACCGAAACATGTTGACCTAGACCTAGACGACCGTAGGACGAACCCAAGTCACGGCGTAGCCCAACGTGGGACCAGCGAGGCCGCGGCACCACGCGCACGAGGGCGCCGGGCGCGCACGGCGCGCGCAGCAGGCCGCACGGGTGCGGGGGCTGCGTGCACCACTTTGGCACAGCGTGTCGCCATGTCATCGTGTCCTAGACCTACCCCAGGACCCCCCCAGCTATGTGCACAAGCACGTGGCATTTCGTTGCGTGTGCGACGCTCAAACGAGCGAGAACGCACGCGTACCACGCGGTATCGGAAAATTCCGATACGCGTTCTGTGGTCATGACACGGACACGATTTCTAACCCGAGAGTATACGAACGCATCACGTGGGTCGAGGCCAACGTGTATGCCAAGTTTCGTGGGTTCGTTTGGGTTGTTGTGTGAATTGGGTTGTTGTTCTTTAGTTTTTGATTTTTGAATTAATATGATATTTGTTTTTTTTAGCTTATTAGCTTCTAAATCTGAGTTTACAGGACTTATATGAGATTTCAGATTCGTGGGAACCAACTTTGGCTTTGTTTCATAATTTTCCATCATTTATGAATATATGTGTTTCTATATAGCTTTATGCTATATATATATATATATATATATATATATATATATATATATTATATATATAATATATATATATATATATATATATATATATATAATTCCGTTGAAACCCATTCCTAATGTATATATATTGCGAATGGGTCGAGGGGGATATATTTCTAGATTCTAGACTCTTATTTATCTCGCATCATTGCGTATCTTCCATTTAAACATTTGTGTGTGTGTGACGTGGCGATTCTAGACTACTTATTATGGCATTGGCTTAGATGACACTGGCGACGTGGACCTCAAGAGGATCTAGCAGTCGCTGAGGACTTGCCTATAGTCTAGCTGAGACTTAGTTTTTATTGTTTTCACTTGAGACTTTATGAGTTGTACTTGAGATTTATTCTAGTGGTTTACACCTAGACTTTTTATCTGTGACTCCTTGAGATTCATTCTTCTATTCCATCTTAGTATTGTGATTGAGTTACTTATATCTACTCTCCGTTCGGAGTTTATTTTAGACTGTGTTAGATACTGTAACTCAGGACAGCGTTCTACCGCGATACTGCGGCGTAGGCTGGGCGTTCGTCACTTCTCGTGCCCTTGTACTGGGTGCGGGTCGTGACACATTTTAGTGGGGCCCATGCAGGTCAGTCACAATCACAACTAGTGTGATTCGTAGTGGTACTCGAACTAGAGTATCATTACAGCCTGCAGTAGGATATAGGATATAAATTAAGGTACTCAATCACATTAGGAAAATTCTTATTAATTCTTAATGTTAATTGTCTCCTTTTGAAAACAATTGTCCTTCTGTTAATTTTGCTCTTTATCAGAAATGATTCCTGTTTGATCTGTCTTTAGGATAGTGGAGACACGATCGTAGCGCTCTGGTCTCAGGGATACCATGAGAGGTCGGCTACTTCTCGTCTGACCCAGCAGGCCCCAGGGACCACAGTGCCTCTTATTCCAGCTCAGGTGGGCCCATCTGCTACTTTTGGGGGTGCTCCTCCACCAGCTCCGAGGACTACCCAGGAGTGCAGGGGATGCTACTACCACGCCCCAGGGGACAATTGATGCGGCGCAGTGTTTCGCTTCATTCAGCAGATGATGGAGACGCAGCGACGTCAGTCAGAGGACATGAGGCAGGGAATTGAATGCCCACCAATTAGCGATGGTGGCAGTGGAGAGGGTGATGCCCAACCTCAGGGAGGGCAGATTCAGCCATACCAGTCGAGGACTCCAGGTATTCAGGAGTTCCAGAAGATGAGGCCGCAGAACTTCAAGGGTACGGAGGGTATCCTTTGCGCGGACGACTGGATCGAGCACTTAGAGGAGATTTTTCGTCTCGTAGAGATACCGGCTAGACTCCAGGTGGAAGCAGCATGCAGCATGATGCAGGATCTTGTCCGCACTTGGTATCAGACCGACCCAGGGTTGGTACTACAGGGCAAATTGGGAGGCTTTTAAGAAGCTTTTCAAGGAGAAGTTCTTCCCTGATACTGCATGGCACGTTGGAGACGCAGTTTGAGAACCTGGTTCAGGGGAACCAGACTGTAGAAGAGTACGCCGGGGAGTTCTGTCGCCTGGACAGATTTGTGGAGGGCCTTAGCGAGACAGAGAAGGCTAGGAGATTCAGGAAGGGTTTTGGTTAAGGAAGTCAAGTCCTTAACCAAGAGCAACAGAATGCTACATTAAGGGGATTTTGATGGAGCCATGGCAGCGAGGATGATTTAGAGTTGTAGCACCCAGTTTCTAAATAAGGATAATTTTAAAATTTTGTAATCATAATTTTTAATAATGATATTTAAACCATTTGATTTTTGGTGATTTTTAGTAATTTAAAAACTATTTAAAACCACGACTTGTGATTTGATGTTTTGCTAGTACAGCCTTAGAGATTTCTTAACCTAGAGACTAACCATGATCATATGAGCCCATCCATAGGTTTAGAACCATCAAGTTAGGGCTTTTTAGCCTAAGGGGTTTTGGTAATTTACTAGGAATTATTAGAATTATTGGATTTATGTGAATTATTATTATTAATTATTGTCATGAGAGCCCTAACCTAGTTTACCCTAATCTAGAGGTTAGACACTAACCTAGAGACTAGAGGAGGATATTACATATTAGTCAAGGTAGGAAAATATCAAGATATTTACATATTAGCTTTTCCTTGAAAACCTCAAAGATCTATTACTTTGGCATGAAAGTCCATACCCACCATGAAGGAAGGCAAGAGGACACCCCCTTGCCATGGCAGGCCAAGGGCACCCCTACCATGCCCCCTTCCTATATGTACACCCCCTCTCACTGTTAACACACACACCACTACCCCTTCCCATGACCCCCTCACACACACATGATCACACCCCTTCACCCCTTGTTCCCTCTCATCACACCCCTCTCTATTTCCCTTTCTCACCTATATATATATATATATATATATATATATATATATATAATATATATATATAATATATATATATATATATATATATATATATATATATATATATAAAGGTGTATGTATATGTGTATATATTGACTAGTATATATATATATATATATATATATATATATATATATATATATATATATATATATATATATATATATAGATATATATATAATATTACACCTTATATATATATATACACCCTTATATTATTATATATATATATATATATATATATATATCTATATATATATATATATATATAATATATATATATATAATACTCATATCTATATATATATATATATATAATTTTTTTTTCATATATATATATATATATATATATATATTATATATATATATTATATATATATATATATATTATCTATATATATATATATATATATATATATATATACAATAGTATATATAGATATATATGATATATATATATATATTATATATATATATATCATATATATATTATATATATATATACTAGTTATATATATATATAGTATATATATATATATTATATATAATATATATCTATATATATATATATTATATATATATATATATATATATATATATATATATATTGAATTGTATATAGAGGGCTATGGATATATATTACATAGATGTAGGTTTACCTATAGATAGCTATATGTGAACCTATATGTAGTGACCTAGAAATATTAGCCTATGGTCATAGTCACTAGCCTATGGCATTAGGGGCTAACCCTAATTGACCATTGACCTTGACTTAGGTAGTTGACCAAAGTCAACCTTAGGTCAAACTTGGCCTAATTAACCTAGAATTGACTAAGATAACCTAAAGTGACTAGTTAAGCTAAGTTTGACTAAACCTTAACTAGTTTGACATTGGTTGACCTAACTTTGACTAGTTTGACTGATTTGACTTTTAAAGTTGACCAGAGTTGACCAAGAGTTGACTTTTGACCAGATTGACCTAGAATCATGTAGTATGCATTGTATACTCTATTTTTACCATTGTGGATATTGTGACATGTTTACTCTAAATAGGACTCTGTGACACCAGTTCGGACATCTATTCATATCAGTCATACAGGGTGACAGGCGAGTACATTCTCTGATCATTTTATACTTGTTAGGACTTATATTCTTGCTCTAGATTACTTTGCATGATGCTGTCACGTCATTATCACGGATTGGTACTATATGGATCTTGTCATGCGATGTTATCTCCCTCGGGGTGCATTAGATACAGGTGTCATGTGCTTTTTCATAAATATCTTGTATTCATGTACACCGCGTTCATGTATACTCTTGTGCAATCTTGTACTCTCATGATCACGTGAGCAAACATGATAAAAACCTCTTGTACAAGGTAACGTAACTTGACTGGATCGTTGTGTATTAATTGGGGAGGGGTGATAGGAAATGGTTATGTGATCAAAATCCCATCTTGTGAAATCTTGTGAAATCATGTATATGTCCATGGTACACTCACGTATGATGGAGTTACCCTTGCATTGTCCTAACCCGTTTATATAACCATCTCATGCTCTAAATCACAAGTTACCTACAGTTTACTTATCATATATATAGATATTTTCAGTTATCAAATCTCTCTCGTTTTATATATATTTCTTTACAGTCCATATATCTTACTCTTTGCATGCTTTATATTTCTAACATGATATGAACTGCGTGAGATGTATTGTGCTCGTTCCTGTCCTGACTGGACCTGTGAAAATATTACAGATGATGATGGTGACTGTCCTACCTTCTATGGGACACATGAGGGTGACCTTCAGGAGCCTGAGGAGCATCTAGCTCAGTAGAGGGTGCTAGTCGTGTTATAGTTTTTAGTTGTATGGATTGTTCTGATTGTTAGTGTGACTTAGTTATATTTCAGGTCTTGTATCTATTTGTGTTGGACATCTACTTTGTGTGTGTGTGATAACTCTATTTATATTCAGTTTCTTCCTTTTATCTGATTCCATATCATGCTTTATCTTTCCTAGACTTGTGTTTGAGATATAGAGTTGAGATGTTATGTATACCCGTACGAAGATGACAGGTTTATATATCTTGTTGTTAGATGTTAGATGTTATAGATGACCTATACAGCATTATACCGCCGACACTGCGGCGTAGGCTGGACGTACCCACGTTCTCGTGTCCCTAATCAGGGTACGGGTCGTGACACGTTTTGTGGTGGCCCACGCAGGTCAAGAGTTAGAGTCGCAAATAGTACAATTTTTGTAGTGGTGCTCGACTTAGAGTGCTGCTACGAGCCTGCTATTAGAAATTTGGTCTAGTTATTACTACTAGAATTTCTCAATCACACCTAGGAAAATTTTCGATCTTTTGATTATCATGATGACTCTCCTTGTATTAATTAACTGTCCTTCTTTGATAACATCTTCTCATGTGCCATTGATCTCTTTGCTTCAATTCATCTCCAGGATGACGAACACGCACCCGGAGGCCACTGGATCGAGTAGCTTGCCCGAGAGATCTGACCAGGCTGAGGAAAAGTTCACGAGACTGCCCCCAGTGATTCTACTATCCCGGAGGCCCTGGCAGTTGCACAGGGAGGTCTACCACCTCCACCCTAGAGGATTTCGGTCATTGTTCCAGAGATACTGCCGCCACCACCTCCGATACCGACGGAGACCACATGTTTCTACTCCTTCAGCAGATGATGGAGACACAGCGAGCCCAGGCAGAGTCGCAGCGCCAGACGGAGGCATCACACCGCCAGACTGAGATGCTGAGGCAGAGCATGGAGAGCTCGCATCAGCTGCACTGGCAGCCGTGGAGAGAGTGGCACGGGTACGGTATAGGGCCCTACCGGCCAGCAGCCGTACCAGCAGCAGTCTAGGCCAGGGACTTATTAGATTTTAGGAAGATGAGCTCCAGGGAATTCACGGGCACGGAGGGCATCCTTTATGCAGACAACTGGCTAGAGGACGTGCAGCAGAGTATAGAGCTAGCAGAGCTTCCTAGAGGACTTTGGGTTTCAGCCGCAGCAGCCGAATCTTCGACATCGCGCTGACATGGTACCGCACGGATCTCGTGCGTCGATGAGAGGGTTATCATGGGAGGACTTTCGGAGGCTCTTCAAGGAGAAGTTCTACCCGGACATGGCTCTTACAGCATTGGAGGGCCAGTTCGTGGGTATAGTGCAGGGGAACTCGTCGGTGGACGAGTATGCAGCAGAGTTCTTCCGCCTTAGCAGGTTCGCTCCCGATATGATCTAGGATGAGGGGCAGAAGGCTTGCAAGTTCCGTAGGGGACTTATTCATGCAGTACGCACCCGCACCTCGGGTCGCCGTGACGCGACGTTCGATCAGATATTGATGGACGTTCAGCTTGCAGAGAAGGACTTCGGCCTCAAGCCGAAGAGGGGCAGTGATGCCTTAGGGGCGAGTTCTTGTGCAGGGCCAGCCAAGCACCCTCACATACAGCAGAGGCCAGTTCAGCAGCCGTTTCAGGGCCAGGGACATGTACTTCACCAGCACACCCAGGCAGCAACATCACACTATATGTAACTTCTGTAAGAAGCAAGGTCACGGATGGGACGACTGCAGGAAGAGGCAGGACCTGTGTTTGCTTTGTGGTTCAGTAGAGCATCAGTTGAGGGAGTGTCCCAAGAACTTGGCACGATTGGCTCAGGCAACAGCAGGAGCTAGGGCTCCGACAGGGCAGCAGACGGGACCACCGTTGCAGACTATGCAGCAGAGATTTGCCCAGCATCAGCAACAGGCCAAGGGAGGCCAGCAGGGACGAGCTTTTGCCATGGAAGTCGAGGATGCACAGGCAGAGGGGAGAGCGGATTGCAGGTTCCAATCTTTCAATTCCATTTCAGCATTAGCCTCCTTATAACTATCTTGAATTCAATTCTATCTGTTGTGAGTTTAAATTTTGTTCGGATTTTCATTGTGAATTATTTCTTCTAAGATAAGTCGTATGGGCTAGGTCGTCTCGATTATGGGATCTAGAGTCTTCTATAGTCATGTTAGCTGGCATAGTGAGGACATATAGTCGGATTTTGGACGTATTTCTCGGATGTGGGAATTTAAGGTTTTCGCGGCCAGGCATGCGACAATGCAAAATTTTAAATACCATGATTCTAGAGGTATGCACCTTAGTCGAGGACTATGTGAATATCGTAGCCTTGCTCACTAGTATGACGAAGATTCCGAGTATCATGATTTTGGGCAGACGTATATGATTATCGGACTGTGTGTTTGAGACAGTCATTGTTGGGGTGTTTGACCTAGAAGGAGTATGACCATTCTAATTTCGAGGACAAAATTTTTCTAAGGAGGGTAGACTTGTAGCACCAGTTTCTAAAATAAGGATAATTTAAAATTTTGTAATTATAATTATTTAATAATGACATTAACCATATTATGATTTTTGGTGATTTTTAGTTAATTTAAAACTATTTAAAACCACGACTTGTGATTTTGATGTTTTGCTAGTACAACCTTAGAGATTTCTTAACCTAGAGACTAACCATGATCATAGGAGCCTAGCCATAGGTTAGAACATCAAGTTAGGGCTTTTTAGCCTAAGGGGTATTTTGGTAATTTATTAGAAATTATAGGAATTATTGGATTTATGTGAATTATTATTATTTAATTATTGTCATGAGAGCCCCTAACCTAGTTACCCTAATCTAGAGGTTAGACACTAACCTAGAGACTAGAGGATGGATATTACATATTAGTCAAGGTAGGAAGATATCTAAGATATTTACATATTAGCTATTTTCCTTGAAAACCTCAAAAGATCTATTACTTGGCATGAAAGTCCATGCCTTCACCATGAAGGAAGGCAAGAGGACACCCCCTTGCCATGGCAAGCCAAGGGCACCCCCCTACCATGCCCCCTTCCTATATGTACACCCTTCTCCCACTGTTACACACACACACCATTACCCCATCCCATGACCCCCTCACACACACATGATCACACCCCTTCACCCCTTGTTCCCTCTCATCACACCCTCTCTCTATTTCCCTTCTCACTATATAATATATAGGTTTATATATTATATATATATAATATATATATATATATATATATATAGATATATATATAAGGGTGTATGTATATGTTGTAATATATATGACTAGTTTTATCTATATATATATGTTGAATTGTATATAGAGGGCTATGGATATATATTACATAGATGTAGGTTTACCTATAGATAGCTATATGTGAACCTATGTGTAGTGACCTAGAAATATTAGCCTATGGTCATAGTCACTAGCCTATGGCAACTTAGGGGCTAACCCTAATTTGACCATTGACCCTTGACTTAGGTAGTTGACCAAAGTCAACCTTAGGTCAAACTTGGCCTAATTAACCTAGAATTGACTAAGATTAACCTAAAGTGACTAGTTAAGCTAAGTTTGACTAAACCTTAACTAGTTTGACATTGGTTGACCTAACTTTGACTAGTTTGACCTGGTTTAACTTTTAAAGTTGATCAGAGTTGACCAAGAGTTGACTTTTGACCAGATTGACCTAGAATCATGTAGTATGCATTGTATACTCTATTTTTACCATTGTGGATATATTGTGACCTGTTTTACTCTAAATAGGACTCTGTGACACCAGTTCGGATATCTATTCATATCAGTCATACAGGGTGACAGGCGAGTACATTCTCTGATCATTTCATACTTGTTAGGACTTATATTCTTGCTCTAGATTACTTTGCATGATGCTGTCACGTCATTATCACGGATTGGTACTATATGGATCTTGTCATGCGATGTTATCTCCCTCAGGGTGCATTAGATACAGTTGTCATGTGCTTTTCACAAACATCTTGTATTTCATGTACACCGCTTTCATGTATACTCTTGTGCAATCTTGTACTCTCATGATCACGTGAGCAAACATGATAAAATCTCTTGTACAAGGTAACGTAACTTGACTGGATCGTTGTGTATTAATTGGGGAGGGTGAGTAAGAAATGGTTATGTGATCAAAATCCCATCTTGTGAAATCTTGTAAAATTATGTATATGTCTATGGTACACTCTCGTATGATGGAGTTACCCTTGCATTGTCCTAACCCGTTTATATAACCATCTCATGCTCTAAATCACAGGTTTACCTACAGTTCTTATTTATCATATATATAGATATTTCAGTTATCAAATCTCTCTCGTTTTATATATATTTCTTTACAGTCCATGTATCTTACTCTTTGCATAGCTTTATATTTCCCAACATGATATGAACTACGTGAGATGTATTGTGCTCGTTATGTCCTGAGTAGACCTGTTGAAAATATTACAGATAATGATGGTGACTGTCCTACCTTCTATGGGACACATGAGGGTGACCTTCAGGAGCCTGAGGAGCATCTAGCTCAGTAGAGGGTGCCTAGTCTAGTGTTTATAGTTTTCAGTTGCATCGGATTGTTCTGATTGTTAGTTGTGACTTAGTTATATTTCAGGTCTTGTATCTATTTGTGTTGGACATCTACTTTGTGTGGTGTGATAACTCTATTTATATTCAGTTTCTTCCTTTTATCTGATTCCATATTATGCTCTATCTTTCCTAGACTTGTGTTTGAGATATAGAGTGGAGATGTTATGTTATACCTCCGTGCGGAGATGACAGGTTTATATATCTTGTTGTTAGATGTTAGATGTTAGATGTTATAGATGACCTATACAGCATTCTACCGCCGACACTGCGGCGTAGGCTGGACGTACCCACGTTCTCGTGTCCCTTATCAGGGTGCGGGTCGTGACAGGAGTTGAAGCAGAAGAGAGGCCGTGATTCCTAGGCAGCCGGCAGCAGTGGAGGACCGGACAAGAAGCCCAACTTTCAGCAGCAGCATCAGCAGAGGTCTTTCCAGCAGCAGAGGCCATTCCAGCAGGCACAGCAGAGACAGGGTCAGCAGGCACCGAGACAGCAGCAGGCCACCACTTGTGACTTCTGTAAGAAGCCAGGGCACAGGTGGAGTGAGTGCAGAAAGAGGCTAGGCAAGTGCCAACTCTGTGGTTCGTCAGAGCATCAGTTGAGGGACTGTCCTGAGGCTTTCGGGAGTAAAGGACAGGGAGCAGGGACCAAGGCACCAGTGGAGCAGCAGATGGGACCTTTACCGACTCAGCAGCAGAAGTTTGTTCAGCACCAGCAGCAGACTAGAGGGGGCCAGCAGGGGCGAGCTTTCGCCATGGCAGCGGAGGATGCCGAGGCAGCAGGCGATCTGATAGCAGGTTCTGTTCTTATCGACTCTTTTCCCGCATTCGCATTATTTGATTCGGGTGCTTTCCATAGCTTCGTGTCTGTATCTTTTGCCATTAGACACCAGCTTTCTTCTGAACCTTTGCCTAGGACTTGCAAGATCACGACTGGGGGTCGTATTATCCTCGTCAGTGATGTTTACAAGGATCGGAGAGTAGTTTTGGGAGACCGAGAACTGGATGTGAGTCTGCTCGTGATGCCACTACCAAACTACGATATTGTACTCGGTATGGATTGGTTGAGCAGGCACCATGCCAGTATAGATTGCCACGGGGGGTAGAGTTCTTTTCAGCATGCCAGGAGAGCCAGAGTTCGAGTTCACCAGGCGGAAGTCAGAGCAGAGCAGCAGAGTTTTCTGCAGAGCTTCAGCAGAGGAGCAGAGTGTGCCACATCCACTGATAGCTGAGTTTATGGATGTATTTTCGGAGGAGTTGCCAGAGTTGCCTCCGGACAGGGATGTGGAGTTCTCTATAGACTTGGTACCCGGCACAGAGCCGATATCTCAGCATGTCTATAGAGTGAACAACAGTGAGCTTGTGGAGCTGAAGAAGCAAGTAGATGAGTTGCAGGACAAGGGCTTCATCCGATCGAGTTCTTCACCATGGGGTACGCCAGTACTCTTTGTATCGAAGAAGGATGGGTCGGTACGGATGTGTATCGACTACAGGGCACTCAATAGCCTCACGATTAAGAACAAGTGCCCGTTGCCGAGGATCGATGACCTGTTCGATCAGCTGAGCGGAGCGAAGGTATTTTCCAAGATTGATCTGAGGTTAGGATATCATCAGGTGAAGATGAAGAAGGAGGATATTTCGAAGACAGCTTTCAGGACTCGGTATGGCCAGTTTGAGTTCATGGTGATGCCGTTTGGGTTAACTAACGCCCCGGCGGTGTTCATGAACTTGATGAACAAGGTGTTCCACCAGTACTTGGACAAGTTCGTGGTGGTGTTCATCGATGACATTTTGGTGTATTCGAAGACCCCAGAGGAGCATGAGGAGCATTTAAGAGTGGTTCTGGAGACTCTCCGAAAGGAGCAGCTGTACGGCAAGCTCACGAAGTGTGAGTTCTTCTTGGATCGAATTGATTTCTTAGGTCATGTGGTGACCGGAGATGGGATCTCAGTCGACCCGAAGAAGATCAGAGCAGTTGAGGCATGGACCGTACCGAGTTCAGTCGCAGAGATCAGGAGCTTTCTGGGATTGACAGGATACTACAGGAGGTTTGTTTAGGATTTCTCCCGGATTGCAGAGCCATTGACTAGGCTGACCCAGAAGGACGCAGAATTTGTCTGGTCAGAGGAGTGCCAGGTTGCTTTTGATGAGCTGAAGAAGCGACTGACAATAGCCCCGATTTTGACGTTGCCATCAGGATCAGGCGGGTTTCACTATCTACAGTGACGCCTCAGGGAAGGGTTTGGGTTGTGTCTTGTAGCAGCATGGGAAGGTGATTGCCTATGCATCCAGGCAGTTACGTCGGCATGAGAAGAACTACCCTACCCATGATTTGGAGTTGGCGGCGGTTATCTTTGCTCTGAAGCTGTGGAAGTACTATCTATACGGAAAGCGTGTGGAGATCTTCACAGACCACAAGAGCTTGAAGTATGTGTTTACACAGAAAGAGCTAAACATGAGGCAGCGTAGATGGTTGGAGTTGATGAAGGACTTCGATATTTCATTGCAGTACCATCCAGAAAAGGCCAACTGGTTGCCGATGCCTTGAGTAGGTATCCGGTAGCTATGTGCTTGACGATGGATCGTCATCTATTAGCAGATTTGGAGAGTTTGGGGATCGAGGTGATTGTGCCAGGAGTTCAGATGCAGATGTGGGGCCTGCTGATTCAGTCAGACTTGATAGAGAGGGTCAAGTCAGCTCAGTTCGACGATGTTACTCTACGGTGTATCCGAGAGCAGGTTCGAACAGGATTGGCAGATGTGGAGTTCGTCATTACAGAGGACGGCATATTGAGGTACGGTTCCAGACTGTGTGTGCCTAGCAGAGATCTTCGAGAGCAAGTTATGCTGGAGGCCCATCGCTCTCAGTATACTATGCATCCAGGTACCAACAAGATATATAGAGACTTGAAGGAGCATGTATGGTGGTATGGGATAAAGCAGGAGGTAGCACGCTTCGTAGCCAGGTGCCTAGTCTGTCAGCAGGTTAAGGTAGAGAGGCAGAGGCCAGGAGGACTGTTGCAGCCATTGCCCATTCCGGAGTGGAAATGGGAGCACATCACGATAGATTTTGTTTCAGGATTACCGCGTTCATCCGGAGGGAAAGACGCGATTTGGGTCATCGTGGACAGGTTGACCAAATCGGCCCACTTTTTGCCATTCAAAGTGGGGACGTCTACGGAGAAGCTAGCAGAGTTGTATATGCGACAGATTATCAGGATATATGGAGTTTCGGTGAGCATTGTCTCGGATCGAGATAGTCGCTTTACTTCCCATATCTGGCGGAGTTTGCAGAATAGTTTGGGCACTCAGCTCAAATTTAGTACTGCATACCACCCTCAGACGGACGGACAGTCGGAGAGGACTATTCAGACTCTCGAGGACATGCTACGGACTTATGTTCTGAATTTTGGAGGATCATGGGAGGATCACCTGCACTTGGTAGAGTTTGCATACAACAACAGTTACCAGGCCAGCATTGGTATGTCACCATTCGAGGCATTGCACGGGCGTAGGTGTCGTACTCCCTTATCTTGGAATGATGTTGGAGAGCGAGTTTTACTGGGACCTGAGATAGTTGTGGACGCAGCAGAGAAGGTAAAGCTCATCAGGGATCGACTTCGCATGGCGCAGGACAGACAGCGTTATTGGGCCGACAGCAACCGGAGACCTTTGCAGTTTGAGGTTGGAGATATGGTATTCTTGAGGATTTCACCGACTCGAGGCACTATTCGTTTCGGTGGAGGAGGGAAGCTTAGCCCACGTAATGTCGGACCTTTCGTTATCAGCAGAAGGGTCGACGACGTGTCATACAGACTGGACTTACCTTCTTCCATAGCGGAAGTCCACAATATATTTCACGTATCGTAGTTGAGATGGTATGTGGCAGATCCTAGCCATGTACTGGACCATTCTGAGATTGAGGTGGGACCTACTCTCAGTTATCCAGAGCAGCCTGTTGAGATTCTGGACCAATGGGAGAAGGTGTTGCGGAACCAGTCGATACCCTTAGTTCGCGTAGCTTGGAAGCATCACTCTCCAGGAAAGTCCACCTGGGAGAGAGAGGATGAGATGCGCAAACGTTACCCCTATCTTTTCCAGTCTTGAGGTATAATTTTTGTTCTTTCTTAATCATGCATTTTGTCTTTAATTTCGAGGACAAAATTATTTTAAGGGGGGTAGATTTGTAGCATCCACTTTTTCATAGAAGGGTATTTTAGTCTTTTCAGCCATTTTGACCTTTATGTGATTTCATGAATATGTTGACGCTTGTTTGTGCTAGCAACTGGTTTAACCTTAGTGGACTTATATAGGGGCCTAACCATGCATTAGAATTGTTATTTTCATTTTTAGAATTTATTTTGTGCATTAGATTATTTTTTTAAGGCTTTTATTTATTTATTTAGCCTTTTTACATTTAGGCCTTTGAGCTTTTTGACTTGGGCCCATTTCTAATTGAGTAGGAGATAGCCCAAGTGAAACCCTAACCCCTAGACACCCCCCTTGGCCGCCCAACATAGCAGCACCCTCCTCTTTTCATTATTTGTGAAAATTGTGAGCCTCCACCAAGAAACCCTAAAAGATCCATCTCTCCAAAACACCTATTTTCTTCATCCGGAGTCCGTTTCTTCCCAAACAAACTCCGTTGCGCTCGTCGAGGAGAGGAGGATCTGCTGGAGCATTTCTGGAGTGGAAACGGAGGGTTTTACTGGAGGGAAATCGGCCGACACGACAACCGAGGAGTCCCGATCATTGAGTTTTGACACTCAATAGGTAAATCCTAATCTACCATTGAAAATCTGGGTTTTTCTACATTTTTGCATCCATATAGGTGCCCTAGCCTTGCCCACGAAATTTGGTGGGATTTTGACTCCGTTTGATGGAGGTATCGAGCTCGTGTCGGTCCCTTACGGCACGTGTTCGACAAAATGCCGCTTACGATAGAAAGTTGTTATTTTTCATTTTTGTCTTCATGGATGTTTAGATAATATGATTTTGATAAACTTTCGTGAAGACGGTTTTGGGTTTGGCATCGTATCAGCGGCGTTTCGGGCAACGGACGCACGTGCACGGATCCCGTGCACGAGGCCGTGCGTGCCCTGCTGTCCGCATGTGATTGCGCGATGCACAGAGCGTATTTTTGCATGAAAATTTGTGAGCACCTGGGGGCAACCTCTGCCCTCATGCTCGTAAAATTTCACGACTTTTCGTTGAGCGAGCGCGGAGATATTGCGCGTGCACCGCTCAGCCACTGTGCTTTCAGCCTATCGGTTTTGTTGCGGAGACGGACTTTGTGCGCGCATACGACGCAACAAAGACACATTCCAGGACCCAAAACATGTTGACCTAGACCTAGACGACCTGTAGGACGAACCCCAAGTCGCAGCGTGGCCCGACGAGGGAGCAGCGAGGCCGGCACCACGCGCACGAGGGTGCGCGGGCGCGCGCGCGCGCAGCAGGCCTCGCGGGTACTGGGGCTGCGTGCGCCGCTTTGGCGCAGCGTGTCACCATGTCATCGTGTCCTAGACCTACCCCAGGATCCCCCCCAGCAATGTGCACAAGCACGTGGCGTTTCGTTGCGTGTGCGGCGCTCAAACGAGCGAGAATGCACGCGTACCACACGGTATCAGAAAATTCCGATACGCGTTCTGTGGACACGACACGGACACGATTTCGAACCCGAGAGTATACGAACGCATCACGTGGGTCGAGGCCAATGTGTATGCCAAGTTTTGCGGGTTCGTTTGGTGTATTTAGGATTTTGGGTCGTTGTGTGAATTGAGTTGTTTTTCTTTAGTTTTCGATTTTTGAATTAATATGATATTCTGATTTTTTTCAGCTTATCAGCTTCTAAATCTGAGTTTACAGGATTTATATGAGATTTCGGATTCGTGGGAACCAACCTTTGGCTTTGTTTCATAATTTTTCCATCATTATGAATATATGTGTTTCTATATAGCTTTATGCATATATTTAACTATATATATGTATATATAATTCCGTTGAAACCCATTCCTAATGTATATATATTGCGAATGGGTCGAGGGAGATATATTTCCAGATTCTAGACTCTTTATTTATCTCGCATCATTGCGTATCTTCCATTTAAACATTTGTGTGTGTGTAATATATATATATATATATATATATATATATATATATATATATATATATATATATATATATATATATATATATATATATTATCTGCATCATTGCGTATCTTCCATTTAAAATTTGTGTGTGTGTAATATAATATATATATATATCTATATATATATATATATATATATATATATATATATATATATATATATATATATATATATATATATATATATATATATATTTTATATATATATATATACAAATATATATATATATATATATATATATATATATATATATATATATATATATATATATATATATAGATATATAATATATATATATATATATATATATATATATATATATATATATATATATATATATATATATATATATATATATATATATATATATAAAATATATATATATATATATATAGAAAATATATATATATATATATATATATATATATATATATATATATATATATATATATATATATATATATATATATATATATATATGTAGTTTCTTACTTTGTATATATGTATATAAATAGTATATTATTTTGAGTAATTCCATGGTTGCGTTTTACTGTTTTTAATCTCAAATTTTACCCTATTTTCAGTAAGCACCAGTAGATACACACGCACACACCACTTTTTGTTAGATTTGGATTTTGTTTGCATTGTGTATACACATGTGTGTATATACCTATATGTATATATATATATTTATGCTTGTTAATTCTCTTAGATTAGATTGTAGTTGTGTATATGACTATAGGAGGCGTAGGACAGATTTGGTTTGTCATTTCGAGCTTAGTTTAGTCGAATTGGCCGACAAGTTGACCAAATTGACAAAAGTCAACTTTGAGTCAAACTTGATCCAATTCAACTCAAACGAACTCCAAATGACCTAGAATTTTGTGTATGACCTAGAAATTAGTAGACGGACTAGTTGACCCAGGTTTGACCAACGTTCACTAGGTTTGACCAAAGTTGACCAAGGGTTGACTTTGACCAAAATGGACCTAGAAGCATGTAGTCTTGCATTGTAGCTATTTCTCTTGATATTGTAGACTTGGTTGTGACATGTGTATATTTTAATAGGTTTATATTACCCCAGTTTAGTTACACCTCATCATCAGTAGTTCGATTTGCCAAGCGAGTACATTCTCTGATCTTTTCATACTTCTTTGGATATGTTCTCTTGTTATAGACTAGTATACTTGATGCTGACACTGTAACCCCTCTTCCCAGAATTTTGAATTATATTTTATTTATTTATTGAATTAAATGGTGATTTTTAGAGTTTTGATAAATAATTATTTAGCTAATTATTACGATAGATAATTTTAGCCATGATGAAATTTTGAGTATATACATACATATATATAGAAACTATATATATATATATATATATATATATATATATATATATATATATATATATATATATATATATAGAAAAGAATTAATAGAATAAAAAAACACCTAAACAGCCCAGCCCAGGCTCACCAGACCCGAGCCCAGCCCACCATGGGAATTCAATTCCTAAACGAGCCCCCTAACCCCTGTGAACCGCAGCACAAGTGCTCGATTTATAAATGTATCCTTCGAGAGGGAGCGTCGAGAAAAGCGTAACCCTAACTCAACTCCACAGCGCCGTGCCACCACCCTCCAGCCAGGGCGGCCACCCTGGACCGCCGTACGCCGTCACAGGCGGCCGTCGCCGGCCAGAAAAAGCTGCGCGCGCGCGGAGCAACTAGGTTAGCAACAACAGCAGTTGCAGTATTGAGTGCAACTTCGAGAGAAGAATTCTTCCTCCACACTCGACGTCATCGCGAGCCATTTTCTCTGGTACAGCCCTGACATAACCCCTTTCAAGTTCCTTCAACTACTTTGTTTAGATTCGCAACCTACACGACGAAAACGAGTTCCAAAGATCGCAAATATATCGATTTTGGACGATTAGAATGCTGTCCTGATCACCTCTGTTTCGAGGCAATTTCCGATCAACCCAGTAGTTATTTTTCAAAACTTTTTGAACAAATCTTTAGACAACATATAGGAGATGAAGACCCTTCTCGTAGATTTATTTTTCATCTAAAATAAGGAAAGATATTTGATTTCAAAATCCTAGAAAAACCCGTTTTCGAAAACTGAAAATTTAGAAAAATTCATCCGATACGACGTGCGTCATGTAAAACCGGGCGACGTGGTCGTGAACCGAAGGCATCGAAAGGTGCGTAACGGCTTCGTGGTCGTGTGGGCTTTGGCGGAATTCAAATTGGTCGCGTGTGCGCGACGAATTTGATGCGTATCCGTCAAAATTCACCGTATCGTGCACTTTGCAAGTTCTCCAATTACTTTGTGCATGCTCGTCAGATCGAGACGAAACTTGCGCCAACAGAACCGTGCCATTTTTTTGGTCCTGTATGCCAAGTTTGGTCCGATTCTGAGACCGTTGATAAAATCACCGTTTTACGGGCCCCACGGTCCCACTCAACGGGCGATTTTGTGCACGGCCCGCCGGAGTCCAACTTTGGACATATGATTGGGTTCGTATCAGAAAACTGGATCCGTAGACATATAGTTTGATGACTTTAGAGATAGTTGACTCTGGCACGCTTTTCGGTGCAAAGCGGGTTCAACGACGGACACCGTTTTGGTCCGAAATTAACGTTTTGCCCCTATGTCCAGATTTGGACGTAAGGACAGGCAATCCTAACTAATTGGACTATTCTGAGATCATGGGTATTGTTTATTTCAGCTTCCGGGGACTGTTGTACGGGTTTTGACTATAGTGGCACATTGAGTAGTTCAGATTGTCGGTTTTACCAGCAAAGGACCACAGGCGAGTACAGTTTATTGTTTGCGTTTCGATATTGATTTTTACTATATTTTATTGATTGGCCATTGGTTATGTGATTATTTTCTAGTATAAATTGTTGAGTCGGGAATGAGAAGTACCAACGATGTGTGATCAGACCTTAGACAGTGTAGACAGTAATTTATTATTGCAAAGTAGATAGTGTAGACAGTGTAGACAGAGATTTATTTATTGCAAAGTAGACAGTGTAGACCGTGATTATTATTGCATTTAAACTGTGTAGATCATGATTATTAATTTGTAGACAATGTTTCTTTATTTCAATATTTGCTGTAGACAGTGTAACTTTAGACAGTGTAGACAGTATAACTTTAGACAGTGTAAATTTAGACCGTGTAACTTTAGACAGTGTAGACAGTGTCGCATAATTGTTCCGAGACCGATCACATATCAAAGGTACTTCGAACAGTTGGGGAAAGTATTTTTGTGTCTATTTATTTACTTTTGGTTTTCTGTATTTCCTGTTTATTTTCAAAACTCATGATTGATGTCTAACCTTTGTTTTATAGTCATTTTCTTTATTGAGATTGCATTCAGTGAATTGTGCTCGTTCCATTCCTGACTGAAAACCAACATTTTCAGGTGAGCCGTGGATTCACTTAGCTTGGGGAGTGACGGGAATACTTGCAGACAAAATCCTAGAAACTAGCTAGATAGCGGAGTTGTAGTCATTCCAATATTTGTACAAGTTTATATTTTTCTGCAAATGTAAATCTTGTGATCATTGTAAGTTAAATTAATTTTTGTGAATGAGCATTATTTGTGATTTTGATCTTCATGGCCGTGACAGCGTTCTACCGCCGACACTGCGGCGTAGGCTGGCTTGGACACGTCTCGTATCCGTTTAAAAAAAAACGGGTGCGGGTCGTGACAAGTTTTTGTGGTGGCCCATGCAAGTCAGTCTTCGCAAATCATGCGAACTCGTAATAGTACTTAAGATAGTTGTACTATTGCGAGCCTGCGACTGGAACATGCTCATTCACGAACAAGGATTAATTTAATTTAAGAGAATGACTATGACTAGGAGTCATTTACACAAATTGACCGATGGGTAGTCTAGGCCGTACAATTTAGATGAGGAGTTATTAATGTTGATAGTCTGTCAGATCCCCATAGGTACACTATTACCTCTTGGTATGGCGATATGATCCAAAGTGGATAGATTATTCACTTGGTGAGGCAGAGCTTCCTAGGATTAATGATCTAACCTTGATGGATGATGCAAATCCTTCTCTTTGCCTCTTAGATATCATCATCATATCTTAGTCAAATTGCCTATTTAGTTTCTATTTGCCCTAGGAATTATTATTTTGTATAAATTCTGATTATTGTTATCCCCATATGAACCTCGAGTTGGTTTCGATTCAAGGTTTTTCCCTCCATGGGTTGAATGCACACGAAATAGATACTAAAGTGTTCGTATTTCTTTGTCTTCAGTTATTTCCTCCATGTTCAATCTTTTATGGAAAGGGGTTATGACTGATAGGATAAATATTTATGCCTTATTTCATAGTCAACTTGTTTGAATCTCTAGAAGCTCAGGGATTTATTTACAGATATAGTTATGAGAATGTTAGTTAACTTATACTGGCAGGACAGCAGCACAATGTCGCCATTTATTTAAATTTTGGAGACTAGGGATTTACTGCAGCCAGCAGTGCACTGGCGAGACACAACCCCTAGAGTTGAAAGGAGATTAGGAAAATATCGGTTATAGAATTTTGCTAGAAATATGACTAAGTGGTCCACTCTTGATCGTAGATACCCTTGAGCCAATATTGGATAGAGTTAAGAAGTGTTCGATTTTGTATCATGTTGAGTTACGAAACCAAGGGTTTACCACAGCCAGAGTATACGGACGTGGCGTAATCCGCGGTAAAATGACTTCAAACATGATTACGAGTTTGGGATACCATAAAGGATAGGACAGTATCCTGTATGTTTTATAAGATCCAAAGCCAATAGAAGTGAAAGTTCTGTGAGATTGGGTAGCGTGTCTCCCGACCTAGCATTCCGTGGTCCTTGTCATCTATTGACGAGGTAATTGACTGACACTAATAGGTTTACATAGAACATAGAATTTAGAATGTCCATAACCCATTAGTCGACCAAGTCCTTGTGGATAAGAAGATAGTAGGAAGACCGTAAAAGCAAGAACACCGGGTAAGGTTTGATTCTCGCAAAACTCGAACTACTTGTGCCTTCTTTCAAAAATCTCGCATAATTGTATTCGACTATCTTAACAAACGCTGCTGTTACAGTCTAGTTTTTTCAAGCTTACTCTGTTCTCGAGCTTGATTCGAGGCATATGTTTAGTGGGGACGCCTGCTAACGTATTGTCTAATCAGAATCAGTGTATTATTGTCTGATCAACCATGATGCATTTGGTTCGCTCTTCGTTTAATTACAATGCGTGGATGGAGATATATAGGTATCTAGGATCTCATCCGCGACTGCTTGACAAATCCTCTTGAATTATACGTTCGCCTTTGAATCACGTGGTTGTATTCAGTAACATCTTTCTTGAACTCTTTATTATTTTTTTTTCTTTCACTGATTTGGAAAGACAGAAGCTCGTAATTGGTAGAGAGATACCACGTATCCCCATGGCTATGGTAGTTGTATACACAAGGGTAGTTATCGTCAGCCAGCCATGTGATCGAGTTACTCGTTCTCCTCTCGACCCCAAACTGTTATCGGGACTTTCAAGCCATCTGAATTTAAGAATGATTAGGGTTTTACCCTTAGTCGTAATGCCAACCCAGGAGACTACCTATTCTCGAGAAACAATTCATTGTGTCTCTAAATATTTTCTTGAATATTACCTTTACTTTCAACCCTTAAGCCTTGAACCAACCCTTCCTCGACCGAAGCCACAGTTAGACTTAAGATGAGTGGACAATAGGGTAATCTTTTACCGTGACACTCATCCCGAGATTGGTTTCCAACAAATATTACTCTAGTTATGTAAATTTTATTATTAAGACCTAACTAGTGTTGGAACACCACAGTCACTAGCTTAGCCAACGCCATAGCTTAAATACCCTGTCTACCAGTTGTCAACATCAATACACGATCACTACAATTCTTGTGACAATAGTCTGGCAGGTTGACACAAATAGAAATTCACGACTCAGTTGTTAGAAATCTTGTGCCTTAGAGTTGGTTACCCGTCAATAACTCTAGTATACTATAGACGAGTAGATCATCCTGTTTTATCGACCATGTGTCATTGTACACACTCGTTCTCCACTTATTGAGGAACGATCCTCGACTTGACTTATATCTATCGTACCCCGATACGTCGTGCCTTATTCCCTATTAACAAAGAGTCGAGGTACAGTATCCGGACTATGGGAACCCTCTAACCTCAATATTCCTAAGACCATGTCCTACTTCTAAGGTGGGTAGACTGTAAGCCTCCTAAAACTTTGGGATATACAAGGATTATCGATTGATTAGAATGATTCCTATAGGATGACAATTAGTGTCTCATGGACTCCTACTTTCCATTTAGATCATTCTGTGCACCCGGCCGTGTCATTAATATTCGGAGCACGAGACTAGCTGTTAGCTTCCAACAGATTTCATATGCAAGATCTAGACGAGTCCACCTTCATCTAGGTATATCATGTCCCACCCAAATACGTTCCCTTGTACTCTATTTTTATGGTATGACTTTCAGGTCTAAAGGACTAGCTATAACCCTTACCACAGTTTCGGTATACTTCCCGACTTCCATTAAAGCCTCAACCTCGACTCGATTCATTCAACCCAATATATGGTTGTGATCGACTGAAAGCCCACTACGCATATGTCCCTAGTGTGCCATTTAATTGTGTCTTCTCGTGCTACTTAAATACGAAAGTCACGGAAGGCGCAATCTTCAGGGCTTACAGAACCTATTTAACCAATCCGACTGCCCAACTAGCTCAACCACTTGGGTGGGACTTATTCCAGGTTACCCTAGCCTAGTAGAAATAGTTTTATCTTTGGGATCTTGTCCAGTCAATATAGATCAAAATTCGAGGTTCATCCAACCAACGAATGATGTCCAATCAGGAACCGATTAAGAACCAGCAAAACCCATTCATATATACCACCTTTTGGACTATAAAATCAAACTATTTGAATTAGGTCCCTACACCTATTAGGTAGTCTCCATCTCTTAGGATGTGAAGTCATTTGTAACCCTTATTCCAACTACCTAGAAGTTGCGATACGATCTTGTGTTGTATTTTATCTCTTGCTTGTATATTTAAATAACCATGGGATAGATCACAATCTTGATTTCTCCAATTTTCGTTCTATTATGGAACCTTGTTTAGAATTACGAGAACAAAACTTCTGTATTGCACAGATTGCAAGCCCTTCTAAGAGACGAAAGGTTCTTAGACTTAGCAAGTGACTGGACTAGAGTAACCCAATCTAGCAGATAAGTCGATGGTTTATAGACTTTCATTTTATCGGTATCATTTGATATCCTCTACCGCACACGAAACTTCGTGCTTGTCCTCAGTTATTCTTCCTCGTCCTTTCGTACCATTGACTCTCGTCCTTCCTATTTTGGGGGTCGATAACCGTGTTGTTTAGAATTTAGCAGAAGTTATAGTATAAGTTAGTTGATATTTGAATTTTGGGTTGCTTGATAGATATGCGAGGATTATAGATACTGTCACTTCCCGTTCCCAGAATACGTATTTATTTAATAGTTACAATGTATTATTCTGTATTTAAATTTCTGTAAATTTATGTTAGTTAATTAATCTGCTCTTTAAATTTTCATGTTAATTTATTTCCTGCAATTTTATTTCTGCACTTTATTTCCTGCTTTTATTCCTGCATTTATTTTCGGCTTTTACCTCTTTGCTTTGCTTGCGGGTTGGCCTTGGATGAACCCATTGGATCCGGCCCAATACTCCCACCTACCACCACCCCTTCATTTAAAGCCCAAAACCATTTCTCTCTCTTCATTACTTCTTTCCATTTCACTTCTTCTTCCTCATAACTCTCCCACCAACCTAGAAGAGATAGGCAAGTGCCAACTTGCTTCTTGATGGATCCCCATTTTTATTTGTTCCATCATCTTCCTCATTTGATTCTAAGTCTCTTTAGTACTTAGCATTTTCAATTTCCATGGCTTACTTGTTGTAGATCTAAGTTTGATACATTTTCGGATTTCTTAGGTTTTGATCTAGTAAACCTTGTTATCTTCAAGTTTCGATGGTTCCATGTTGTAGAGAATTTCGTTCTACCCAATTTTGACCTATGGAAGTCCATATTTGGGCTTGGGATGAAGGATTTATGAAGCTTGGAAGCAATGGCTTCCATGGTTCCCATGGTTCTGTTCTCAGAAAATTCGGAGAAGAAGAACAATCCCAGCCGCATCAAATCTTCATTCCTCAAGCGCATGGAAATCTTTATTCCCACAGCGCATCAAATCTTCATTCCTCAAGCGCATGGAAATCTTTATTCCCACAGCGCATCAAATCTTCATTCCTCAAGCGCATGGAAATCTTTATTCCCACAGCGCATCAAATCTTCATTCCTCAAGCGCATGGAAATCTTTATTCCCACAGCGCATCAAATCTTCATTCCTCAAGCGCATGGAAATTTTTATTCCCACAGCGCATCAAATCTTCATTCCTCAAGGCGCATGAATTTAATTATTTTCCAATCACTTCCCACAGCCAAGGCGCATGAGTTATTTATTTCCCAATCACTTCCCACAGCCAAGGCGCATGAGTTATTTATTTTCCAATCACTTCCCACAGCCAAGGCGCATGAATCTATTTATTTCCCAATCACTTCCCACAGCCAAGGCGCATGAGTTATTTATTTCATAATCACTTCCCACAGCCAAGGCGCATGAGTTATTTATTTCCCAATCACTTTCCACAGCCAAGGCGCACGAATTTATTTATTTCCCAATCACTTCCCACAGCCAAGGCGCATGAGTTATTTATTTTTTAATCCTTTCCCTCAGTCGCATGAGTTTATTTATTTCTCAACCCTTCCCCTCAGGCGCATGAGTTTATTTATTTCCCACAGATTCCCTCAGGCGCATGAGTTTATTTATTTCCCACAGCTTCCCTGAGTTTATTTATTTCTCACAGCCACCTTCCTCAGGCGCATGAGTTATTTATTTCCCAATCACTTCCCACAGCGCATGAGTTTATTTATTTTCCAATCATTTCTCTCAGACGCATGATATTATTTATTTCCCAACCTTTCCCACATCAGCGCATGAGATTTATTTCCCACAGCATTCCTCAGGCGCATGAGTTTATTTATTTCCCAATCATTTTTCACAGCGCATGAGATTATTTATTTCCCAATCATTATTTATTTCTCCATTTTATTTCCCGAATTGGCATTAATTAACATTGATTGTTATCTTGATTAATTATTGATCATGCGTTCCTAGATGGAACTAAGAGGCTGGCTAGTCGTCTTATTGAATTGAATGGAATAAGACACGTTCATATTAACTATGAACTATTGAAATCGATTAGCCAAATCCAAATATTGACATATATATACATGCAGGCTACAAATTTATTTATTTATTTTTACGAAAGCAGCATGTGTACTTTATGGTCAAGGCATGATTATTCCGTGGTTAGTTTTAATTATTGCATTACGCTATGTAAGACCTACAACCTAACCGCACGGGTATCGTTGTAGAGCTGGGCATATCGTACTTTGTACGGAAGTACTCATTCTGAATGACCATGACCCACGGCATGGGATTTCACTTAACGTAGAGGCTACTAAGTTAAATAAAATAATGATTGCATGGAGAGAATGGATTTCCGAGTTCTTACATGGCAGCCCTCTTTGGGACTATTAGTGCCCAACAGGCCGGCTGGTTCCCACAGATACTGCAAATCTGCCACACGGACAGGGAGCGGTATCTGCTTATATTATTGTATATTGTATATTGATGACGGGCGTCCCGCTGGGACTCGTCTAATTCATGATTGGCGCAATTGATTGATTGGATAGACTAGCCTTGTTTGTCCATAGTAAGAACTGAGAAATCTTTATTGCATAATTCCAGGATAACTTGGGACTCACAGTAGTAAGCCGTAGGAGTTGGATGGCCGTTTAAGTTGATTTGTTTGTGTACTGTACCTACTCTGTTACCTAACTGAGATGATCAGAACATCAGGACATGACGGGCCAACTTCTGTCCTTGTTTGGTTGGGAGGTTGGTTCGAAGTATCGTGATGTTATGTGAATCCCAGTAGCAAGCAGAGATCTATTATTATATTCTCTTAATTACTGGTTTAATGTCTCATATCGTGCTTCCTTGCGGTACTTGCTGTTAGAGGTCTAACCTCTCTGGTTTTGCATGGCCAGATTTAGAGTCGGTTCCCGAGGACTCAACTTACTTCTACCTCCAAGATGGTCAACACTAGAGGGATGATCGCAGGAGGACTCGAGTGGGTTCCTTACTTCCCCGCTCGTTTTGTTACTTACTTTATATTTTGCTGTTTGGCACCGACATGTTAGTCGGATTGTCTTGTACTTACTTTTACATAATTGTAATTAAGTCAGACTGCAGCTGATAACAATTGTGTATATGTTGCTATATCATCTGGCTATGTTTTGTAAAGCCAAATCTCAAGAACATTTTGACTAAGCGTTTGGGACGCCTTATTGCTTTATTTTAAATGTTCTCTATTATTGCTTCTTGTTTGAATGATTGAGACAATAGATGTGAAGTGACCATAGCGAGACTTTCATATAGTATGCACCCCCTTGTCTTTTAGACAGCATTGATCGTATTATACGGTATTCATCTACCCGTAATACGTAGCTGGCTGAGTCATTCCCCCGCTCTCCAGTATTCTGGTTCTGGGGCGTGACAAGGTTTTAGTGGTGGCCCATGCAGGTCTGATTTCAGACTTATGGGGTGTTTTAATTTATAGGATGTCTCAATCACACATGTTTTCCCTTGATCTCCTGATTCATATTCTCGATTCTAGCTTGACATTCCGGTATCCTTTGACTTCATTGATCTTCCCTGTCCGACCGTTTGATTATTCTCTTGTCCCTTTTCTTAGGGGCACCTCGTCCGCATCTGTCAGGATTGGGCAACAACAACAAGGGCAACATGGGCAACCTGACCAGGTTGGTCAGCAACAAGAGCCAGTACAACCTCAAGAGGCTATTCAAGAAGAGGTGATAGTGGAACCAGCAGTTGGACCGCAGTATCCGGAGGTTCCAACACTACCAATAGTTCCACCTACCCCAGTGGAAGTGGACACACCAGCCCTTCTGGAGATCATGAGAGGGATGATGGCTACTCAGCAACATCAGATGTTAGCCCAGCAGCGCATGCACGCTCAGTTACAAGAGCAGAATGTGTTGCTCAACCAAGGGTTGCAGACAGCTTTGGAAAGAGGGGCCAGGCCGGATTCAGGAGCATCAGCCCGGTTTTGCAAGTACAACCCCCGCCGTTTCGAAGGCACGGAGGATGCCATCTCAGCAGATGCATGGCTTAAGGATATTGAGGCTATTTTGACAGCCGCTAAGGTGCCGGCAGAAGAACGTGTGGATCAGGTGAAGTTGTTACTTCAGGATCTCGCACGTGATTGGTGGGAATCAGAGGAGGTAGGCATCAGACGTCCTGTGGCTTGGGACGATTTTACAGCAAGATTCAAGACGAAGTACTATGGAGTTGTGGTGCAATTTGAGCTACAACAGAAGTTTATCAATCTTAGACAGGCTGGCAAGACTGTAGATGCTTATGCAGCAGAGTTCTGCAGATTAAGTAGGTTCGCCCCAGAGATGGTAGCAACAGAGAGCCAGAGGGCTATGAGGTTCCAGCAAGGGTTTCATCTTGAGCTCTTGTAATTGATAGAGGGGCACAATTACCAGACTTTTGATGAAGTATTGACGGCAACTCGAAGGCATGAGATAACCATTCAGAGGCTTGCGGCAAGGACTGGAGGTCAGAAGAGATCCCACAGTCAGATTGAAGGAGGAGGGGGAGCAGCTCCCCGAACAACAGCACCGTCCTTTGGCATCCGCATTCATGATGTGGCAATGCGAGGGCCAGCACCACCACCAAGGCAGCAGCAACAGCATCAGAGGAAGAACCAGCAACCCCCAGCGGGCTGCACTTATTGTGGGAAGATAGGGCACACTAGAGATGTGTGTCGGACATTGAACGGGCATTGTTTGATATGTGGAAACCCAGATCATCGGGTTACCACATGTCCCATGAATTCGAGGTCAGGAGGACCAGTACAACAGTTTCCTGCTCTGCCAGCACCAGGGGCAGGACAGTATCGAGGACCAGCGGTAGCAGTGAGACCGTTGGCCCAGCGTCCGTTCATGACGCAGGCTCAAATGTTTCGGCAGCAGGGACCGCCGATGCAGCAACATCAGCATAGACCACCCCAGCATCACCAAGGCAGGGGCCAGCGGCAGCACCAGGCTAGGCCGCAGCATGGAAACCAGCAAGGAGGTCGAGGGCAGGCATTCACTCTGTCATTGGAAGAGGCATTAGCATCGGAAGATGTTGTGGCAGGTAACATTCTCGTCGCCTCATATCCCGCAGTAGCATTGTTTGATTCGGGAGCATCCCATTCATTTATATCTGCACAATTTGCAACACGGCTAGGAATGGAGTTCGAGGCATTGCCAGGGAGGTTGAATATACTCACTGGTAATGGGCTCGTAGGAGTTAGTAGAGTTATTCTAGCGTGTAGCGTTGTAGTTTGCGGGCATTCCTTACCCGCCCGGTTGATAGAATTTTCTGTTGGAAATTTCGACGTTATCTTAGGCATGGACTGGCTGAAAGACAGTCATGCGACAATAGATTGTCGTAGAGGGAGTGTATCCTTTGACATTCCAGGCATGAAGAGGTTCACCTTAGTCAGATCAGTGGCAACTCAACAAGAACAGGGAGTAGTAACGGCAATGGAAGAAGTTCAAGTTCCGAAGGTAGTTGAAGAATTTCTGGACGTATTTTCCGAAGAACTTCCAGGTCTACCACCAGTTAGAGATATTGAGTTCAGTATAGAATTGGCACCTGGAACTAAACCGATATCAGATCAGGTTTACAGAATGGCGGATTCAGAGCAGGCCAAGGTATATCAGCACATAGAGGAACTGAAGGAGAAGAAGTTCATCCAAGCTAGCGTGTCACCCTGGGCAGCACCAGTGGTACTTGTGGGGAAGAAGGATGGATCATCCAGATTGTGCATTGATTACAGGAAGCTTAACGCAGCAACAGTGAAGAACAAGTACCCACTACCCAGGATCGACGACTTATTTGATCAGTTGAGCAGGGCCAGAGTTTTCTCCAAGATAGATCTTCGTTCAGGGTATCATCAAGTGAGGGTTCGGAAGGAAGACATTCCCAAGACAGCATTCAGGTCGAAGTATGGGCATTATGAATTCTTAGCAATGCCGTTTGGTTTGACCAATGCTCCAGCAATATTTATGGATTTGATGAACCGCATCTTTATGCCGTACCTGGATCAATTTGTCGTTGTGTTTCTCGACGACATTCTTGTATATTCAACTAGTGAAGAGGAGCATGAAGACCACCTCAGGAAAGTGTTACAGGTTCTGAGAGAGAACCAGTTGTATGCCAAGCTCAGCAAATGTGAGTTTTGGTCGGATCACATTTCATTTTTGGGTCATATCATATCAGGAGCTGGAGTAGCAGTGGATCCCAAGAAGGTAGAAGCAGTAGAAAGTTGGCCAGTACCCAAGACCGTAGCAGATGTGCGGAGTTTCTTGGGATTGGCAGGATATTACAGAAGGTTTGTATCAGACTTTGCAAGGCTTTCAGCACCCATGACTCGCTTGACACGGAAGGATGTACCATTCGTCTGGTCGGCAGAATGCCAGACATCATTTGAGAATCTGAAGCAGAAGTTGATATCAGCACCTATTCTTACATTACTAGTTGGACCCGGAGGTTTTACTGTTTATTGTGATGCGTCAGGTAAAGGACTTGGATGTGTCCTCATGCAACATGGGAAGGTGATAGCGTATGCATCTAGGCAGCTTCGAGACCACGAGAAGAATTACCCAACTCATGATTTGGAGTTGGCGGCAGTAGTATTCGCTTTGAAGCTATGGAGGCATTACTTATATGGTGACCGAGTGGAGATGTACACGGACCACAAAAGTCTGAAGTACATCTTTACTCAGAAGGAACTGAACATGAGGCAGAGAAGATGGTTGGAGTTGATCAAGGATTACGACGTGGAGCTTCAGTATCATCCAGGCAAGGCTAATGTGGTAGCAGACGCTCTTAGCAGGAGAGGCGGCGCATTTATGTTGACAACACAGAAGCACATTTTAAAAGACCTTCAGGAGATGGGCATCGAGGTTATACTTCCTAGTGATGTAGGAGTTCTGGCGAGTCTACAAGTTCAATCCAACTTGGTAGATAGGATCAAGGCAGCTCAGACACAAGACCCAAGGATTCAGAAGCTTAGGAAAGAATGTGAGTCAGGACTCAGGAAGGAGATGCAAATCCATAAAGATGGTACACTTAGGTTTGGGTCACGTCTATGTGTGCCTAGTGGAGATATCAGACAGGAGGTTATGGCAGAAGCTCACAGTTCTCAGTATTCCATACACCCTGGAGGGACCAAGATGTACCAAGATATCAAGCAGCACTTCTGGTGGAATGGGATGAAGAGGGAGATAGCTAGATTTGTTTTCCGTTGCTTAGTATGTCAGCAAGTGAAGGCAGAGCAGCAGAGGCCAGCTGGATTATTGTAACCGCTTCCTATCCCGGAATGGAAGTGGGAGCATATCACAATGGACTTTGTGACCGGTTTACCGAGATCACCAAGTGGTAAAAATGCTATTTGGGTGATAGTAGACCGGCTTACAAAGGTGGCGCACTTTCTTCCTTTCAGAGTAGGTCAATCTACGGAGAAGTTGGCAGAATTGTATATGCAGCAGATAGTCAGACAGCATGGGGTCCCAGTCAGTATTGTGTCAGACAGAGATACCCATTTTATATCACATTTTTGGAAGAGCTTACATCATAGCCTGGGTACCAAGTTAAGGTTTAGCACGGCTTACCATCCCCAGACAGATGGACAATCAGAAAGAACAATTCAGACTTTGGAAGACATGTTGCGAGCTTGCACTCTGGATTTTGGAGGATCTTGGGAGAGCCACCTGCACTTAGTCGAGTTCTCGTACAATAACAGTTATCAAGCAAGTATCCAGATGGCGCCATTTGAAGCACTATATGGTAAGAAGTGTAGGTCGCCACTAGCGTGGGACGATATTGGGGAGAAAAAGATGTTAGGCCCGGAGATGATTGTTCAGACAGTGGAAGTGATTAAAGGAATTAGAGAGCGACTTCGAGTTGCGCAGGATCGGCATCGTCATTGGGCAGACCAGCATCGTAGGCCGCTAGAATTTTCTGTTGGGGACCACGTATTCTTGCGGATCTCACCTACCCGTGGGGTCATTAGATTTGGTATTCGCGGAAAGTTGAGTCCCCGATACGTGGGCCCGTTTGTTATCCTTGAGAGGGTAGGCGATGTTGCTTATCGTTTATCCCTTCCACCTTCGTTACGAGAGGTGCATGACGTATTTCATGTATCTCAGTTGCGAAGGTATGTATCGGACCCAAGCCATGTCCTTGATCATTCTGAGCTGGTTGTTGGTACCAACCTGTCTTACGAGGAACAGCCTGTGTCTATTTTGGACCGAAGAGAGAAGATACTCAAGAACCGAACAATTAACCTTGTCCGGGTTGCTTGGGGTCATCACTCTTTAGGAGAGTCAACGTGGGAACGTGAGGATGATATCCGTTCACGGTATCCGCACCTGTTTGACTTACAAGGTATATTTTCTTCTATATACCTTGATTGTCTTAACTCCTCATGCTTGTCACCTTATGAGTAGAATTACTTAATGTTGTAGATTGTTAGATGTAGATACATTACTTGTTATTATCATTGTAGAATGATTGCTTACTCAATTGTTTATACTTAGATTAGTTTAGCTTCGATATTTCTATCATGCTTAGATCTGAAATTCCGAGGACGGAATTTTTCTAAGGAGGGTAGAGATGTCACTTCCCGTTCCCAGAATACGTATTTATTTAATAGTTACAATGTATTATTCTGTATTTAAATTTCTGTAAATTTCTGTTAGTTAATTAATCTGCTCTTTAAATTTTCATGTTAATTTATTTTCTGCAATTTTATTTCTGCACTTTATTTCCTGCTTTTATTCCTGCATTTATTTTTGGCTTTTACCTCTTTGCTTTGCTTGCGGGTTGGCCTTGGATGAACCCATTGGATCCGGCCCAATACTCCCACCTACCACCACCCCTTCATTTAAAGCCCAAAACCATTTCTCTCTCTTCATTACTTCTTTCCATTTCACTTCTTCTTCCTCATAACTCTCCCACCAACCTAGAAGAGATAGGCAAGTGCCAACTTGCTTCTTGATGGATCCCCATTTTTATTTGTTCCATCATCTTCCTCATTTGATTCTAAGTCTCTTTAGTACTTAGCATTTTCAATTTCCATGGCTTACTTGTTGTAGATCTAAGTTTGATACATTTTCGGATTTCTTAGGTTTTGATCTAGTAAACCTTGTTATCTTCAAGTTTCGATGGTTCCATGTTGTAGAGAATTTTGTTCTACCCAATTTTGACCTATGGAAGTCCATATTTGGGCTTGGGATGAAGGATTTATGAAGCTTGGAAGCAATGGCTTCCATGGTTCCCATGGTTCTGTTCTCAGAAAATTCGGAGAAGAAGAACAGTCCCAGCCGCATCAAATCTTCATTCCTCAAGCGCATGGAAATCTTTATTCCTACAGCGCATCAAATCTTCATTCCTCAAGCGCATGGAAATCTTTATTCCCACAGCGCATCAAATCTTCATTCCTCAAGCGCATGGAAATCTTTATTCCCACAGCGCATCAAATCTTCATTCCTCAAGCGCATGGAAATCTTTATTCCCACAGCGCATCAAATCTTCATTCCTCAAGCGCATGGAAATCTTTATTCCCACAGCGCATCAAATCTTCATTCCTCAAGGCGCATGAATTTAATTATTTTCCAATCACTTCCCACAGCCAAGGCGCATGAGTTATTTATTTCCCAATCACTTTCCACAGCCAAGGCGCATGAGTTATTTATTTCCCAATCACTTCCCACAGCCAAGGCGCATGAATCTATTTATTTCCCAATCACTTCCCACAGCCAAGGTGCATGAGTTATTTATTTCCCAATCACTTTCCACAGCCAAGACGCATGAGTTATTTATTTCCCAATCACTTTCCACAGCCAAGGCGCATGAATTTATTTATTTCCTAATCACTTCCCACAGCCAAGGCGCATGAGTTATTTATTTTTCAATCCTTTCCCTCAGGCGCATGAGTTTATTTATTTCTCAACCCTTCCCCTCAGGCGCATGAGTTTATTTATTTCCCACAGATTCCCTCAGGCGCATGAGTTTATTTATTTCCCACAGCTTCCCTGAGTTTATTTATTTCTCACAGCCACCTTCCTCAGGCGCATGAGTTATTTATTTCCCAATCACTTCCCACAGCGCATGAGTTTATTTATTTTTCAATCATTTCTCTCAGACGCATGATATTATTTATTTCCCAACCTTTCCCACATCAGCGCATGAGATTTATTTCCCACAGCATTCCTCAGGCGCATGAGTTTATTTATTTCCCAATCATTTTTCACAGCGCATGAGATTATTTATTTCCCAATCATTATTTATTTCTCCATTTTATTTCCCGAATTGGCATTAATTAACATTGATTGTTATCTTGATTAATTATTGATCATGCGTTCCTAGATGGAACTAAGAGGCTGGCTAGTCGTCTTATTGAATTGAATGGAATAAGACACGTTCATATTAACTATGAACTATTGAAATCGATTAGCCAAACCCAAATATTGACATATATATACATGCAGGCTACAAATTTATTTATTTATTTTTACGAAAGCAGCATGTGTACTTTATGGTCAAGGCATGATTATTCCGTGGTTAGTTTTAATTGTTGCATTACGCTATGTAAGACCTACAACCTAACCGCACGGGTATCGTTGTAGAGCTGGGCATATCGTACTTTGTACGAAAGTACTCATTCTGAATGACCATGACCCACGGCATGGGATTTCACTTAACGTAGAGGCTACTAAGTTAAATAAAATAATGATTGCATGGAGAGAATGGATTTTCGAGTTCTTACATGGCAGCCCTCTTTGGGACTATTAGTGCCCAACAGGCCGGCTGGTTCCCACAGATACTGCAAATCTGCCACACGGACAGGGAGCGGTATCTGCTTATATTATTGTATATTGTATATTGATGACGGGCGTCCCACTGGGACTCGTCTAATTCATGATTGGCGCAATTGATTGATTGGATAGACTAGCCTTGTTTGTCCATAGTAAGAACTGAGAAATCTTTATTGCATAATTCCAGGATAACTTGGGACTCACAGTAGTAAGCCGTAGGAGTTGGATGGCCGTTTAAGTTGATTTGTTTGTGTACTGTACCTACTCTGTTACCTAACTGAGATGATCAGAACATCAGGACATGACGGGCCAACTTCTGTCCTTGTTTGGTTGGGAGGTTGGTTCGAAGTGTCGTGATGTTATGTGAATCCCAGTAGCAAGCAGAGATCTATTATTATATTCTCTTAATTACTGGTTTAATGTCTCATATCGTGCTTCCTTGCGGTACTTGCTGTTAGAGGTCTAACCTCTCTGGTTTTGCATGGCCAGATTTAGAGCCGGTTCCCGAGGACTCAACTTACTTCTACCTCCAAGATGGTCAACACTAGAGGGATGATCGCAGGAGGACTCGAGTGGGTTCCTTACTTCCCCGCTCGTTTTGTTACTTACTTTATATTTTGCCGTTTGGCACCGACATGTTAGTCGGATTGTCTTGTACTTACTTTTACATAATTGTAATTAAGTCAGACTGCAGCTGATAACAATTGTGTATATGTTGCTATATCATCTGGCTACGTTTTGTAAAGCCAAATCTCAAGAACATTTTGACTAAGCGTTTGGGACGCCTTATTGCTTTATTTTAAATGTTCTCTATTATTGCTTCTTGTTTGAATGATTGAGACAATAGATGTGAAGTGACCATAGCGAGACTTTCATATAGTATGCACCCCCTTGTCTTTTAGACAGCATTGATCGTATTATACGGTATTCATCTACCCGTAATACGTAGCTGGCTGAGTCATTCCCCCGCTCTCCAGTATTCTGGTTCTGGGGCGTGACAGATACTATAGGCGATAGATATCTATTGGAAGAATTTGAGCAACTAGTTGGAAGATTATAAGGTTTTGTGACCTGTGTTTTGAGAGAGTAGTATGATCAAAGGTGGGTAGAAGTCCTCGAGAGTTCGTAGTTACAAGGGCTAGTAGAAATATATGATAAATTAAATTGACGAGAGGTGGACTTACTTTTAAGATTTAAATTTTAGGCATATCTACGAATTAGAATTTCGAGGACGAAATTATTTTTAAGGTGGGTAGATTTGTAACCCCTCTTTCCAGAATTTCGAATTATATTTTATTTATTTATTGAATTAAATGATGATTTTTAGAGTTTTGATAAATAATTATTTAGCTAATTATTACGATAGATAATTTTAGCCATGATGAAATTTTGAGTGTATACATACATATATATAGAAACTATATATATATAAAAAAGAATTAATAGAATAAAAAAACACCTAAACAGCCCAGCCCAGGCTTACCAGACCCGAGCCCAGCCCACCATGGGAATTCAATTCCCAAACGAGCCCCCTGACCCCTGTGAACCGCAGCACAAGCGCTCGATTTATAAATGTATCCTTCGAGAGGGAGCGTCGAGAAAAGCGTAACCCTAACTCAACTCCACAGCGCCGTGCCACCACCCTCCAGCCAGGGCGGCCACCCTGGACCGCCGCACGCCGTCAAAGGTGGCTTCGCCGGCCGAAAAAAAGCTGCGCGCACGCGGAGCAACTAGGTTAGCAACAACAGCAGTTGCAGTATTGAGTGCAACTTCGAGAGGAGAATTCTTCCTCCACACTCGACGTCATCGCGAGCCGTTTTCTCTGGTAAAGCCCTGACATAACCCCTTTCAAGTTCCTTTAACTACTTTGTTTAGATTCGCAACCTACACGACGAAAACGAGTTCCAAAGATCGCAAATATATCGATTTTGGATGATTAGGATGCTGTCCTGATCACCTCTGTTTCGAGGCAATTCCCGATCAACCCAGTAGTTATTTTTCAAAACTTTTTGAACAAATCTTTAGACAACATATAGGAGATGAAGACCCTTCTCGTAGATTTATTTTTCATCTAAAATAAGGAAAGATATTTGATTTCAAAATCCTAGAAAAACCCGTTTTCGAAAACTAAAAATTTGGAAAAATCCATCCGATACGACGTACGTCATGTCAAACCGGGCGACGTGATCGCGAACCGAAGGCATCGAAAGGTGCATAACGGCTTCGTGGTTGTGTGGGCTTTGGCGGAATTCAAATTGGTCGCGTGTGCGCGACGAATTTGATGCGTATCTGTCAAAATTCACCGTATCGTGCACTTTGCAAGTTCTCCAATTACTTTATGCACGCTCGTCAGATCAAGACGAAACTTACGCCAACAGAACTGTGCCATTTTTCTGGTCCTGTATGCCAAGTTTGGTCCGATTCTGAGACCGTTGATAAAATCACCGTTTTACGGGCCCTACGGACCCACTCAACGGGCGATTTTGTGCACGGACCGCCGAAATCCAACTTTGGACATACGGTTGGGTTCGTATCAGAAAACTGGATCCGTAGACATGTAGTTTGACGACTTTAGAGATCGTTGACTCTGGCACGCTTTTTGGTGCAAAGCGGGTTCAACGGCGGACACCGTTTTGGTCCAAAATTATCGTTTTGCCCCTGTGTCCAGAATTGGACGTAAGGACAGGCAATCCTAACTAATTGGACTATTCTGAGATCATGGGTATTATTTATTTCAGCTTCCGGGGACTGTTGTACGGGTTTTGACTATAGTGGCACATTGAGTAGTTCAGATTGTCGGTTTCACCAGCAAAGGACCACAGGCGAGTACAGTTTATTGTCTGCATTTCGATATTGATTTTCACTTTATTTTATTGATTGGCCATTGGTTATATGATTATTTTCTAGTATAAATTGTTGAGTTGGGAATGAGAAGTACCAACGATGTGTGATCAGACCTTAGACAGTGTAGACAGTGATTTATTATTGCAAAGTAGACAGTGTACACAGTAATTTATTTATTGCAAAGTAGACAGTGTAGACCGTGATTATTATTGCAATTAAACTGTGTAGATCATGATTATTAATTTGTAGACAATGTTTCTTTATTTTAATATTTGCTGTAAACAGTGTAACTTTAGACAGTGTAGACAGTGTAACTTTAGACAGTGTAACTTTAGACAGTATAGACAGTGTCGCATAATTGTCCCGAGACCGATCACATATCAAAGGTACTTCGAACAGTTGGAGAAAGTATTTTTGTGTCTATTTATTTACTTTTGGTTTTCTGTATTTCCTGTTTATTTTCAAAACTCATGATTGATGTTTAACCTTTGTTTTATAGTCATTTTCTTTATTGAGATTGCATTCAGTGAATTGTGCTCGTTCCATTCCTGACTGGAAACCAACATTTTCAGGTTAGCCGTGGATTTACTTAGCTTGGTGAGTGACGGGAATACTTGCAGACAAAAGCCTAGAAACTAGCTAGATAGTGGAGTTGTAGTCATTCCAATATTTGTATATTTTTCTGCAAATGTAAATCTTGTGATCATTGTAAGTTAAATTAATTTTTGTGAATGAGCATTATTTGTAATTTTGATCTTCATGGCCGTGACAGCGTTCTACCGCCGACACTGCGGCGTAGGTTGGCTTGGACACGTCTCGTATTCGTTTAAAAAAAATGGGTGCGGGTCGTGACAGACACGATGTTCACACGGATTAGTACCCTCTGGATCTTTTCATGCGATGTTATCCTCTCGGATATATCGAGTATGTCATGTTCATGTACTTTATCATGGCCATCATGTACTCTATGTATTCATATTTATCCATGTGCACTCATATGTTATTCATATACACTCATGACCATATGAGCTACATGTATACAGTAGTTGTTATCCATGTACAATAACATAACATGTATTGATCCTTGTGTATTGATTGGGGGCAGGGAGAGTGTAGTTGGTTATGTGATCATTATCCCCAGTAGGTATCCATGTGCACTCCATAGCTGTATCCATGTGCAACCCAGACCGTTTACATAACTAATTCATGCTCTGATTCACGTAGAAGGTTATATTTCTCTATTGTCATATTATATCTCATTTTATAGTCTCTCTCTCTTGTTGATTTCCTTTACAACGATTCATGTATAGTTTTCTATAGCTTGCTTTATATGTCCATTCCTGCTATGAGCTGTTGTGAGAGATATGTGCTCGTTCCGTCCTGACTGGGCATGTTGAAAATTTTACAGGTATTGATGAGGAGTACTGCCCTACTTATTATGGCATTGGCTTAGATGACACTGGCGACGTGGACCCTCAGGAGGATCCAGCAGTCGCTGAGGACTTGCCTATAGTCTAGCTGAGACTTAGTTTTTGTTGTCTTTCCACTTGAGACTTTATGAGTTGTACTTCAGATTTATTCTGGTGGTTTACACCTAGACTTTTTATCTGTGACTCCCTTGAGACTCATTCTTCTATTCCATCTTAGTATTGTGATTGAGTTACTTATTATTCTACTCTCCGTTCGGAGTTTATTTTAGACTGTGTTAGATACTGTGACTCAGGACAGCGTTCTACCGCCGACACTGCGGCGTAGGCTGGACGTTCGTCACTTCTCGTTCCCTTGCACTGGGTGAGGGTCGTGACACAACCCGTAAACCAAACAAAGACCGAGATTGTAATCCTTCTCCTGAACAAAACTTCGTCTTTAATCATTTATCGACAAAAGTAAAGCATAAATAATGATGTACTGAAATAAACATATGGATACTGCCTAGACAAAACTAAACTGGACTGGACTGACTCCATCCATCAAACACAGCCAAGCAATGAGTACGACTTGATACATTAGCTAACTAGGGTTATCACAAGCCTAGTTACTAACAAGATGCAATGAGATATTCCTACAATCACAGGCCCTGCAGCTATCTAGTTATCCTTCCGCAGGTTGAGAGTTGTATTAGGTGGATACATCGCCCAGGAGATAAATGTATCCCATGGTGACATGGGGGGTGCAACACATGACAGTGTGCTGGAACTGCGCCCTACTCGACGACAGGCTACAGGTCCAATTAAAGCGACCAGATAACGGAATCGCCTGTGACTGGAAAATCTTTCTATATAAACTACTTGATCAATCTAGCCATTAACCTTGTCAGATTCAGTATGAATTCCTGACCGTAGTAATCATGAATCCATGTCCTAAAAATGATGCAAGATGAGACATGTAGCTTATTCACGCATGTCACGACCCGCACCCATTTTTTTTAAAACGGATACAAGACGTGTCCAAGCCAGTCTACGCCGCAGTGTCGGCGGTAGAACGCTGTTACGGCCATGAAGATCAAAATCACAAATAATGCTCATTCACATAATTAATTTAATTTACAATGATCACAAGTATTATATTTGCAGAAAAATATAAACTTTTACAAATAAATGAATGACTACAACTCAACTATCTAGCTAGTCTCTAGGCTTTTGTCTGCAAGTATTCCCGTCACTTCCCAAGCTAAGTGAATTCACGGCTAACCTGAAAATGTTGGTTTCCAGTCAGGAATGGAACGAGCACAATTCACTGAATAGAATTTCAAATAAAGAAAATGACTATAAAATAAAGGTTAGACATCAATTATGAGTTTTGAAAATAAACAGGAAATATAGAAAACCAATAGTAAGTAAATAGACACAAAAATACTTTTTCTAACTGTTAGAAGTACCTTTGATATGTGATCGGTCTCGGGACAATTATGCGACACGGTCTACACGGTCTAAAGTTACACGGTCTACAGTTACATGGTCTACAATTACACGATCTACAGTTACACGGTCTACAGAAAATATTACAGTAAAGAAACACTGTCTACAAAATAATAATCACGAGCTACACAGTTTAAATACAGAAATAATCATGGTCTACACTGTCTACTTTGCAATAAATAAATCAATGTCTACACTGTCTACTTTGCAATAAATAAATCACTGTCTACACGGTCTACAAGAATTAAATACAATAATAAATACGGTCTACACGGTCTAAGGTCAGATTACACATCCTTGGTACTTCTCATTCCCGACTCAACAATTTATAATAGAAAATAATCACATAACCAATGGCCAATCAATGAAATATAGTGAAAATCAATATCAAAATGCAGACAATAAACTGTACTCGCCTGTGGTCCACTGCTGGTGAAATTGACAGTCTAAACTACTCAATGTGCCACAATAATCAAAACCCATACAACAGTCCCCAAAAGCTAAAATAAACATTACCAATGTTCTCAGAATAGTCAAATTAGCTAGGATTGCCTATCCTTAAGTCCAAATCTGGACACAGGGGCAAAACGGTAATTTCGGACCAAAACGGTGTCCGCCGTTGGATCCGCTTTGCACCGAAAAGCGTGCCAGAGTCAACGGTCTCTAAAGTCATCAAACTATATATCTACGGATCCAGTTTTTCGATACGAATCCAACCGTATGACCAAAGTTGGATTCCGGCGGGCCGTGCACAAAATCACCCGTTGAGTCGGACCGGGGGCCCACGATACGGCGATTTTATCAACTATCTCAGAATCGGACCAAACTTGGCATACATGACCAGAAAAATGATACGGTCACGCTGGCGTAAGTTTCGTCTCGATCTGACGAGCGTACACAAAGTAATTGAGAAATTTGCAAAGTGCACGATACGGTAAATTTCGACGGATACGTATCAAATTCGTCGCGCACACGCGACTAATTTGAATTCCGTCAAAGCCATACGACCACGAAGCCGTTACGCAGCTTTTGATGCCTACGGTTCGCGACCACGTCGCCCGGTTTGGCGGGACGCACGTCGTGTGGATGGTTTTTATTGAATTTCTTTATTTTCGAAAACAGTTTTTTTCTAAAGATTTGAAACTGAATTAATCACAAACTAATCAATGAAAAAATAAAACTATGAGTTGGGTTTCCATCTGGTATATGTTGTCTATGAATCTCTTCAAACAGATATTAAAATTTCTCAATATGCTGTCCAAATTCTTCCTTCCAATATTGGTTCTTGGACTTGAAATACTGCCCTGTTTCGACAGTTTCTCGGGTAAATTCGTGTCGATCTCTCATCGAATCCGAGAAAGTTCAGTAAGAACTAATTGACGGGGATCCTAGATGGTCATATGGGCATTCCATAGAATTTTACGGAATCGAATTCCGTTGAGTAAACGAGAAGAAATTTGATGACAAAAACCGTACCTGCTCGCTCCTCGCTGCTGTCGCGCTCTGTCCTGTGCGCACTGCGCGCGAAGCTCTCTGGCCGATTTCGGCCATGGGTGGCGGCGGTGCCGACGGTGAGCGGCCGCCAGGACGTCGAGGGTCGAGTTTGGGTTTGGGTTTTTGTGTATCCCATCCTCTGTTCCTCGCCGATCTCTCTCTATATATACCAAATTTTTGCGGTGTACAGGGGACTTGGGGTCGGGTGCACTGTGGGAAAAATTTGGCCTCTGCTGCTTGTGGGCTCGGGTATGGGGAAAATCAGGCCGGCTAAGTGGGCTGAGCGGGCCTGGCTAGCTGGCCCTTGGCTGGGCTTGGGTTTAATCCTTTTAATTTTTATTAATCTTTTCTATTTGTTATTAGCAAAATACAATCTATATATGTATATATATATATATAATATATATATATAATATATATATATAATTATATATATATATATATATATTATATATATATATATATATTTTATATTATATTATATAAAAAAATATATATATATATATATATATATATATATATATATATATATATATATAAATATATATATATATATATATATATATATATATTATATATATATATATATATATATATATATATATATATACATGTATATACAGGTACATTCATGCGTATATTTATATACACATAAATTATTTATATTTATATATATACATACATAATATTTATATTTACACAAACACACACATATATTATATATATATATATATATATATATATATATATATATATATATATATATATATATATATATATATATATATATATATATATATATACACACACACACATACACGCACATATAATTATTAATTCACTCTATATATCTAAAACTATATATACATATATACGAATATTTATATATATACACATACCGTATACGTTCAAATATAAGGAATAACATATTCTAAATATAATTTATAATAGAAATACAATATACTAAAGTTCATAATTCAATTACGATGATATTTTATATATACAAAATCCTAATTTTCATATATTATAAATACTCTTCTACCTATACATATATTCAAGTACATATATACAACCTAGTTAATTCCCATAATATCCAAAATATTCATTAAAGAACTTATTTACTATATTACCAACTAAAATACTATTTTAATAGTAAGCACAATAATATATATATATATATATATATATATATATATATTTATATTTATATATATATATATTTATATATATATATATATATATATATATATATATATATATATATATATATATATATATTTATATATATATACCGATTCCAAATGTTTCCTAAATCACTAAAGTGAATGCCACTACAACGTGTCTCTATATGGTCGTCTCTACTCGTACTACTAAGGCTTGGGCTTATTCTGGACAGGTTCGATACAACTGGGTTCCCGAAAGCTCAATAATATAATTAAATAAAATCTTCGGTAGGGTTAAGTCGCAACTTGGCCTGGTTTTCTTAGTTAGGACGTCACTATGGCTCGGCCTTCCCCTACCATGACTAAACACTAGTCAAAGCACGCCACTGAGCTATCCGTGCCATGATTCCTAGTCACCTTGTACTCCAAATCTCAACTATGGCTAAAATCATCTACCGTAATAATTAACTATTTAATTATTTATAAAATTCTAAAATCACTATTTAAATCAAATAAATAATAATAAAAAATATTTTGAAAATTTTCGGGAAGGGAGGATACAAATCTACCCACCTTAAAAATAATTTCGTCCTCGAAATTCAAATTCATAACTATTTCTTAAAATTCAAAGAGAAGGTCTACAAGAACCTCAATCTCCTTAATTTAATTCCTCAAAATATTTTATGGCCTTCTCTAGTCATTTGATATTTACGAAATCTCGAGGGCTTCTACCCACCTTAGGTCACACTACTCGCTTGAAACACCTGACGTCCTAACATTGTAACCCTCCAGCTACTTGCAAAAGTAACTACCGACAGATATCTATAGCATACGACATCGACAACCCTCTCCTATCCATCAGGCAACCCTAAAATCAACAAGCACAAATTTATACAAGTAGCTAAGAAATATCGATAAATTATAATAAATATGACCAGTCGTCACTCTACAATAGAAAGGACATGAAGATAAGAAGAAAATAATCGAGAACGAATATGAAGCTCCCAGAGCGGTAGAAGGTATCCCATGGTACAGATAGAGAAAGAATGTTTATGAATCATTAACTTATTTGCTAGATGAGCTACTCTAGTCTAGTCGCTTGCTAACTCGAAGAACACTTGTTTCTTAGAGGGGCTTGCAATCCATGCAATACATAAATTCTGTTCTTGAAATTAATCTAAACAAAGTTCCATAATAAAACAGAATTTGAGAAATCAAAATTGTTATCTTTTCCGTGGTTATTTAAACACACGAACAAGGAATACAAATGCAATACAAGATCGTATCACGACTTTTAGGTAGATGGAAATAGGGTTACGAATGACTTCACATTCTAAGAGGTGGAGACTACATAATGGGTATAGGGACCTATTTCAAATAGTTCAGTTTTATAGTCCAAATATGGTGGTATGCAAGGATGGATTTTAATGGTTCTTAATGGGCTTCTCTAATTGGACTTCAATCACTAGTTGGATGAACCTTACATTTCAATCTATATGGACTGGACAAGGTCCCCATGATAAAACTATTTCTACTAGGCTAGGGTAACCTAAAATAGGTTTTCACCCAAGTAGTTAAGCTAGTTGCCAGCCGGGTTATTTAGCTAGGTTCCTAAAACCCAAGATACGCCTTTCGTGACTCTTGTGTTTTAAGTAGCACGAGAAGACACAATTAAATGGCACACTAGTGACATGTGCGTAGTGGGCTTCGAGTAGACCACAACCATATATTGGGTCGAAAGATCTGAGTCAAGATTGAGGCCCTAATAGAAATCGGGAAGCATACGGGTATTATGGTATGGGTTATAGCTAGTCCTTTTTGTCCTGAAAGTCGTACCATGAAAATGGAGTACAAGAGGGCGAGTTTGAGTGAGACATGATATACCTAGATGTAGGTGGACTCGTCTAGATCTAGCATATGAAATTTGTTGGAAGGTAACAGCTGGTCTTGTGCTCTGAATATTAATGACACGGCCGGGCACAAAATAATCTAAATGGAAAGTGGGAGTCCATAGGGTACTAATTATCATTCTAATGGGAGTTATTCTAATCACTCGGTAATCCCGGTATATCCTAAAAAATTTTTTTTAGAAGGATTACAGTCAACCCACCTTAGAAGCTAGGACATGGTCTTAGGAATAATGAGGTCAGAAGAATTCCAAAATCCAGGTATTGTACCTCGACTCTTGTTAAATAAGAATCAAGCACAACGTAACGGGGTATGATGGTTATAAGTCGAGTCAAGGATCGTTCCTCACTAAATGGAAAACGAGTGTGTACCATGACATATGGTCGATAAAATAGAATGATATGCTTGTCCACAGTATACATGAGTTGTAGTGATCATGCATTGCTGTTGACAACTGGTAGGTCATAATATGACAGGGTATTTAAGCTACGGTATTGGCTATGCGAGTGACTGTGGGGTTCCCATACTAGTTAGGCTTTAATAATAAAATTTACGTAACTAGGGTAATACTTATTGGAAACCAATCTCGGGATGAGTGTCTACCATAGTCACGGTAAATTATTGTCCTTAGCCTTGTCTATTCATCTCATGTCTAAACTGTGGGCTTTGGTCGAGGGACGGTTGAGTCAAGGCATAAGGGTTGAAAGTAAAGGCAATATTCAAGAAAATATTTAGAGACAATAAATTGTTTCTTGAGAATAGAAATAGTCTCCTGGGTTGGCATTACGACTAAGGGTAAAACCCTAATCATTTTTAAATTCAGATGGCTTGAAAGTCCCGATAATAGTTTGGGGTCGAGAGAAGAACGAGTAACTCGATCACATGGCTGGCTGATGATAACTACCCTTGTGTATACAACTACCATAGCCATGGGGATACGCGATATCTCTCTACCAATTACGAGCTTCTGCCTTTCCAAATCAGTGAAAGACAAAAACAATAAAGAGTTCAAGAAAGATGTTACTGAATACAATCACGTGATTCAAGGGCGAACGTACAATTCAAGAGGAATTGTCAAGCAGTCGCGGATGAGATCCTAGATATCTATATATCTCCATCCACGTAGTGTAATTAAACGAAGAGCGAACCAAATGCATCATGGTTGATCAGACCATAATACACTGATTCTAATTAGACAATAAGTTAGTAGGCGTCCCCACTAAACATATGCCTCAAATCAAGCTCGAGAACAGAGTGAGCTTGCAAAACCAAGCTGTGACAGCAGCGTTTGTTAAGATAGTCGAATACAATTATGTGAGATTTTTGAAAGAAGGCACAAGTAGTTCGAGTTTGTGAGAAGCGAAAACTCACCTGGGGTTCTTGCTTATACAGTCATTCCACTATCTTCTTATCCTTAAGGCCTTAGATCTTATGGGACATACATGACATTGTCCTATCCTCCATAGTATCCTAAACTTGTAATCACGTCTGAAATCATTTCACCGAGGATTACGCCTCACCCGTATACTCGTACGATGGTAAACCCTTGGTTCCGTGACTCAGAGGTGATATCCTATCAGATACTCTACCTGTCATAAGGGTAACTACGATCAAAGAGGACCACTAGCCATAGTTTTAGTAATATTCTATAACCTATATTTTCATAAACTACTTTCAACTCTAGGGGTCGTGTCTCGCCAGTGCGCTGCTGGCTGCAGTGAATCCGTAGACTCCATAATTTAATTAAATGGCGACAGTGCGCTGCTGTCCTGCCATTATGCGCTAACTAACATTCCTTTAACTATATCTGAAAATATTCATGAGCTTCTAGAGAATCGAACAAGTTGACCATAAAATAGAGCGTAAGCATTTGTTCTATCAATCATAACCCTTAAAATAAAGGATTGAACAGGAAATAAATATCTGAGGACAAAAAAAATACAACATTCTAATATCTATTCCATGTGTAATCAAACCACAGAGGAAAACCTTTAGATCGAAACTAACTTGAGGTTCATCAATGAATATCATAAAAATAATAACTCTTAGGGCAAAAATAGGAACTAAATAGGCAATTTGAACAAGGTATGAGGATGATATCTAAGAGGCAAAGAGAAGGAATTAAATAATTCATCTACGTTAGATCATATTTCTAGGAATCCCTGTCTCACTAGTTGAACAATCTATCCACATTGGACCATATCGTCCTATCAAGAGGTAATAGTGTAACTTTGGGGATCTGACAAGGTATCAAAATTAATAACCCTCATCCTAATTTGCATGGCCTAGACTACCCATCGGTAAATTTGTATAAGAGACTCCTAGTCCTAGTCATTCACTTAAATTAAATTAATCTTAATTCGTGAATGAGCATTTCCTTGCCGCAGGCTCGCAATAGTACAACTAACTTAAGTACTGTCACGAGTTCGTATGATTTGCGAAGACAGATCTGTATGGGCCACCACAAAAACTTGTCACGATCCGTATCCATTTTTTTTTTAAAACGGATACAAGACGTGTCCAAGCCAGCCTACGTCGCAGTGTCGGCGGTAGAACGCTGTCACGGCCATGAAGATCAAAATCACAAATAATGCTCATTCACATAATTAATTTAATTTACAATGATAACAAGTTTTACATTTGCAAAAAAAATATAAACTTGGACAAATAAATGAATGACTACAACTCAACTATCTAGCTAGTCTCTAGGCTTTTGTCTGCAAGTATTTCCATCACTTCCCAAGCTAAGTGAATCCACGGCTAACCTGAAAATGTTGGTTTCCAGTCAGGAATGGAACGAGCACAATTCACTGAATGCAATTTCAAATAAAGAAAATGACTATAAAACAAAGGTTAGACATCAATTATGAGTTTTGAAAATAAACAGGAAATACAGAAAACCAATAGTAAGTAAATAGACACAAAAATACTTTTCCCAACTGTTAGAAGTACCTTTGATATGTGATCGGTCTCGGAACAATTATGCGACACGGTCTACACGGTCTAAAGTTATACGGTCTACAGTTACACGGTCTACAATTACACGGTCTACAGTTACACGGTCTACAAAAAAATACAGTAAAGAAACACTGTCTACAAAATAATAATCACGAACTACACAGTTTAAATGCAAAAATAATCACGGTCTACACTGTCTACTTTACAATAAATAAATCAATGTCTACACTGTCTACTTTGCAATAAATAAATCACTGTCTATACGGTCTACAAGAATTAAATGCAATAATAAACACGGTCTACACGGTCTAAGGTCAGATCACACATCCATGGTACTTCTCATTCCCGACTCAACAATTTATAATAGAAAATAATCACATAACCAATGGCCAATCAATGAAATATAGTGAAAATCAATATCGAAATACAGACAATAAACTGTACTCGCCTGTGGTCTACTGCTGGTGAAACTGACAGTATGAACTACTCAATGTGCCACAATAGTCAAAACCCGTACAACAGTCCCCGGAAGCTGAAATAAACATTACCAATGTTCTCAGAATAGTCAAATTAGCTAGGATTGCATGTCCTTAACTCCAATTCTGGACACAGGGGCAAAACGATAATTTCGGACCAAAACGGTGTCCGCCGTTAGACCCGCTTTACACCAAAAAGCGTGCCAGAGTCAACGGTCTCTAAAGTCGTCAAACTACATGTCTACGGATCCAGTTTTTCGATACGAATCCAACCGTATGACCAAAGTTGGATTCCGGCGGGCCGTACACAAAATCACCCGTTGAGTCGGACTGGGGCCCGCAATACGGCAATTTTATCAACTGTCTCAGAATCGGACCAAACTTGACATACATGACCAGAAAAATGATATGGTCCTGCTGGCGCAAGTTTTGTCTCGATCTGACGAGCGTGCACAAAGTAATTGAGAAATTTGTAAAGTGCACGATACGGTGAATTTCGACGGATACGTATCAAATTCGTCGCGCACACGCGACCAATTTGAATTCCGTCAAAGCCCACACGACCACGAAGCCGTTACACAGCTTTCGATGCCTACGGTTCGCGACCACGTCGCCCGATTTGGCGGGACGCACGTCGTGTGGATGGTTTTTATTGAAATTCTTTATTTTCGAAAACAGTTTTTTCTAAAGATTTGAAACTGAATTAATCACAAACTAATCAATGAAAATAAAACTATGAGTTGGGTTTCCATCTGGTATATGTTGTCTATGAATCTCTTCAAACAGATTCTAAAATTTCTCAATATGCTGTCCAAATTCTTCCTTCCAATATTGGTTCTTGGACTTGAAATACTGCCCTGTGTCGACAGTTTCTCGGGTAAATTCGTGTCGATCTCTCGTCGAATTCGAGAAAGTTCTGTAAGAACTAATTAACGGGGATCCTAGATGGTCATATGGGCATTCCATAGAATTTTACGGAATCGAATTCCGTTGAGTAAACGAGAAGAAATTTGATGACAAAAATCGTACATGCTCGCTCCTCGCTGCTGTCGCGCTCTGTCATGTGCGTGCTACGCGCGAAGCTCTCTGGCCGATTCCGACCATGTGTGGCGGCGGTGCTGGCGGCGAGCGGCCGCCAGGACGTCGAGGGTCGAGTTAGGGTTTGGGTTTTTGTGTATCCCATCCTCTGTTCCTCGCCGCTCTCTCTATATATACAAATTTTTGCGGTGTACAGGGGACTTGGGGTCGGGTGCACTGTGGGGAAAATTTTGGCCTCTGCTGCTTGTAGGCTCGGGTATGGGGAAAATCAGGCCGACTAAGTGGGCTGAGCGGGCCTGGCTAGCTGGCCCTTGGCTGGGCTTGGGTTTAATCCTTTTAATTTTTATTAATCTTTTCTATTTGTTATTAGCAAAATACAATCTATATATGTATATATATATATATATATATATATATATATATATATATATATATATATATATATATATATATATATATATATACATGTATATACAGGTACATTCATGCATATATTTATACACACATAAATTATTTATATTTATATATATACATATATAATATTTATATTTACACAAACACACACACACACACACATATATATATATATATATATATATATATATATATATATATATATATATATATATATATATATATATATATATATATATATATATATATATATATATATATATATATATATACACGCACATATAATTATTAATTCACTCTATATATCTAAAACTATATATACATATATACGAATATTTATATATATACACCTACCCGTATACGTTCAAATATAAGGAATAACATATTCTAAATATAATTTATAATAGAAATACAATATACTAAAGTTCATAATTCAATTACGATGATATTTTATATATACAAAATCCTAATTTTCATATATTATAAATACTCTTCTACCTATACATATATTCAAGTACATATATACAACCTAGTTAATTCCCATAGTATCCAAAATATTCATTAAAGAACTTATTTACTATATTACCAACTAAAATACTATTTTAATAGTAAGCACAATAATATATATATATATATATATATATATATATATATATATATATATATATATATATATATATATATATATATATATATATATATATATATATACCGATTCCAAATTGTTTCCTAAATCACTAAAGTGAATGCCACTACAACGTGCCTCTATATGGTCGTCTCTACTCGTACTACTAGGGCTTGGGCTTATTCTGGACAGGTTCGATACAACCGGGTTCCCGAAAGCTCAATAATATAATTAAATAATAAATAAAATCTTCGGTAGGGTTAAGTCGCAACTTGGCCTGGTTTTCTCAGTTAGGACGTCACTATGGCTCGGCCTTCCCCTACCATGACTAAACACTAGTCAAAGCACGCCACTGAGCTATCCGTGCCATGATTCATAGTCACCTTGTACTCCAAATCTCAACTATGGCTAAAATTATCTACCGTAATAATTAACTATTTAATTATTTATTCTAAAATCACTATTTAAATCAAATAAATAATAATAAAAAATATTTTGAAAATTTTCGGGAAGGGAGGCTACAACGCATACACAATAAATTCAACCACGGTGTCCAAAAGAGTTGTATTAGCAAGGAGAATAGTCGTCGCAACAGCATCTTGATTATACATGTCATGTTAGGTTTACTTGTCATTTAAAGAGTACTTATCAGGAGTATGCCTCGACGGACCACTATCATGTAAGCAAGGAAATACATGTTCAAGAGTGTATCACGATGGGTCACTATCATGTAAGCAAAGCAAGACATGTAACATGAGAGCACCACAACGGGTCACTATCTAGAATAAGCAGAGAAGAGACGTGTAGCATGAGTACACCACGATGGACCACTATCTAGACTAAACGAAGAAGAGACGTGTAGCATGAGTGCACCACGACAAACCACTATCTAGATATAAGCAAAAATGACAATAAGGATCACATGTAGAAAGAATTAGATAAAAGACGTATCATGGCATGGAAGAAAGAATAAATAAAAGTACTAATTGACAAAAAATAATAATTGAATCTGTGCTAGTGTTAAGAATATAAGGGGGTACGATTATTCTCTAACTGTACATAATCATCTAATCATGATAAGAATTTATTATAGTCGAAGGAAACCTCAAAAACGTCAAGTACAAAAAATATTCCAAAAAGATCAAAACTATGATTGAAATTATCAATCGCATATGAACTCCAATTAAGGTGAAACAAGAAGATTCTTGAAGCCAAGACAAAGATCTACAACTTTTATGTTTTGAGTTTTTCAAGATTCTAGTTACAAAACAGCTTAAACAAGCAAAAACAGCCATTCAAGGCAATATGCGTACGGGCGCACTACGTGTGTGGGCAAAAATGCCCACGACGCAAGGTACACGCATGCACCGTGCGCGGACTGTGCACTGCGCGTGCGGGCAAAATCGTCTACGGTGCAAGGTGCGTGTAAGCACGACATACGGGCGTACGACAAAAAATTATGCGAGCGCGGGGCGCACAAGTTGCGCAGCGCACGCGGGCAAAAATGCCCACGGCGCACGGGCATGCGGCAGAAAAATGCGCAGGCACGCGGCGCGCAAGTTGCAATATACGCGAGGGCAAAAGTGCCCACAGCGCACGTTGCGCGCAAGCACGATGCGCGGGCACGCGGCACACAAGTTGCCATGTGCACAAGGACAAAAGTGCCTACGATGCACGTCGCGCACGAGCACGACGCGTGGCAGCAAAAACTCTGCGCGCGGCACTGTTCATCGTCCCGACAGCACCAAAAGGTGTGGAAAACCCATGAACAAGAAAATGGCATAACTTTTCAAAATAAATCAAAATTAAGTGGTTCAAAAGCCAAAATTGGGTAGAATAAAATGTTCAACAACATGGAACTATTAGATTTTGAAAATATCAAACTTTAAGAGATCAAAAGCAAGAAAAATAAGAAAAATTTAAATTTTAGATCTACAAAAATATAACCATCAAAACCAAAAACTCTAAGTTCTAAAGAGGCTTAGAATCATGAAAGGAAGAGAATAGAACAAACAAAAATAACATTGTTCAAGATTTGGCAAGATGTACTTGCCTAGGTTTTGGAGGAGGAGCAAATGAAGAAGGAGTAAATGAAATGAATGGAGGAGAGAGAGAGAGAGAGAGAGAGAGAGAGAGAGAGAGAGAGAGGTTGGTTTTTATACAAAATCCTTCTCATCTCAACCCAACCCAAACCAACTCATGCCAAGTTGAACCAAACCAAAATAAACCAAATACAAGATTAAACCAAGGCAAGGCTAAGAAAGATAAGTTAAAATACGGGTCACCTGACAAATGTCAGAAACCCGTATACGTACACTGAAATACGTATAACAAAAAATAGGAGTGACAAGTATGCAGTCGGTATACACTGGTATACTGGCGATATTTCGGTCAATAAGAAAATCTATAAGTTGAAAAAAATTTAAAACATTCCGAAAATTAAAAAAATACAAAACACAGTACAAATTTCCATATATAAATACCGATACAGTGAGACGAGTCTCACAAGTTATAAAGTACATATACACTCAAAATAATATGACTTTTATCATTAGACACATTGAAAACATATCGAACACACTATAGACACTACAAAATATATATAAAATGAAGATACATAAAATAATGCACAATAGTAATATTATTTAATATATTATAATTATTTTATAAAATATTTGGAAATATTAATTGTTAACAATTAAATTAAAACAAGTTAAATAATTAATATTAAAAAATAATTACTAATCTAGATAGACAATTAAATAGTTAGTAGTAGTAGTAGTAGTAGTATTTACTTTCTCACTTCATATTTAAACATTCGAACACATGAGTATCAATTTGAAAACTTTTAACATCTATCCAAACATTGAAAGTAATTATAGAAGACAATAAGTCATGACTTGACAAGAACTTCAAAGCATATGCATTTTAATTTTTACTAGATAAGAAGTCACTTATGTATGGCCCGTTTGTTAAACGAAAAGTGGAACATGATATGAATTTCTACTTTCATTGTTTGAAAGTATATGAAAATACATAGACTTTAGTGTCCTTTAAAAATACCAGAACATGTTTGGTTCTATGAGAAAAGTGGAAAGTGAAAGAATGATGGTGGATTAGAATAATGTAAAGATTAATTAATAAACAAACTATTAAATACTAGTAATGTATTAGCAAACATATTTTATTCAACAATAATCAATTAATTTTTATTACTAATCAACTACCATAATAATAATAATAATAATAATAATAATAATTATTATTATGTGAGTAATTAATTAATTAAATATAATAATTAAGTAACTAGTTGCTATTGTTATTCATAATTAACTAACTAATTCTTATTATTATATAATATAGGGAATTTTTTACTTTTGTCGCACTTATTAATATGAATTTAATACTTACATCCCACTTTTTAATTTTATTAGACTTACATTTCATTTTTGTCACGAGAAATATTTATTTTGTCACAAAAATATTTTTTGACAAAAATTGGAATGTAAGTCTAATAAAAATAAAATATAAAATATAAGTACAAAATTATATCAATAAATGGGATGAAAGTTAAAATTTCCCTATAATATAATAATATCAAAATTTTAAGAGATACTTAGTTTTAGGATCTCACATATACATGGATAATAGGATTTAAGTTTCGAAATTTACCGATGTTAGAATTTGGTATCGAAATTACTGTTCATGTAGGCTAATGAACAGTAATTTTAAGACATAAATCCTATTATATATATATATATATATATATATATATATATATATATATATATATATATATATATATATATATATATATGGGCTTAAATATATATATATATATATATATATATATATATATATATATATATATATATATATATATATATATATATATATATATATATATATATTAAAAATATATATATATATGGGCTTACAATCAAGCTCGGAAGACACGACAAATGGGAGGCGGCAGAGGTGGTATGATGCAAAGGGAGTGCGAGGAAAGTGCAGCTATGCCTCTACAAGCTTCTTAGGGGGAGACTTCTCACCTTGGATAGGCTCGCTAGGGTTGGGGTCCAAATCAACACTACCCATTGTGTCTTGTGTCGGCATGCCGTGGAAACTTCCAGCCATGTATTCTTTGAATGTGGGATCTCCAGGCGGATCTGGCAGGAGCAGGAAAGGAAGCTACAAGTATAGACAACTTGGCAATTTGGAATTGAAGATGTGCTGGACTATATTACTAAGGGGAAAAGGAATGGCCTGGAGTGGTATATAGAGGCTAGATTCATGTTGGCCGCTGGAGTATGGCACATCTGGAGGGAGATGAATGCCCGTATCTTCGAGTCCACATATTCATTAGAGAGACGTCTTCTGCATAATAATGAGCATGATGTTTCATGTATACGTTTACCAAGGGGGCCACCCTAAACGGCTGATTGTACTGATCTTTATGAATAAAATTACATTTTCTAATATATATATCTATTTTCTATTCTACTATATAATAAAAAAAGTTGTGGTGAAACTTTCGAATTCCTAAAATACCCTTCCAGCATTTTATATTAAGCTACTGCAAGTCTATTTGTTTTGCATGCAAACAGTTTACGTTTTCACCAACAGCCAACTAGCAAGTCTATTTGCTTCGCATTCAAAAAGTTTTAAATTTATGTCAATGATTATACATGGGACAACCAACAACCAACTAGCAAAAGGATGTTGCTTTGGAACTCCAAACGTCACATTCGTAAGTAATGAAGAGGCTAAATAGATTATAAAGCATAGAGAGTTATAACCAGTCATCCTCATCTCTCCCCTACACATTCTCACTTAGCACCCTACTTCTCATCCAGACGCAATGACCAATCTCCAGATCGGACGACTACGGGGTCCGTCAGGATTAGCAGTTGATGTCTCCTGTTCATCTCCGATAACATATGATTCAACCTCCCTTGAAGATACAGAGGGATTGGTATAGAGGTATGGATCAACACTATCAGTTTCTGACTCCAACGACTGGGTACCCCCAGCTTCTGAATCAGAAGACTGCAACTGTCTTTGACTTCTTGATCGAGTATTCTGATATACCCCTTCGAAACTATCAAGAAGTCGATTGAACTGTTATTGACCAGGAGTCTGGGACGAGTTGCATCTTGGACGTCGTCCCCTATTGGTATGAGATGCCATATTGACTGAAGCATATGACAACCCATGTTCATGGTCATCAACTTGTTGCTGAGGCAAATTGTAGCTTAACCGATCAAAAACTGACCGTTTAGAAGTCGAACAGCAACACTTGATTACAATCTGGTGACACTCACAATGGTGATTTTCTTTGGGGAGTGTCACAGGAGATTTTCTGTCTTTTACGCTTTTGTACAAGCAGCTCGCATAAATCAGAAGGAGTGGAGGGAGTAGTCTTCTTGATTACATTTGGGACAGAAAAACATTTAGTCCCTTGCGTATAAAGAAGATTACTGGCTGCATTAGCAGAACCAAATTATTCATTTTTATGCGCTTGGAGTTGCGTGCGTAAATCCTGAGATTTTTGTGCACAAAGGACTCCATTAGCATTACGCGTAATTTGATGGTTTGGTACCTTGCGTAAAGCAGTGTAAGAAGGTTGTTGGTGAGAAACTGAAGTTTTACCAACAATAGAATTCATGTTCTTACGCTGCATGCGTATAGGCAAATTCACTTTGATGCAAAAGCATCATTGTGAACTTTATCTACTCTATCACCGACATGAGATTAACCTTTACGCGTAGAGCGCAAAATATAAGTATCTGCCATGTCACAGACGGAAGATTTTCCTTTACGCGTGGAGCGTAAAGCTTGGGTGTCTACCACGTCACAGACGGGAGACTGGTTTTTACGTGCAGTGCGTAAAGCTTGATTTTCACGCGCAGAGCGTAAAACTTGAGAGTCTACCATGTCACCGACGGGAGACTGATGTTTACGCCCAGGACGCATCACTGAAGTAGAGATTGCCTCATCACCGATGGGAGTCTTCACAACAGGAGTAGGAAGGATTCCTTTGCCTTCAGAGACAACAGGGAGATCCGAGGATGGTTTGGACTTAGGAATCCAAACTTTTTGCACCTTCTGCGATTTCTGAACATTGGAGCAGCGAGTACTACTCCCAGTTCGGAGCATTTCTTCATAGGCAGTCTGGTCGAAGTGCACAACCAGAGTCTTCTTTGTCGATCCGACCGACACATCATCATATTGAGCAATTGCCTTCTCGTCAGAGGAGAAGGTCGTCCCCAGCAGAGTCGCCATTTTGTTTCATTTAACAAAATGCCTAAAATTGGCTTTTGAAAGAAAACTAGAAAAAGTACAAAAAGTACAAATTGTTCTGGGAATTATTGCTATGGAAGTCTGATCTGAGAGCGATCACTTTGTTTCTTGGACCATACGATGATGATGAAGAAAACTGCTTGAAGAAGATGAACAATCGGAAGAACTAAGTCACCGAAAAGGTATCGAGCAACGGCACTGATGGCACAGTCGAATGCTTTCTTGCTTTGCTTTACCCTGTTCTTGAGAAAAAATTGAAGAAATGCTTCTGGAAATATCACTCTGAAAGTATGAGTTTTCTCAGAATCTCCTCTCATGTATTTTCTTCTCTATTGATCCCTTGATGAATAAAATAAGTCTATTTATAGACTAGATCCTCTGTGCGTAAAAAGCAACCAAGTTTGGTAACTGTCACCTATGATGAGAATCAACCTTTACGTGTGATGACACGTGTCCCACGTATAGTTTTGATCTTTACGCATGGTGACACGTGTCCCACTACTTCAACAAAATGAGGAGAGCACGTAAACACGTCCCTCAATAAGTGAGGCATGAAAGCCACATAAGCAAACCACGTTCTCCTGTAGTGTAACGCCCAAGTCCCAAAATACGTAGGACTAGAAACGTATCATGCCAGCTGTCTACATACGAAGTATACTCCAATATATGGATATCTCGTATGTACACATAAGCTGTAAAATATAGTAACCATAAAGCTAATCTCATCCAAAAACTAATATATCATAAAATCAACTTATTAAAGTCATTTATACAAACGTTAGACGGAGACAAAGTCCACTACCAACTATCTCAAAATAAAATGTACAAGAAGTGAATCGATAAAATATCAAACGAACCAAGCGCAATTCTCTTCGAAGGAAGGGAGAAGATCACGACCTTGGCTAGAACACCTGCAGTAAATCATGAAAGCATATACCTGGAGAGATAACCAGGTCCTCAGAGGGACGTAACAAGATACATGAAGAACATGCCATGTAACTGCATAAGTAAAAAAAATACTATAAACTACAACACAACAGGGTACCTAACCATCTATGTGATATGCACTTTGAGGACAACGTTCTACGTAGAAGCTTAGATGTTCAGCAGAGATGGAGAGAGAATGGTAGTAGGTAGCGCTCATAAGAGACACTATCGACCATGGGCAGAAAGTATCGCTCATACGAGAACTATCGGCCCTGGGACAGCAAGTAGCGCTCATCCGAGACACTATCAGCCCAAATCTATGTGTGTACTGAACATGTAGCCCCTACGCTAATAACTGTCCCCTTCCCCTAATGATACTGTACATGCATCGTAACCACGATACACCAACACGTGTCGTTTCCACAACACGGGTTTATAATAGATAACTGTCAAGTCTTCTAACATGCATCTATTGACAGTTATTCCTACGCATGTGCACGGGTGATCAGCCAACACGCAAGTGACCACTACATGATACTCACAACTCACACACAACTCGTGATATAATCGTGACAAAGTCAATGACATGCACTCTATTGAAGGAAGTCTCTTAACTCTAAGTCCACATGCAAGAAGAAAATAATAAACAAAAAATATAGATACAATAACTGAAATAAAATGCAACTAAATGTAAGCAGTAAATATGGCAAGGTATTTTGCCTGATTTTGTGCTGTAAATATGAAACGCCGCTCCCGCGTCCACGCCTCCGGAACTCGACGCTCCTAGATAATTAATTAACTAAATCAAGCCACTACTTATGAAACTTATGATACGACTTAATTAGTCAAAGTAATGTGTTAAAAATATATTCAATCTCTTGTGGAACCATTTAGATCCATACAATCACACACAGGTTCCACGAGACATCGAAACACAGTTTTAGGGTTTCTAACTTTTAATTAGTCGGTTATGCCCCTACTTCAATAACATACTTAAAAATTATATAGAAATCATAAAAATAATATTTAAACTAATTTTCTACAGATTTATCTCTAAAATTCCAGAATTAATATTTCTAAAGACATTTATGACTAGTTGATTAATAAGTCAACTAGTCTATCCGAAACTCGTCCGGAACATAGTTAATGACTCAAAATTGCTAAAATAACCAAAAATATATTTTAAACAGTAATAAAATAATTTATTTCATAGAATAATATCAGAGTTACAAGGGTTGAGTTATACTACAATTTTGGGACATTCTAGGTCAGCCGGTTACCCGAAATTAGCTAGTTTTGACCTACAATTTTTTCGAACAGATTTAAGTTGCTAAAATCGAGAAAAAATACTTAAAAATCCTAATTTATATATATGAACACACATAAAATTCAGTTTCAAAAATAGGCAACAATAACTCATAGTTTCTTTACAATGGGGTTAATTTTGATCCTACCGACACATGAATATTACCCATATATTTCATGAAACCTTTATGGACGATTATACCTAACAAAAGCCATAAAAATATAATTTCTATAGAATTAATAACAAATTTTCTACAGAATTTTAGCAAAAATATTTAGAAGAAAAGATTTGGGTTCTTACCAAAGATCCTTGCTAGAAAGGGTGATGATGACTTCTCTTCACCAAAGTTCCAATCTTTTCCGCTATTCTCGCTTGCTAATCCTCTCTTGGTGAGTATGGAAGATTTGATAATGGCTATAGAGGATTGGATGGGGGAGATGGAGTTTTTAGGATTTGTTTTGAGGGGTTTCGGGGATGTATGGTGGAGGAGATGAGTTTTTGTGAATGATGGAGAGATGCAATGGAGAAGATAATGTATAGATGCTATGGGGAGTTTGTTGCTACTGAAATTGTGGAGAGGGAGAGGGGTTTTGGTCGGCCAAAGGTGAGGGAGAGAAAGATTAGGATTTGGTTAAGGTTTGGGATAAGTTGGTATATTTAAACATATCCTTAAATGAATTTTAAGGAATCTAGGATTTAAATCCAATTTAATTTGATACGTTTGACCATGGAGGGGTTGCTTGGCCGAAATTATCATGGTGGGGGTCCACTTGGCATAATTTGGTTGTTTGGTGAGTTGGCAAGTTGATTGGATTGAGGATTTAAAAAAGGGTTTCCTAATATAGAACTATTTAATTCTATCTATGTAATTACACTACAAAATCTGAATTAAATACAAATAAATGTAATTATTAATATTTATTAATGTCCAACATGCCTACATATGGTTGGGTTTGGCTTGAAAGAGGTTTGGAAAGATTTGGTACAACCGGGTCTCCTAAAAAGTCATAAAGGCTTTCTTAACTAATTAATTAAATAAAAATATAACTTGTGCCATAATTTGAATGGATAACATGCAAGAGATTACAATATGACCATGGCATTCCTAACATGGCTAGCATACTAGTTAAAGCACCCGACTACGCTAGGCATGCCATACTTTCTAGTCGTCTTGCATATTCAAATTCAACCATGGCTATAGTCCTTTTATATAATATAAATAAGATAAAAATAAATTAGAATTAAATAAAATCCAAAATAATTTAAATATTCCTTTAAATTATAAGGGGTTTTACATGTAGCCAGAAAAGATCGGGCGTAAAAAATATTCCAAAATATACTTCCTGCGTAAAGTAGCAGACTGGGCGTAAAATAGCCCAAAATAAACTTTCCACGTAAAGTGGCTGAAAATAGCCTTGAGCATAAAATTAGCTCAAATAAACTTTACGCACACAACAGCCTTGAGCGTAAAAGCTCGAATAGCTTTCGTGCGTAAAAGAAGCAATCTCTTGAGCGTAAAGTAGCCCATCTGCACACTAAACGACAGTGTTGGGTTTACTGTAAATCAAATCTTCTCGGCTTCTGTGCGGTCAGAAAATCATTATGTCAGAATCAGTATCATGCGTATTAAATACATGATTTGACAGCCTGTCCTCCGCGTAAAATCTCAGTGAATAGCCCTCGCGTAAAGTAGCTCGCATAAAGTTGTACTCTGTTTGAATTCTGCGTATAGTCTGAGTTTGACTCATTTTGAATTGCATAAAGTTCTCAACTTCTTTGAATTAGTCTATGAAGTACTTTTTACGCTCCTACAGGTCCGCGTGCTTTGGCGAAACCATTCAGTTGAAGAGTCGACGTGGAAGATGGAGGCGGAGATGAAAGAGAAATACCCTGCATTGTTTGTCTAAATTAAGGTCAGACCCTTGTTCTTAAGTTTCGGGATGAAACTTTTTCTTAGTGGTATATTATGTAGCACCCTGCTTTCGATAGGCGACGGACTTCATAATCTGCCTGCGCCGAGTCGGATCGACCGGGAACCTAGATGGCCATCTGACTCGATCGCTAAGCTTGGTAAACGATAACATCTTGCGGCATCGATCAAATTGATTTGGACGGACGTTACGAGAATTGATCCAACTAATGGAACGACTTCTGTTGGAATAAGTCCTAGATGCAGCGGGCTGCGTCTCGGCGAGTGAGCTCTATATAAGAGTCCCTTCGACGGGACTGAACCGCTGTATGGTTTTCTTGGAGCTTTTGCCGCTGGGTTTTGACGAAGTGCTTTTGCGTCGTTTTCTTGGATGCAATTTACAAATTTCGAGCAAGGGGAAAAGAAGGAATTCTAACAAAGTGTTGGTGTCATTGCAGGAGCTCGCGTAACTAAAGCTTGACGTTGCGAAGCACTTCGACGATCGGCACGAGCAAAGTAATCAGTGGATGATTCGGCCCCTTCTTTTCTACTCTGTCCCGCAAACTAATTCCTTGCCTCGAATTCATTCAAGTCGAACGATGCCAAGTTAATTGCATGCCAATCCACTAAGGTCAAGAACTCGGGGAAAACGTGTAACTCCACCTTTCTAATTTTGAGTTTTAAAAAAATTAAATATATTTTATTAAGTAATTAGAACTCTTTTATATTTCATGTAGAGTATATTAAGTATTCCATTTAAGTTTAGCCATTGGGCTTTTGTATAAATTAATTTCCTTTTTCCCAATCCAGCCTATTCAATTTTAGCCCAATACCTTTTAATCAAACCCATGTTGTTCATTAGACCCTTAAAGAAGAACAGAGCTTGTACAGCTCATTCATTTTCTCCCCCCACGTGAACCGTTAGGAATTTGAAATCCTAACAAATTTCTCCACACAGAGCATGCGCTGGAACCTTTCCTTGGCGCCAAACCTCTGCGTAGGGATCAAGCTATCACCCTATTTAATCACTCTTCTCCTTCCATCATTCTCTGCAACATTTTCCTGAGAAATTCTCTTTCCATTCTTTTTTCCCGAGCTCTTCTCTCTGGTCGACCAATTCCAGGAGGAGATCGATAATGGCAAATGGTTTGAAGACTCTATGAAGACAGTGAGAGAGAGAGTTCAACTTCTTCGTCAGATCAACGACAATGACTGGTAAGTATCAGATTGTTCAGATCTATTTTCGACTCTTTAGAAATTTTGTGAACATCTGCTGATCGTTCTTTCAAATCCTTGCAATTCAGTGAGCTCTAAGAAGCTTCTTCGATCCAGCGATTGGTAGGAACCATAACTCTTTTTGATTGTTTGATTCAAATTAATGGTCTATTGATGCAATGGTTCTTTTGTGGATCGGAAATCTTAGATCGATCAGTGTAAATAAAATGATTATTTGTCTCCATCACCCAATTCAGTTCTACGATCATAGCAATAGATGGGGATCTGAGCGTATCAGGGGGTAAATCAATCCTTGGTAAGCTTGTGAAAATATTTCAATCCGGATTTGATTCTCAATCTGGGAGAACCAACTCCTTATTCCTATGATTGATATTGTCTGTTTGATGTTTGATTTAAATTTCAGTACTGAATCCACTTGGTACGGGGTTCGTGTCTAACCTGAGCTTCTGATCTTCTGCTTAAATCTAACTCTCAGGTACATTTCTCATCAGATTTAGTCCTTGTTATGAACATTTAATGCTTGTATCATGGCTAGTATTTAGCTGATTGCATGATTAGGTTGTGAGTCCTTATTGCTCTATGGATGGGGTCATCTGTTAGTATGAGTCTCAGGTTGTATGTCAGATTATCCATGTTGGTCAATTCCTTGACTGTACCAATCATTTAATTATGAAGTCCTAAGTCTCAGGTCAGTGTAGGATTAAGGATAATTCAGTAAGGGATTGAACATATGAATTCGGGTTAATAATTCCAGAGCATGGCTAAACAGAGATGTAGTAGCTAACTGTTAACCTTGCAATTCCTGCTTCAACTGAGGATGAAACCGGTAGGATTAAGTCTGGATAGGAAGAACTTTTGACTGAATGGGCTTGCTAAAGTTTAGCAACTGTTATGCATATTTTGATATTGTTAACTGAGTTAGAGATTAATTGTTATCTGATTGTATGTGTTTATTGCCTTGATAATTGAACAAATACCCTGCTTCTGTTAGCAATCCTGTTTAGGACCAGAACAGGGCATCAGGACCAAAGGATGTGGAGAATCAGAGTCTGAAGGTCTAGGTGAGTGAAGGTTTGGACGCATGAGTATCGATTAAACCTTTGATTCAAATCTGTCATCTGATGGTAGAGGGATATCATGATTGTTGTGTTGATCCAGTATTGAACAGGACACTGAAATTCCTGTATGATTTGAGTTCGATCTCTGGGAGGGAATTCTGTTAGGGAAATCTTTAATTCGTTTGGTTCAGGCTATGGCGTGTTGAGAACAGTTGGAATGTCTGGATAGTGTCAGGGGTTAACATTATAACAGAAGGAGAACCGTATCATTTTGGTGGGCATATCAGTATTATGTTTTTATGCTCAGATGTGGAGGTCAGATTTTAGCACTAGTATAGTTTTGTGGTGAGGTTTTGGGATTCTAAAGTATCAGTAATAGATTGATACTTGGAGCAAGAGAGTTTGTCGAGTTATTATTGTTTGATCTAAGAGTCAGTCATCCTCCTAGTTTAGTTATTTATGAATGTTTCTGTTAATTAAGAGGTTGATAACTACTTGGGGATCGATATTGGGGTTTAATGCCATGTGATTGTACTAAGCTTTACCTGGGAAGTAAGGTATCAGTGGTTACTGATATTTAGGATAGATGTTGTGGGTTAGAATTGAGCCTTTTAGACTCAGAAATCAAGTATCAGAAATAAGGATTCTCTGACAGGATAATATTCCTTGTTTAAATTCACCCATGCTACTTCGTGACAAATTATTCAATGTTATATAAATTACACTTGGGAGTGATTTGGAATGGTTTTTCCCCAACTGTAGGGCAAGGAGTTAGCTGTTAGGTTGGAAGGGTGTTAAGAACATTAGTTAATATGTCAATGGTTGAGGAGCCTAATCCCAGTTGAAGGTTAACCAGTCATATGATGAATTGGGCCAACCTGTTAAGGAAGAACTGATACTTCTTAGATTATATCATGCTAGTTGATTTGGATGATTTCTAACTAAACTATGGGAAGGGGGTTATAATTGGCTATAATTGAATGAGTGGTAGAGTAAACTTTCATTTAAAATATAAAGTGTTATGTAGGCTCTTGAGATCTATACATGTGTATATCATATTGAGGGACTTGATCTACAAGGGTATATTATGGACTAAATATAAAGCTGAGGGTTAGGGCCTAAGTCAAATCCTAGATGTTAGTAATATCATTGGTGATATTTGTAAAAAGATATTTATCAATAATCTTATATATTTGTGCCTGGTGTATAAATTAAATATACCCTCATTAGTTTATGCCTAAAAGTGCAACTAGTACACTTTATAACTAATTTATGTCAGACATGGTTAGTAGATGTGGGTGGTCAGTTGATACTAGTTTAGAACTTAACCAAATTATAAATCATTTGACAGGAGGATTTCCAGCTTTACTACCTTTTCTTGATCACCCGGAGCCAGGCAAGTATACTCCTCGGATTTGTTCATTTCTCATGTCTTGCATGTTCATTCTTGAATCCCCTTGATTGACACGATGTATCACGGTATTGTCTGGTTTCATGTTTCATGTATTACTTGTGTCTGGGAGGGGAAATACTATAGATATGTGATCAAACCCTGTTACTACTCATGTGAGTAGCTTGGGTCCCGCACCGTGCACGCGGGACCAAAGCCGTACCATTTCATGTTCATTGCATCTACCCAAGCCGATCACAATCTAGATGTATTTCAAATATTGCACATGTCAGAATTCAGGTTGTATTTCAGGATTCATGGTTGTATTTCATGTTCAGGTTGTATTTCATGATTCAGGTTGTATTTCATGTTCAGGCTGTATTTCATGTTCATGACTCATACCATGTTCCCTATTTTACTTTCAGTATTTCCTGCTCAATTTCATGTCTTGTCTCATTTACTGTACTTTACATATATTCCTGTTTCTTGTTCATACCATGATGTTCATGTTCATTTCCTTGGATATACTTAGCTCCGCTCCTGACTAGGATATGTTGCAGGTGCTTGCAGGATATTGTTCTACTCTATGGGCCAGAGCCCAAGAGATTAGCTGAGCAGGATGAGGCTTAGCTTGAGGCTTCAGGTTTAGACTACTTAGCTTTACTTTTAGATATTGACTTTAGAGTTCATAGCACTTTTCATTCCTGATGATTCTGGTACATTATGATATCTGGATTTGTGGATGATGGTGATCTTTCTGGGATACGTTATAGATGCTGTAATTTTTACTTGTCTTGATTATCTGGTTAGATTTTCCTAGCTTTTGGTACAGCTTACTTTATTGTGTCTAACAATGAAGGCTGGGCGTGTCCGACTCGTGTCCGATTATTCGGGAGCGGGTCATGACAAAACGTATCGATTTAGAGTAATCTACTCTAAAAAATACAAGTTTATCACATAAACCAGAAAGTTTAAGGTTCTAGTAAAAAAGATAGACTATTTCAAGTGCTGCAAAATAATACGAAACGTCGATTATGGGTTATGATGCCTCGAACAATTTGGTGCCCACGGGATGCTAAATCGGGAGTACGGCTTGGAGAAAATGAATCATTGCATGAGTTGGGAGAAATGATAATGTCGTTTAATACTGTCCTTGCTATACAAAACTGTTTGCATATATAAACTGTTCACGCATTGGCATGGTCATGGACAGCTTGTGCACAAGTTGATTTTTCTCGAATCGGTATCCGGGGCATTGGAATCGAATCGACCTAGAGGGAATGAATAATCGTGCTTCGGCACTGATGCATTGCGGGACCGTCAGTCAGGCTTGCAACCTAGACTGAACGGGCCGAAATGTCGTTGAGATAGTCCCATGTGATGTGTAACATCAATGACCGTGCATATAAGATAGTAGCATGCTCACCTATTATCTTATGCAGGTGTAAATATTATCTTTATTTTCATGCAGGGACGAGCATGGCCGTGGTAAGAAATATGATAAACTGCTAGGTTATACTGTATGCTTTATTACTCAAAGATGGCTATCGAATATGAACTGAATTTATTTAGTTCTAATAGAAAGACAACTCTAAAGCATGCCTACCCTAACAATCAGAGTCGGTTTAGACGAGTGGGTTCGTCTCGTCCACTTAGCAAGTGTGCTAATCCCCTCCCCCAATTTCCCCAGCTGCGATGGGCGTTCGAAACTAAACTGAAGCGGAAGTGCGGAGAGGCATTTTGAAGCTCTTCTTATACTGAAGTATTTTGAAGCCAATTCAATCGACGGCTTATGTATAAAGGAGCGAATGTATGGAACGGCAAGCGTTAGTTCAGGCAACTTGTCGAGTGTATTTATTTCTATTTTCAATCAATGTAGCCGCAACGGCATCCAATGTAATTACGACTTGCACTCCGTTGCAAGCTCTGAATGAAAAGCATTTCTATCTTCCTATACTGCGTCTTATATTCTGATGTGATTTGTGAAGTTTCAACTTGGCGTATTAATATGAAAAGCAACGTAACGTTCTTGTCTTGTACGAGTGCAATTCCAGATTCGTAAGGCATCACGCCTTAGCGAGGACGATCGAATCGACAAAGTAACACCGGGGACGAACGGTTTGTCGACTCGGGGCGTGACATTTAAAACCTTATTATGCTTTAAACCCTTGATGATTTATATTTTTATTATGCAAAGTAACACCGGGGACGAACGGTTTGTTGACTCGGTTTGTCGACTCGGTACTTCCTCGCAGCCCACTCAAGCTCCGTCGGCGGACGAGCTGTGGATGACCGTCGCTGGTGGCCTCCGTAGGGGTACGTACTACAGTACGAGATCCTATGGCGCCCTAGTTGCGAGCCAGTCATCTAGGGCATCTCCTGCTAGTGTGCATAATCCACAGCCGTCCCAGGAGTCTGTCCGAGTCTACCAGATGATGGAGTCTCTCCGGGATGAGCAGCTATGACGAATTTCGGACTAGTCTCAGCACCAGTCGGACGAGTTTGCGCTTATAGCACGATTGGATGCGCTCGACCGCAGCATTATGGAGCTCCAGAATGTGACTGAGCGGACAGAGCAGAGCGTCACCGATCTTAGAGCGTCGACGGAGCACAGCATATTGGATCTGCAGGCATCACAGATGACCATGGGTGAGAGGATGAGATTGGTGCAGGATTCGGTGGCTGATAGCAGTGATAGAATGTTATCTACCATGGATTCATACCACCAGCGACTTGCAGCGTTGGAGCGTTATCG
>JANAVB010033219.1:7036787-7056787 GCA_029216955.1 Iris pallida | reverse complement strand
ATTAGAAATTCTTAAATTATATTATAATATTGCATGATTATTGAGTTTTGGGTTGTTTATAGATAGGAGGGATTATAGTTGCCATATGCCTAGATATCTGCCGGTAGAATTGTTAGCAACTAGTTAGAAGACCATAAGACTTTAGTGACCGTATTTTGGGGAGTAGTGTGACCAAAGGTAAGTAGAAGTCATCGAGATTTCGTAAATACCAAATGATTAGAGAAGACCATAAATATTTTTGAGAAATTAAATTTGAGGAGATTGAGGTAATAGTTAGGAATTGGAATTTCGAGGACGAAATTATTTTTAAGGTGGGTAGATTTGTAGCTCCCCTTCCCGGATTTTTTTTAAATATTTATTTATTCATTTATTTGATTTAATAGTGATTTAAGAATTTTACAAATATTTATTTAGTTAATTATTACGTTAGATGATTTTAGCCATGGTTGAGATTTGGAATACCAGACGACTAGGAATCATGGCACGGTTAGTGCAGTGGCGTGCTTTGACTAGTGTATTAGCCCTGGTAGGAGAAGACCGAGCCATAGTGCGTCCTAACTAGGAAAACCAGGCCAAGTTACGACTTAACCCGTGCCGAAGGTTTGTATTTATTATTTAAATATATTATTGAGTTTTCGAGAACCCTGTTGTACCAACCTATCCAGATGGGACCCAAGTCAAATCCAAGCCCAGGTAGGCATGTAATGGGACCAAGTACGGCCTTGTAGACATGTTTGGTTAATGCAAATATTGTGTATATATATTTAGGAATTGGCAATTATTTTCTAAATATTTGATATATGTACATTATATGTATTATTATTATTAAATAATGTTTTACAAATTTTGTATGATCTTCTAAAACTAGATAAGTAGTGTGCGCGTTGTATCCATCAAGAATGACAATCAGCCTATTATTGATTATCATTAGGATCATTATTTATTAATATTGGTTTATTGTATTTTATTATTATTATTATTATATATATGATATGTATATATAAATGTATGTATATATATACATATATGATATGTAAAAAAAAAATGATATGTATATATATATGTGTATACATATTTCTAGGAATAAGACACTATGTATGAATATATATATATATATATATATATATATATATATATATATATATATATATATATATATATATATATATATGTAGGTGTACCTGTGTATGTATGCATAAATATATATAAAGATATGTGTGAGTGTATATAGATATATTTAGAGTTATATAATTATACACGTGTATATGTATATTGGTACACATATTACGTATATGTGTGTATATATATATATTATATATATATATATATATATATATATATATATATATATATATATTTATATATATATATATATATATATATATATATATAAATATTATATACGTGAGTATTTGTGAGTATATACAAATATATTATATGTGTATGTGTAGGTATATATAAATATATATATATATATATATTATATACGTGAGTATTTGTGTGTATATACAAATATATTATATATGTATTTGTATATATATTAATATATAATTGTATGTATATACATATACGTATATAGATATATAAATATTTATATGTAAATGAGTACATAAGTAATAAATGGGAAAAACCCAACCCAACTCAGCCAGGCCAGGCCCGGCCCAGCCGAGCCCAGCCCGGCCTGACCCCAAACTCCCTAGCCCAAAAACAAAATTGCACAGCCTAAAAAACCCCAGCCTAGCTAGTTTCCCCACTGCCAAGGGCTCAGGCCCGACCCATAAAATCCCCAACCGTATAAAACTCAGCCGACTGCATGTGTAGTCGAGGAGAAACGAGAACAAAGAAGAGGATCGAAACCCTAACTCCTCCAACCGCTGACCCCCTTCCCTGGGTGTGCCCCGCGCACGCGCACGCCGCCGAGGGCACCGTCGGCCGGCCGGAGCAGGCCGGACACGCGCGAGCGCGCGAAGATGACAGCGGCAACAGCAGCAGTTGCATCAATGAGGGCTACTTCACGAAGAGATAACTTCCTCCATGCTTGATCATTTTTCGATCCAATTACGCAGGTACGAAGCTAACCTATAGCCCTTCAATCCCCTTCAAATAGTTTGGATTAATTCGCTTCGTGCGCGTCGCAAATCGATTTCCCAAAACTGGAAAAAATCTCGATTTCCAGGATATAGAAACTGCCCCAACATCCAAGGTTTGCGGTCGATTTGTGACCAGAACATCGCGAGTTTTAGAAAACCGCTTGAACAGACTTCTAGACAACCTAACCGAGATGGAAACGCTATTTTTAGATTTAATTCTTGTTGGGTAATTACTGTTTAAAATTAAGATAAAGTTGACGAAAAATCTATTTTCAAAACTTAGAAATTCATCCACACGACGAGCGTTCCGCCATTCCGGGCGACATGGTCGCGAACCGTAAGTATCGAAAGCTGCGTAATGGCTTCGTGGTCGTGTGGGCTTTGACGGAATTCGAATTGGTCGCGTGTGCGCGACGAATTTGATGCGTATCCGTCGAAATTTCTCGTATCGTGCACTTTGCAAATTCTCCAAATACTTTGTGCATGCTCGTCAGATCGAGACGAAACTTGCGCCAGCAGGACCGTATCATTTTTCTGGTCCTGTATGCCAAGTTTGGTCCAATTCTGAGACAGTTGATAGAATCACCGTTTTGCGGGCCCTACGGTTCCACTCAATGTGCGATTTTGTGCACGGCCCGCCGAAATCCAACTCTGGACATACGGTTGGGTTCGTATCGAAAAACTGGATCCGTAGTCATATAGTTTGATGACTTTATAGACTATTCACTCTGGCACGCTTTTCAGTGCAAAGCGGATCCAACGGCGGACATCGTTTTTGCCCAAAATTACCGTTTTGCCCCTGTGTCCAGAATTGGACTTAAGGACAGGCAATCCTAGCTAATTTAACTATTCTGAGAACATTGGTAATATTTGTTTCAGCTTTCGGAGACAGTTGTGATGACTTGGACTGTATGACTTGCCAGTTGACGGTATATTATTAGATCTTCGTGCAACCTCCAGGCAAGTATACCTTGCCTCCCTCTACAGTTTTATTTACATGCATTTTATTTCAGTTTCCAGCTTTTGGATTATTTATGGACATGTGCTTTTTTGTGTTATTTTCTGTGGAGTCCACGCTCGGGACGAGGGTGTTTACATCAGAGAGTCCACACACGGGACGAGGATGTAGTATTTGCACCAGAGAGTCCACAATCGGGACGAGGGTGCCTTGTCGTGAACTAACTAGAGAGTCCACACTCGGGACGAGGGTTAGTACTAACCAGAGAATCCACACTCGGGACGTGGGTTAGTGTTTAGTTCAAACCAGTGAGTCCACACTCGGGACGAGGGTTTGGTTCTTCCATTGATCTCGTGATTATCGTTCATCCGGCAGTTCATTATGCGTAGTTGTTCTAGTGTTCGTGTTCATGTGTCCGTGTTCGTGTTCGTAGTCATTGGTCGGGTTCTCGTTTTTCTTGTTTATCCTTTTGTGCATGATAAAACTGTTAGATAGGCATGTATATTATGTATCTTGCTATGTCCTCTGAGGACATGATGATCTCCTCAGGTTTAGCGATTGTATGGAGTTAGCTAGTAGTTCTGGATGGCAGAGGATTTGCGGTTCTTGCAGGATTCAGGTACCTTTATTGTGCTTATTATCCGCTCGTGCTTTTCATTCCTTATCATGAGATATCCTGCTTCTTGTTTCAGTTGTAGACTCTTGTTATTTCTTTTATAGTCTTATCGGACATATATGCTAGTGGGCTACAGACCACGACCCATAGTGTTCATTCATGTTTCATAATCTTATTGTGGATTGAGATATAGATTTGTTTGCCATGAGTTGGCAGTATACCATAGCCTTGACAGCATTTACGTATTCGAGTCGGGCTGGAGTCCGCTCGATGTGTAGCTGGGCTTGGACACGCTTCGTATCCGAAAAGCGGGTGCGGGTCGTGACATCTACCAACGTTTACCGACGCCTTCCGACGGTAAATTGCGTCGATAGACGTCGCTAAACTGGCATATATTGTCAGGATACCGACGTATAGCGATATCAATTTCGTCAGTATGCGTCGGTAACCGTTGGTAGACGTCGGTAACTTTTTCAGTATTTTACCTCATTTTTCCAGGATATACCGACGTATAGCGACATCACAAAACATCGTTAATAATCCCCAGGATATACCGACGCAGTGTGACATCGTAAATATCGGTAATTTTTCCAGGAAATATCGACGTATTGCGACATCCTAAACGTTGTTATTTCATCGACGAAACGACGGTAAACGTCGGTATATTACCGACGTTGCTCTGCGTCGGTAAACGTCGGTGTTGGCGACGATCAGCGACGTCTTTCCAAACAGCGACTAAGGTTTCCGCAACAAGAGGAAGACGTCGCTAAATACGTCGCTAAACTGGTTTAGCGACATCTTTAGGCGTTTTAGCGACGTCTTTAGGCGTCGCTAAAATGACTTATTCTGGTAGTGCCGTCATTTTAACACGGATAATGGCCATCCTCCTTGTTAAAATAACGGAGAATGACCATTCTCCTTATTAAATTGACGGAGAATAGCCATTCTTTGTCAATTTTGACACGGAGAATGGTTATTCTTTGTCAATTAAACAAGGAGAATGGCCATTCTCCGTCATTTTAACACGGAGAATGGCTATTCTCCGTCTTTCTAACACCCGTGTTAAAATGACGGAGAATGGCCATTCTCCTTGTTAAATTGACAGAGAATGGACATTCTCCGTCATTTTAACACGAAAAATGACTATTCTTTGTCAATTTAACAAGGAGAATGGTCATTCTCCTTGTTAAATTGACAGATAATAACCATTCTCCGTCATTCTAACACGAAGAATGGCTATTCTTTGTCAATTTAAAAGGAGAATGGTCATTCTCTGTGGTTTTAGCATAGAGAATGGCCATTCTTCGTGGTTTTAGCACGGAGAATGGCCATTTTTTCGTGATATTACCACAGAGAATGATCATTAATTCTCCTGCATTTTATGTCTAGTTGAAACTTTGAAGGGCCATAACTTTTGACTGGGAGGTCGAAACGAGGCCCGGTTTGTCGCAAAATGAGCGTATTTCTGAGGAGCCGGAGAGTAACTGCTTCTCCATTAGTCGGCCTTCCGAAATTTTAGAATCACGAAAAAAAATGATATTTTGACCTCTCTTTTAACAGTTTTACCGTTTGTCCGTCTTTCCAAAATGTTTCGACGAGTTTTTGAAGTAAGATTTGAAGATTTGGAGGAGAAAACCTATATTCGAAACTGAGCGGCGTATGGAAGAAGGGGAAGTATCGAAAAGAAAATTTGAAGAGTAGGGTTCGGGGGTGTTTTCAATAAATTAGAAGGACAAAAAGGTCATTCAGAACCCACTTTATATATTTTTCGCTAATTCTGGGCACGCGATAAAATGTTATTTTGTGGTGGATTTTTCATAAAACTTTTACAATTTTTGGGCATTTCATAAATTTTTCCTACTTAAATTATATTTAAACTAACTCCATAATATTTTCTACTAAATATATATCCAAATTTCTAAAAATATATTTATGACAAATTCTAACTAAAATATATTCAAATCATATTTAAAATATTTTAATATAGTTTAAAATTTTATTATTTTTAATAAAATTATAAGAAAAATATGTGAAACTCCCGTGAACGAGCGTTTCATAAGCGAGCATGTAAAATAACTAACAAAACAGTCTAAACTATCTTTCCACCACAAAATAGTCCAGTATAATTCTTTGGTTTCCTTGAACCTTTCTTTAATAAACAAGGGGGAAATGTTTTACATTTCACGAATTTTCTCTCTAACAAATTTTAAAAGTATCAACAATATTTCGAGACTAGTATTTAATATCATCATATCAAAGTCTCTCTTAAGTCATTTTGGGGTTGGCCGGACTTGACAGGCCAAGCTCGGGCCGGTTTAGGGCTAAGTCTGAGTTGGCTCATGAGAATTTTAAAAAAATAATTGACCTTTCAACAAAATGGTTTAATAAATAAATAATGTAATCCAATTATTTTTATCAATTTTATTAAATTTAGAAATTTAATATAAATTTTGTTTGGTGAACGGAAAAAAATGAAACTATTTTTTTACTATTTTTTTTCAAGTCTTTGTTCTTTTGGCTAGTTTATTGTTGAGCTCTTTCTCCTCCCAATAGGTTCGTCCATAATAAGAGATTCAAAATCCAGTTTATTAATGTCGGTACATTCATCTCTTAAGTGGTAATTTTTTTTTTTTTTTTGCACGCATTCAATCTTGAACACAAACGTATACTTCCAAAATATTGGACAACATCATGCTTCTCTTCTTACTTAGCATTCTTAAGCCTGCATTAGAACAATATTTTGATGTTACCGTGAATACCGGAACCGTTAGAAAGATCACGCGCTAAAGAAGAAAGTATAGAATAAGTTTTTTCGTATTTTTTTTCCAACAATCTAAAATTGAAAAAATATGATTATAATCCTCATCATATTCATCATCAGTAATGCTAAGTTTACGACCAAATCTTTACCATTTTTTTACAACCTATTCTACCCTTGCTAACATTGGAGGAAAGACTGACTATCCACGTGGCAAGTTGATGATCCCATAAATGGTCAAACGAGGCATTACCACAAATGTGATGCACATGTTAATCCTAGCTAGCCACTCCAGGCAGAGCATTTCGCATGCGTCTCGCTCGCCGCACGTCTGTTTCGGGGAAGGGCGTAATAGCTGCGTCGAAAGCTACTGAAACCGGCACGATATCCACGAGTTGTGCCAACAGTTGCAACCACCAGTCCGTCAGTCAGTCCCACACCAGTAATTTGTTCCCTCCAATATTGGCCACGGCTTTATTAGGTTGATGCTGATATGTACCCACCGGGAAAAAAAAATCTATCGTTTCTTCATTACTGGCTATGAGGTTTCGTTGCTCTCTCGACGAACATTTTCCAAGTCTGTGCAACTTTTGGACGTTAGCGCGCGGCCGATTGTAAGAGGGTTGTACGCATTTGGTTGTAACTGTAGCACTATTGGAAGAATCCATACAGTTATATATATATATATATATATATATATATATATAAATAATATATATATATATATTATATTATCTATATGAGAGCGATCAAAAGTCCTCCTTAGAAAACCTCCTAGAAATCTCCCTCACTCTCGGCCGTAATTTAATGTTAATATATAATATTAATATTAATGTTAATATTAATATTAATATTAATATTAATATTAATGTTAATATTAATGTTAATGTTAATATTAATTTTTATTTTTATTTTTATATTAATGTTAATGTTAATGTTAGTATTAATGTTAATGTTAACGTTAATGTTATGTTAATGTTAATATTAATTTAATGTTATTTTAGTATTTAATGTTATATCAACATTAATTAACATTAACATTAATATTAACATTAATATTAACATTAAATTATGGCCGAGAGTGGAAGAGGTTTTTAGGGGGTTTAAGGGAGGCTTTTGATCCGCTTCCATATATATATATATATATAGATATATATATAGTGCCTATATATATATATATTATACAAAAATTATGGGGATATATATATATATATATATATATATATATATATATATATTAATATATAATATATATTATAGTGCATATCCAATGAGCACACCTCCTAAATGAACAAATGAGCACAATTATCTACATCCCTTGGATGTTATCTCAATCTAATGGTTAAAATTTTATCCTCCTATTAAGAAAGGATATAGATAATATTGACCACAAAAGGAGGATATTAAAGATCGAATTCTCTTCTTAGCTTTTTTTAGAGGGTGAATATTTTGATCAATTTAAAAATAGTAATATTAATTCTAAATTAATCTTAATTCTATTAGTATTAGAATTAAAATTAACACTAAAATAAAATTTAATATTAAAATTAACATCGATATTAAAATTAAAATTAAAATTAACGTTAAAGTTAATATAAATTAATATTAAACATTAAAGTTAACATTAACATTAAAATTAACATAAATATTAATTTTATATTAATATTAATATTATATTAAATTTAATATTAAAGTTAATGTTAATTTTAATGTTAATTTTAATATTAAAGTTAATGTTAATATTAATATTTATTTTAATTTTACTGTTAATGTTAATTTTAATGTTAATGTTAATGTTAGTTGAATATTAATTTTAATATCAACGTTAATTTTAATATTAAATTTTATTTAGTGTTTTTTTAATCTAATTGTTAATTTTAATACTAATAAATTAACATTAATATTAGAATTAATATTATTATTTTTAAATTTGATCATTAACATTCACCTTCTAAAAAAGCTACGAAATGAAAGGAGAGAATCCGATCATTAATATTCTCCTTTTGTGGTCAATATTTATCTATATTCCTTCCTTAATAAGAGGATAAAATTTTAACCATTAGATTAGAATTGAGATAAATCCAAGGGATATAGATAATTGTGCTCATTTGCTCATTTAGGAGGTGTGCTCATTGGATAGGCATTATATATATATATATTATATACATATATATATATATATATATATATATATATATATATATATATATATGGAAGCGGATTAAAAGCCCTTCTTAGAAAACCCCCTAAAATCCCCCTCACTATAATCCGTAATTTAATGTTAATATTAAGGTTAATGTTAACATTAAATACTAAAATTATCATTAAACTTAACATTAAAACTAATATTAACATTAACATTAACATTATTAACATTAACATTAACATTAAAATTAATATAAAAAATAAAAAAATTAATATTAACATTAACATTAATATTAATATTAACATTAATATTAACATAATATTACGAATTAGAGTGAGGGAGAATTTTAGGGGGTTTTCTAAGGGGGGCTTTGATCCGCTCCCTATATATATATATATTATATATATATATATATATATATATATATATATATAATATATGACTCTAGTCTAAGTGGTTAAGAGAGAGATTATATATTATTTTGAAAGTATTGGATAATTGTGGTGAACTCGTCACATGGAACTCAAACTCCGACCACATGGACCACATGCATATCTCTTAACCACTTAGACTAGAGGTTATATTATATATATATATATATATATATATATATATATATATATATATATATATATATATATATATATATATTACTCCTCCAAGTAATAAAAAAACTCTTGTAAATATTGGCAATCCTCCTCCAAGTTGGACATGTCTTGCGACGTGAGTAGTTTTTGGGGGTATCTTCCTCTAGTAATAAGAAAAAAAATAACATCATGAACCTGTTGGGTTTTGGCCTTTGTCATTTGGAATTTTAGTCCCACATCGGCTAGCCGAAGGAGTTGTATCTCTATAATTAGCTATGCTATTTTAGAGATGCACATGTGGTGTGGAGGTGCACATGGGTGTGCCATGTGGGGTTATTTTTCTAATGGAAAAAATGCTAAATAAACAATTGAAAGCATTCATGCTTTTTGCTCTTGGAAAATTTATTTCCATGGGAGCTAAGCATGTCAGCATCATCGCTAGGCGCATAGTGCGCTTAAGTTGCGCTCGTTGCGCGAGCCACTTGCGCGGCAGGTGCGTTGCCAGGTTGCGCGACCAGGTTCGCTGCTAGTGTAAGCCCCCTGAATTTTCCGAATATTTTTCAAATTTTCTAATGAATTATTTTCAATAATTCATTTCTATATAATTAATTTTGATCTTTAAATGCTCTTTACCGTGACTTGGAATTCTAGAGCATCAGGGATGCCAGTCTCTGGAAACTTCCTTCTTGGAGTTTGTAGTAGACGAGATTATCTTCACAGTGATATATCATGTCCCATCCAAACTCGTTCCCTTGTGCTCCTTTTGTATCGTGCAACTTCGGGTCAATTTAGACCAATTTATCGTCTGCCGTAATTTGTGATTTAATTTCCAACTTAATTTCCGGGCCCGACATCGGTCCAATCCAGTCGACCCAATATATGACCCTGGCCTGTTTGAGCCTACTATGCACGTGCCACTTGCGCACCATCGAATTGATTTTTCTTGTGCTCCAATTTCGTTCATGATTTTAAATAGCTAAAATTATTATTTTAATTAAATCTTGGTCCCAAGCTTGTCCAAACTTGGCCCAACACCCAACCTAATTTGGTGTAACCCCTGTCATGACTACCCCTATATCTCACTATTGTAATTGCCTTCTTCCCTACTCAAAATATCCATTTCTCTCCTTGTATATATATACATATATATATAACATATAATATATACATATATATTTAACTTTCTTTCTATCTCTCTCTAGATAACTCTCTCTCTATCATCCTCACCCTCTCTCCACCAGCCCATACCCCTCACAGCCGACCTCCCCTTCTCTCTACTTTCTCTCTCCCCTCTTTCTCTAATAAGATCTATCTATGTATAGCTCTCTCTAAATATCTCACTTCACTCCCACACACATATAACCCTCACTTACCCCTCACCTCTCCTTACACTCACCCCCCCATCACACCAAGCCCCCTCTCACATCAGCCGACTTCACCCCCATCTCTTTCAAATATCTCTCATTCTAATTCAAACTCTCCCTCTCCTTTCTATATATTTATATACACACACATAAATTAAAACTCCCTCTCTCTCTTTCTTTACAACACCAACACCACCACAGCACTCCTTCATCACCCGAGCCCAGCCCCATGGCCGGCCACCACCTTGGCCGAGCTCCTCATCCTTCCTCCTTCCTCCTCCTTCCTCCTCCTCCTACTCTTCATCTCCACCATCAACACCATTCCCACACCATCACCTACACCACCCCCACCGAACCACCACTCTTCCTCACTCGTCGCACCTTCAACCAAAGCCGCCGCCGACCTGGCCGCGCCATCGCCGCCTGGCCGTGCGCACAGCAGCGCGCTGCGCTGCAGCAGCCGCAACAGCAGCATGCGCACAGCCGCACGCGTGCACCGGCAGGCCGCGCGATGCAGCGCCGCCGTCGCCGGCTGTGGCCGCCATGGCCGGTCCCCCTTGGCCGGGTGTACCCCGGCAGGCCCCCTGGCGCGTCCCCTCTTTCCCGGCGCGAGAAACACCCGATTCGTGCGTTTACGTCAAAATCCCGTCGTGACGCGCGCGTTTTGAATTCAGAAAGTGTTTCGGGACAGCGACTTCGCGCGTATTTTCTGGGAGATCCGACCGTTGGATCGGCGAACTCCTTGCTCCGCCGCAATCTCGGTATATCCCACTTCTCTTCTCTCAAATTTCACTCGTTAATTTCGTCGTTTGATAGATCAAAACCGGCCACCAAGTTGACGTTTTAAATTGTGTTATTTTTGGACAGTTTTGTGACGCCAACTTCGGGTTCGTATCTTCGTCGTCGCAACTCCGGTTGGCACGCTACCAGTTCCTGTGCGAAGCTGGTATAACCCTCTTCCTGCCCCCTTTAGATTTCATTTCAGTTTGAGCTTGTTAGGTCGGTCGAATTCGACGCCAAAGTTGGCCGTTCGAATTCTTAGTGTTGCACTTGTAAAATTCCATTTTTGAACCCGGGACTCCGGATTCAATTTCTGACACGACTCATGGCGTCGTTCTGGTATGTTTTCATATAAAATTTGCTTAATTTGGAGAATGGGCCCTGACACGTATTTCGGTGCAAAGCGGGTCCCACTTTTTGAGTCAACGGGTCACTTTGAGATCAGCTCATCGGAATCCAATTCTGGATATACCGTTGAGTTCGTATCGTCATTCTGGACTCGTTGACATATAATTTTCTGAGTTTTGAAGACATTTGCTCCGGCACGCATTTTCGTGCAAACCGGATACCAAGTGTCCGCGTCAACGTATCATTTTGAGATCGGCACATCGGAATTCCATTTCGGACATACCGTTGGGTTCGTATCATCATTCTGGATTCGTGGACATATAATTTGCTAGGTTTTGTAGACTTCTATCCTGACACGTTTTCGGTGCAAAGTGTGTCCAACGACGGACATCATTTTGGCCTAAAATTACTGTTTTGCCCCTGTGTCCAAATTGGACTTTTGGACAGGCTATCCTAGCTGATTTGACCATTCTGGACACGTTGGTGATATTTATTTTATCATCCGACAACATCCATAGATTTTCACCCTAATTAGGCTTAATTGCTACTTGATACCCTCAACTATTACGCTTTTTCAAGTTGATACCCTAAACTTTTTTTGTAACAACTTGATACCCAGATAATTTTTTGGACAATAATGCCCTTATCCAAATTTTAAAACTACCACTCACCCCCCTACTCCAGGCCCCCCTCCCCCTCCGCCCCCCCCCGCCCCGTCTCACCTGCACCCTCCCCGCCTGCACCCTCCCCCTCCGCCGCCCCGCCTGCACCCTCCCCCTCCGCCGCCCCGCCTGCACCCTCCCCCTCCCCCCCGCTCCCCTCCACCCTCCGGCAACCCGCACACCCCCCCCCTGCCTCTCTCGCTGCCCTCCTCTCCTTTCCCGACTCCACCATCGCCGGAGAGGGAGGGGGGAGGTGGTCGCCGGAGAGGGAGGGGGGGAGGTGGTCTCCGGAATGGGAGGGGGGGAGGGGGGTTGCATGGGAGAGAGAAAGCTAGGGGCATTTTTGGGATTTTTTGTGTTTTAGGTATTAAGTTGAAAAAAATAAAATAGTTGAGGGTATTGAGTTGTTGAGTAAAAAAGTTTAGGGTATTAAGTTGAAAAACTGAAATAGTTGAGGGTATCAAAGTGCAATTAAGCCCTATTATTATAATCCTTCTCCTTTTGTGGTATTTTGAGTTCCATCGATTTCGCTGATTTCACAATCACTGAAATTGAATGTGTTGACCCCGTAGATGTTTATAGAGGCTAGCCTTGACCCTGTTTGACCAGGGTTGACTGCTTTGATTGAACGTCGAAGTAGAGTCAACATTTAACCCAGTTTAACCTAGAGTTGACCATAGTTGACCAGTTGACTAAATGTCAACTGTAAGTCAACCATTGACCAAGTTTAACCTAGTTTGACTTGATTTGACTTGTGACCTAGTTTGACCAAGTGTGACTCAGTGTGACCTAGTTTGACTTCGTTGACTGAGTCTGACCTAGATTGCGTAGCTTATACTATAGAATCAAGCCTAACACTGTTGAACCCTAATTAGTTTATATATATCTTATCTTTAGGTCTGTGGCATCACTCTGAGCATCGACCCCATTTGACAGCTCAGGACCGCAGGCGAGTACATTCACTGATAGTTTTCATTGTCTTGATATTTGCTATATCCGATTCAGTCGTAGTGTCTTACTTGATTCTCAGTCACAATAGTTCACGGACTAGTATATACCGGATTCCTGTCATGAGATGTCATTCTTGGATTTTCTTGGGGTACTGGTACTTGCTCGATCTTGTTCTTGTACTTGTATTGACACCGATTCCTGAGAAGGAATAGCTACCTTCTTAGGGAATCTCGTGCCATGACGTGTTATGTCCGGATCCGTATACTACTCGGGGATGGGGAATATTATAGATAGTGTGATCAATGCCCACCTTGAGTTACTACTTGTATCATAGCTATACCCTTACCTCACGATGGGTATAGCCTGACCTGTGCTACTACTTGCTCCATAGCTTACCATCCGGCCGGGCCGAGTCCACGTGCTTGTAGCCGGTCGGTTGGAAGCCTGATTCTTGACCCATACCGATCACATTAGGCTATAATATTCGAGGCACATTTATATTTACTTTATCTTATCATATATCCTGTTCTGTTCTACATACAGTACTTCTCACCATGCTATGATTTCAGTTACTCACATGTTTTATATGCCTCTATGATGTACCTTGATTGGAGACTGAGTTCTGCTCGGGAGAAGGGTTACAACCCCGGTCCTTGTTGGTTCAAGGGTTGTAACTTAGCTTCCGAACGGTTCCCAAGTCTTCATATATCTTGTCTTGTAGTTCATTATACTGTCTCTTATAGAATTTATCAATTTATATGGAACTGTTGTTAGTGTTTGTACTTGTTCATTTTCCTGACAGGATACCGTTGATAATATTTTAGGAGTTGTTATACCATTAGTGGACTTCATGATGTTGCTAGCTGAAGTGGATCTCACTATTCTTCTATGTGAGTTGCCTGGTAGTTATCCTTAGTTCGTCTTGTTTTCCTTCTTTATTTTCCTGTCTTATGATTCCTTCTAGCAGTTTCTAGTTGTTCTTGTGCTTTAGTTATCTTTCTTGTCTATCATACCTAGCTGTTGTGATGTGACTAGAGTATATTATAGTTATAGGCCTTATAGACGTAGTGTACATTTTGGGTACTAGACAACGTTCTACCGTCGATACTGCGGCGTAGGCTGGACGTCGTCTACGTATTCGTATCCGTATATCCGGGTGGGGTCGTGACACGTTTTTAGTGGTGGCCCATGCAGGTCAGTCTTTGCAATTAATGCGAAGTCGTGGAAGTACTTGGGCTTTTCTGTACTACTGCGAGCCTGCCCTAGGATTAAGGTTGAGTCATGGAATATTTTAGGAAATTTGGTACTCAGTCACATATTAGGAACTCTTGGTAGATTCCAGGGATGACCCCTGGGAATCTTATTTCGAACTTTTCGAAACTTTTCCAATTTGTTCTGTCCGTCCTGATTTCTGAAACATCTGTCCGTTATCAACTTTATTCTTTCTTAGAATGAGTTTGTGGACCCCAGAGGGAAGGTATAAGTTGGACTTATATCTTCTAGGTCAAGAGAATATGATTTACCAGTCTTATATCAGGTTGAGATTATTTTAGATTATATTCCAATGATTTCCTTTATCTTGACCTAGATAGTACCTTTGGACATCTCCTGAGAATTTTCTTCTAAACTCTACCTCGGAATCTGTTTTAGCTAGTTTTCATTTAATTATCCTTGATTCGTTGTTGAATTTTAAATCTTGATGTTCGTTGTTGACTTGATTTTGATTTTGTTGAAGATAAGTTCCTCAGAATTGAGTTAAGATATCCTGATAAACATATTTTGGACGAGGACGATGAGAACAGTAAGTGTCTATTTTACTTATGGAGTTTAGAATTTATCGTAGTCATATTAGCTAGCCTGACAGGGACGTGGAGCCTGATTTTGGATATACTATCCTAGTTATGGAATTTAGATTCTCTTGCAGCCATACCGGTTGGCGTGGTAAGGAATCTAGATGACATAATTTTAGGATGTATACCTTGGTTATGGACTCTATCGTTTATTGTAGCTATGTTTACTGGCGTGGCGTAAATTCTGGCAACATGATTTTGGATAGACGTGTATGGTTATCAGATCGTATCTTAAATTGATTCACTTGTTTTAACCTATTGGGCAAGAACAGTTCCTACTATTACTTCTATTTTTTCCCATTCTTCTCTTTCTCATCGCATGATGATTTCCTCGTCTTACCCTTACTTCCTCCGTCTTGATCAATTATGTCTTGGTTCCACCAATCACCTATCTCATATCTACATCTGTCATCTATACTTGAAAACTCTAAAAAATTTGAAATTTTTATATCTCAATTGTTTCTTAATTTTTGATACTGTTAAGATTTTGATTCCCTTCTGTCCATGACCAATCAATTTTGGTCGTTTTGTATATCGTGCCAAAGAGTCTTGATTGTTGATTAAACTTAAATGGGTTCGAATTCCATTGTGATATGATTTTCTTCTTAGATGCTCGTGTTCAACTTCGTTGATTTTGTTCTCCATCTTGCCCAAATTCTGATTTACCCAAAACTTGATCAATTTAAATCGTGCTGAGACTAAATTATTTACTTTTATCGTGATTGGACAATGCTATCATCACTCGTGCTTTAAACTTTCGATTCAATTCTGGCAAATGACTAAATTCCATTCCAATCACGATTTGGCTTCATACTATCCTTGATTATGCCGGAGTCTCATGTTGGTCATGCCTAAACCGTTATACTTTTGACCAAGGTTGAGCTGACCGTATCTATGATCGTATTGAGATTCAATTTTGAGTATGTTCGGATTTTGAAACACTCGTGCCTATACTCTTTTCGACCTTGATTTGATTTTCTGATCGTATCTGAAATTTCTTTGTGCTTAATCATGCCTATCTCAAATCTTAAATCAAATTTCAGTAAGCTGAAATCCTATTATCAATATTTTGTTGATTGTAACCGGATGAAGCTCAAGTTTTGATTTTGTTGTCATACCTCTATCGTGCCAAGTGATCTTAGACTATTTCCAATTTTATTCATGCTCGAACTTGGAGCGTATTCCATGATTTTATTAATCATACTCTTCAATCTTGATCAGGTCTATAAGACCTTGACTTCGATTTTGTTGTGTATGAAACTCCAGCTCAATCATGCCAAGCCTTGTTTTGGTCATGATTATCTCTCATCTTGATCAAGCCTGTGTGACTTTCAGGCCGATTATCCGTTAACCCGAGTGCTACACGTTACCTCGTACGTGGACTTCATCTATAACTTTCGTTCTCCGAAGTCATTTCTGAATTGTGTCCCAATGACTTAACTTATCTATAATCGTGCCTATATGATTCTGTTCATATTTTGATTCTATCGTACGAAAATTTTTCATCGTGCCTGAATAATTGTGAATTGATTATCTTAATCATGCAAACTTGTCATTATATGATCGTGCCTAAGTTTTTGCCTAAAACTTTCTATCTTGTTTTACCCCTACTACAACCTTAATTTCGAGGACGAAATTTCTATAAGGTGGGTAGGATGTAAGCCCCCTGAATTTCCCGAATTATTTTTCGAATTTTCTAATGATTATTTTCAATAATTTATTTCTATATAATTAATTTTGATCTTTAAATGCTCTTTACCGTGACTTGGAATTCTAGAGCATCAGGGATGCCAGTCTCTGGAAACTTCCTTCTTGGAGTTTGTAGTAGACGAGATTATCTTCACATGATATATCATGTCCCATCCAAACTCGTTCCCTTGTGCTCCTTTTGTATCGCGCAACTTCGGGTCAATTTAGACCAATTTATCGTCTGCCGTAATTTGTGATTTAATTTCCAACTTAATTTCCGGGCCCGACATCGGTCCAATCCAGTCGACCCAATATATGGCCCTGGCCTGTTTTGAGCCTACTATGCACGTGCCACTTGCGCGCCATCGAATTGATTTTTCTTGTGCTCCAATTTCGTTCATGATTTTAAATAGTTAAAATTATTATTTTAATTAAATCTTGGTCCCAAGCTTGTCCAAACTTGGCCCAACACCCAACCCAATTTGGTGTAACCCCTGTCATGACTACCTATCTCACTATTGTAATTGCCTTCTTCCCTACTCAAAATATCCATTTCTCTCCTTGTATATATAACACCTATTATAATACATATATATTTAACTTTCTTTCTCTCTCTCTCTAGATAACTCTCTCTATCATCCTCACCCTCTCTCCACCAGCCCATACCCCTCACAGCCGACCCCCCTTCTCTTACTTCTCTCTCTCTCTCTCTAATAAGATCTATCTATCTATCTCTCTCTCTAAATATCTCACTTCACTCCCACACACATATAACCCTCACTCCCCTCACCTCTCCTTACACTCACCCCCATCATACACAAGCACCCTCCACATCAGCCGACTTCACCCCCATCTCTTTCAAATATCTCTCATTCTAATTCAAACTCTCTTCTCCTTTCTATATATATTTATATCACACACACATAAATTAAAACTCCCTCTCTCTCTTCTTTTACAACACCAACACCACCACAGCACTCCTTCATCACCCGAGCCCAGCCCCATGGCCGGCCACCACCCTGGCCGAGCTCCTCTTCCTTCCTCCTTCCTCCTCCTCCTACTCTTCATCTCCACCATCAACACCATTCCCACACCATCACCTACACCACCCCACCGAACCACCACTCCTCTTCCTCACTCGCCGCACCTTCAACCAAAGCCGTCGCCGACTTGGCCGCGCCGCCGCCGCCTGGCCGCGCGCACAGCAGCGCGCTGCGCTGCAGCAGCCGCAGCAGCAGCATGCGCACAGCCGCGCGGTGCGCACCGCCGCCGCCGGCTGTGGCCGCCATGGCCGGTCCCCCTTGGCCGGGCGTACCCCGGGCAGGCCCCCTGGCGCGCCCTTCCCCGGCGCGAGAAACACCCGATTCGTGCGTTTACGAAGAAATCCCGTCGTGACGCGCGTTTTGAATTCAGAAAGTGTGTTTCGGGACAGCGACTTCGTACATGTTTCTGGGAGATTCGACCGTTGGATCGGCTAACTCCTTGCTTCGTCGCAATCTCGGTATATCCCTCTTCACTCCTCTCAAATTTTACCCGTTAATTTCGTCGTTTGATATATCAAAACCGGCCACCAAGTTGACGTTTTAAATTGTGTTATTTTTGGACAGTTTCGTGAAGCCAAATTCACGGGTTCGTATTTTTGTCATCGCAGCTCCGGTTGGCGCGCTACCAGTTCCTGTGCAAAGCTGGTATAACCCTCTTCTGCCCCCTTTAGATTTCATTTCAGTTTGAGCTTGTTAGGTCGGTCGAATTCGACGCCAAAGTTGGCCGTTCGAATTCTTAGTGTTGCACTTGTAAAATTCCATTTATGAACCCGGGACTCCGGATTCAATTTCTGACACCACCAATAGACTCGTGGCGTCATTCTGGCATGTTTTCATAAAATTTGCTTGATTTGGAGAACGTGGGCTCTGGCACGCATTCGGTGCAAAGCGGGTCCCACTTTTCGAGTCAACGGGTCACTTTGAGATCGGCTCATCGGAATCCAATTCTGGATATACCGTTGAGTTTGTATCGTCATTCTGGACTCGTTGACATATAATTTTTTGAGTTTTGAAGACATTTGCTCCGACACGCATTTTCGTGCAAACCGGATACCAAGTGTCCGCGTCAACGTATCATTTTGAGATCGGCACATCGAAATTCCATTTCGGACATACCGTTGGGTTCGTATCATCATTCTGGATTCATGGACATATAATTTGCTAGGTTTTGTAGACTTCTATTCTGACAGGTTTTTCGGTGAAAAGTGTGTCCAACGGCGGACATCATTTTGGACCAAAATTACCGTTTTGCCCATGTATCCAAATTGGACTTTTGGACAGGCTATCCTAGCTGATTTGACCATTCTGGACACGTTGGTGATATTTATTTTATCATCCGACAACATCTATAGGTTTTCACCCTATTATTATAATCCTTCTCCTTTTGTGGTATTTTGAGTTCCATCGATTCCGGTGATTTCACAATCACTGAAATTGAATGTGTTGACCCCGTAGATGTTTATAGAGACTAGCCTTGACCCTGTTTGACCATGGTTGACTACTTTGACTGAACGTCGAAGTAGAGTCAACATTTGACCTAGTTTAACCTAGAGTTGACCATAGTTGACCAGTTGACTAAATGTCAACTGTAAGTCAACCATTGACCCAGTTTAACCTAGTTTGACTTGGTTTGACTTCTTGTGACCTAGTTTGACCATGTATGACTCAGTGTGACCTAGTTTGACTTCGTTGACTGAGTCTAACCTAGATTGCGTAGCTTACTATAGAATCAAGCCTAACACTGTTGAACCCTAATTAGTTTATATATATTCTTATCTTTAGGTCTGTGGCATCACTCTGAAAATCGACCCCATTTGACAGCTCAGGACCGCAGGCGAGTACATTCACTGATAGTTTTATTGTCTTGATATTTGCTATATCCGATTTAGTCGTAGTGTCTTACTTGATTCTCAGTCACGATAGTTCACGGACTAGTATATACCGGATTCCTGTCATGAGATGTCATTCTTGGATTTTCTTGGGATACTGGTACTTGCTCGATCTTGTTCTTGTACTTGTATTGACACCGATTCCTGAGAAGGAATAGCTACCTTCTTAGGGAATCTCGTGCCATGACGTGTTATGTCCGGATCCGTATCTACTCGGGGATGGGAAATATTATAGATAGTGTGATCAATGCCCACCTTGAGTTACTACT
>JANAVB010033219.1:6859994-7036774 GCA_029216955.1 Iris pallida | reverse complement strand
TGATATGTATATATATCTTGTATACATTTTCTCGGAATCCGACACTCTGTCTGATATATATATATATCTATCTCTAGGTGCCTGTGTATGTATGCATAAATATATATAAAGATATGTGTGAGTGTATATGATATATTTAGAGTTATATAATTATACACGTGTATATGTATATTGGTACACATTTACGTATGTGTGTGTATATATATATATATATATATATATCTATATATATATCTATATATTATATAGTATCTATTTATAATATATATATATTATATACTGAGTATTTGTGAGTATACAAATATCAAATATATTATACGTGTATGTGTAGGTATATATAAATTATATATATTATATACGTGAGTATTTGTGTGTATATACAAATATTATATATGTATTGTATATATATTAATATATAATTGTATGTATATCTATACGTATATAGATATATAAATTTTATATGTAATGAGTACATAAGTAATAAATGGGAAAAACCCAACCCAACTCAGCCAGGCCAGGCCCGCCCAGCCGAGCCCAGCACGGACTGACCCCAAACTCCCCAGCGCAAAACAAAATTGCACAGCCTAAAAAACCCCAGCCTAGCTAGTTTCCCCACTGCCAAGGGCTCAGGCCCGACCCGTAAAATCCCCAACCGTATAAAACTCAGTCGACTGCATGTGTAGTCGAGGAGAAACGAGAACAAAGAAGAGGATCGAAACCCTAACTCCTCCAACCGCCGACCCCCTTCCCTGGGCGTGCCTCGTGCGCACGCACGCCGCCGAGGGCACCGCCGGCCGGCCGGAGTAGGCCGGACACGCGCGCGAGCGCGAAGATGACAGCGGCAACAGCAGTTGCATCAATGAGGGCTACTTCACGAAGAGATAACTTCCTCCATGCTTGATCATTTTTCGATCCAATTGCGCAGGTATGAAGCTAACCTATAGCCCTTCAATCCCCATCAAATAGTTTGGATTAATTTGCTTCGTGCGCATCGCAAATCGATTCCCAAAACTGGGAAAAATCTCGATTTCCAGGATATAGAAACTGCCCCAACATCCAAGGTTTGCGGTCGATTTGTGACCAGAACATCGCGAGTTTTAAAAACCGCTTGAACAGACTTCTAGACAACCTAACCGAGATGGAAACGCTATTTTAGATTTAATTCTTGTTGGGTAATTACTGTTTAAAATTAAGATAAAGTTGACGAAAAAATCTGTTTTCAAAACTTAAAAATTCACCACACGACGTGCGTCCCGCCATTCCGGGCGACGTGGTCACGAACCGTAAGCATCAAAGCTGCGTAACGGCTTCATGCTCGTGTGGGCTTTGACGGAATTCGAATTGGTCGCGTGTGCGCGACGAATTTGATGCGTATCCGTCGAAATTTCCCATATCGTGCACTTTGTAAATTCTCCAAATACTTCGTGCACGCTCGTCAGATCGAGATGAAACTTGCGCCAACAGGACCGTATCGTTTTTCTAGTCCTGTATGCCAAGTTTGGTCCAATTCTGAGACAGTTGATAAAATTACCGTTTTGCGGGCCCCACGGTTTCCACTCAACGGGCGATTTTGTGCACGGCCCGCCGAAATCCAACTCTGGACATACGGTTGGGTTCGTATCAAAAAACTGGATCCGTAGACATATAGTTTGATGACTTTAGAGACCATTCACTCTGGCACGCTTTTCGGTGCAAAGCGGGTCCAACGGCGGACATCGTTTTTGCCCGAAATTACCGTTTTGCCCCTGTGTCCAGAATTGGACTTAAGGACAGGCAATCCTAGCTAATTTGACTATTCTGAGAACATTGGTAATATTTGTTTCAGCTTTCGGAGACAGTTGTGATGACTTGGACTGTATGACTTGCCAATTGACGGTATATTATGGATCTTCGTGCAACCTCCAGGCAAGTATACCTTGCCTCCCTCTACAGTTTTATTTACATGCATTTTATTTCAGTTTCCAACTTTTGGATTATTTATGGACATGTGCTTTTGTGCTTTTTCATGTTATTTTCTGTGGAGTTGTTTTTATTGTTTATAGCCATGTTCATGTTTTTGGCCTTGTGTTTCACATTTGGAGTTTCTCGTCAGTACCTTGCTTGAGTCGTGTCATAGAACGAGTGCGTGTAGTGAACTGCTAAATCTTTGATATTGTTTCCTTGACACCAGAGAGTCCACACTTGGGACAAGGGTGTTTTCCTTGATCTGTTTACATCCGTGAGTCCACAATCGGACTAGGATGTCGATTATTTGCACCAGAGAGTCCACACTCGGACGAGGGTGTAGACTTAACTTGACTTGACTTGCACCAGAGAGTCCACGCTCGGGACGAGGGTATTTACATCAGAGAGTCCACACCGGGACGATGATGTAGTATTTGCACCAGAGAGTCCACACTCGGGACGAGGGTGCCTTGCCGTGAACTAACCAGAGAGTCCACACTCGGGACGAGGGTTAGTGTTTAGTTCAAACCAGTGAGTCCACACTCGGGACGAGGGTTTGGTTCTTCCATTGATCTCGTGATTATCGTTCATCCGGCAATTCATTATGCGTTAGTTGTTCTAGTGTTCGTGTTCATGTGTCCGTGTTCGTATTCGTAGTCATTGGTCGGTTCCCGTTTTTCTTGTTTATCCTTTTGTGCATGATAAACTGTTAGATAGGCATGTATATTATGTATCTTGCTATGTCCTCTGAGGACCTGATGATCTCCTCAGGTTTAGTGATTGCATGGAGTTAGCTAGTAGTTCTGGATGGCGGAGGATTTACGGTTCTTGCGAGATTCAGGTACCGTTATTTGCTTATTATCCGCTCGTACTTTTCATTCCTTATCATGAGATATCCTGCTTCTTTGTTTCAGTTGTAGACTCTAATTATTTCTTTTAGAGTCTTATCGGACATATATGCTAGTGGGCTGCAGACCACGACCCATAGTGTTCATTCATGTTTCATAATCTTATTGTGGATTGAGATATAGATTTGTTTGCCATGAGTTGGCAGTATACCATAGCCTTGACAGCGTTTACGTATTCGAGTCGGGCTGGAGTCCGCTCGATGCGTAGTTGGGTTTGGACACGCTTCGTATCCGAAAAGCGGGTGCGGTCGTGACAAGTTTTTTTGGTGGCCCATGCAGGTCCGAGCATATCGTATCGGTTACGTAACTATACTGATACGAGCCTGCGACTATGACTAACCTTAGAAATCTCAATCCACTCTGCCTTGAAAATTCTCCTAGAAATTCTCTACGTTCTTGAAAACTCTATATTTGCTCCCGATTATACTTCCTTGCTTTCCATACCATTGATTCTCATCCCTTTTTATTCGAGGTGACGAACAATCGTGCTGTCTAGAATTCATTAGAAATTCTTAAATTATATTATAATATTGCATGATTATTGAGTTTTGGGTTGTTTATAGATAGGAGGGATTATAGTTGCCATGCCTAGATATCTGCCGGTAGAATTGTTAGCAACTAGTTAGAAGACCATAAGACTTTAGTGACCGTATTTTGGGAGTAGTGTGACCAAAGGTAAGTAGAAGTCATCGAGATTTCGTAAATACCAATGATTAGAGAAGACCATAAATATTTTTGAGAAATTAAATTTGAGGAGATTGAGGTAATAGTTAGGAATTGGAATTTCGAGGACGAATTATTTTTAAGGTGGGTAGATTTGTAGCTCCCCTTCCCGGATTTTTTTTAAATATTTATTTATCATTTATTTGATTTAATAGTGATTTAAGAATTTTACAAATATTTATTTAGTTAATTATTACGTTAGATGATTTTAGCCATGGTTGAGATTTGGAATACCAGACGCTAGGAATCATGGCACGGTTAGTGCAGTGGCGTGCTTTGACTAGTGTATTAGCCCTGGTAGGAGAAGACCGAGCCATAGTGCGTCCTAACTAGGAAAACCAGGCCAAGTTACGACTTAACCCGTGCCGAAGGTTTGTATTTATTATTTAAATATATTATGAGTTTTCGAGAACCCTGTTGTACCAACCTATCCAGATGGGACCCAAGTCAAATCCAAGCCCAGGTAGGCATGTAATGGGACCAAGTACGGCCTTGTAGACATGTTTGGTTAATGCAAATATTGTGTATATATATTTAGGAATTGGCAATTATTTTCTAAATATTTGATATATGTACATTATATGTATTATTATTATTAAATAATGTTTTACAAATTTTGTATGATCTTCTAAACTAGATAAGTAGTGTGCGCGTTGTATCCATCAAGAATGACAATCAGCCTATTATTGATTATCATTAGGATCATTATTTATTAATATTGGTTTATTGTATTTTATTATTATTATTATTATATATGATATGTATATAAATGTATGTATATATATACATATATGATATGTAAAAAAAAATATGTATATATATGTGTATACATATTTCTAGGAATAAGACACTAGTATGATATATATATATATCTATATATATATAATATATATATATATATATATTATATATATATATATATATGTAGGTGTACCTGTGTATGTATGCATAAATATATATAAAGATATGTGTGAGTGTATAGATATATTTAGAGTTATATAATTATACACGTGTATATGTATATTGGTACACATATTACGTATATGTGTATATATATATATTATATATATATATATATATATAATTATATAGATATATATATTTTATATATATATATATATATATATATATAAATATTATATACGTGAGTATTTGTGAGTATTACAAATATATTATATGTGTATGTGTAGGTATATAAAATATATTATATATATATTATATACGTGAGTATTTGTGTGTATATACAATATATTATAGTATTTGTATATATATTAATATATAATTGTATGTATATACATATACGTATATAGATATATAAATATTTATATGTAAATGAGTACATAAGTAATAAATGGGAAAAACCCAACCCAACTCAGCCAGGCCAGGCCCGGCCCAGCCGAGCCCAGCCCGGCCTGACCCCAAACTCCCTAGCCCAAAACAAAATTGCACAGCCTAAAAAACCCCAGCCTAGCTAGTTTCCCCACTGCCAAGGGCTCAGGCCCGACCCATAAAATCCCCAACCGTATAAAACTCAGCCGACTGCATGTGTAGTCGAGGAGAAACGAGAACAAAGAAGAGGATCGAAACCCTAACTCCTCCAACCGCTGACCCCCTTCCCTGGGTGTGCCCCGCGCACGCGCACGCCGCCGAGGGCACCGTCGGCCGGCCGGAGCAGGCCGGACACGCGCGAGCGCGCGAAGATGACAGCGGCAACAGCAGCAGTTGCATCAATGAGGGCTACTTCACGAAGAGATAACTTCCTCCATGCTTGATCATTTTTCGATCCAATTACGCAGGTACGAAGCTAACCTATAGCCCTTCAATCCCCTTCAAATAGTTGGATTAATTCGCTTCGTGCGCGTCGCAAATCGATTTCCCAAAACTGGAAAAAATCTCGATTTCCAGGATATAGAAACTGCCCCAACATCCAAGGTTTGCGGTCGATTTGTGACCAGAACATCGCGAGTTTTAGAAAACCGCTTGAACAGACTTCTAGACAACCTAACCGAGATGGAAACGCTATTTTTAGATTTAATTCTTGTTGGGTAATTACTGTTTAAAATTAAGATAAAGTTGACGAAAAATCTATTTCAAAACTTAGAAATTCATCCACACGACGAGCGTTCCGCCATTCCGGGCGACATGGTCGCGAACCGTAAGTATCGAAAGCTGCGTAATGGCTTCGTGGTCGTGTGGGCTTTGACGGAATTCGAATTGGTCGCGTGTGCGCGACGAATTTGATGCGTATCCGTCGAAATTTCCCGTATCGTGCACTTTGCAAATTCTCCAAATACTTTGTGCACGCTCGTCAGATCGAGACGAAACTTGCGCCAGCAGGACCGTATCATTTTTCTGGTCCTGTATGCCAAGTTTGGTCCAATTCTGAGACAGTTGATAGAATCACCGTTTTGCGGCCCTACGGTTCCACTCAATTGCGATTTTGTGCACGGCCCGCCGAAATCCAACTCTGGACATACGGTTGGGTTCGTATCGAAAACTGGATCCGTAGTCATATATTTGATGACTTTATAGACTATTCACTCTGGCACGCTTTTCAGTGCAAAGCGGATCCAACGGCGGACATCGTTTTTGCCCAAAATTACCGTTTTGCCCCTGTGTCCAGAATTGGACTTAAGGACAGGCAATCCTAGCTAATTTAACTATTCTGAGAACATTGGTAATATTTGTTTCAGCTTTCGGAGACAGTTGTGATGACTTGGACTGTATGACTTGCCAGTTGACGGTATATTATTAGATCTTCGTGCAACCTCCAGGCAAGTATACCTTGCCTCCCTCTACAGTTTTATTTACATGCATTTTATTTCAGTTTCCAGCTTTTGGATTTTTATGGACATGTCTTTTTTGTGTTATTTTTCTGTGGAGTCCACGCTCGGGACGAGGTGTTTACATCAGAGAGTCCACACCGGACGAGGATGTAGTATTTGCACCAGAGAGTCCACAATCGGGACGAGGGTGCCTTGTCGTGAACTAACTAGAGAGTCCACACTCGGGACGAGGGTTAGTACTAACCAGAGAATCCACACTCGGGACGTGGGTTAGTGTTTAGTTCAAACCAGTGAGTCCACACTCGGGACGAGGGTTTGGTTCTTCCATTGATCTCGTGATTATCGTTCATCCGGCAGTTCATTATGCGTAGTTGTTCTAGTGTTCGTGTTCATGTGTCCGTGTTCGTGTTCGTAGTCATTGGTCGGGTTCTCGTTTTTCTTGTTTATCCTTTTGTGCATGAAAACTGTTAGATAGGCATATATTATGTATCTTGCTATGTCCTCTGAGGACATGATGATCTCCTCAGGTTTAGCGATTGTATGGAGTTAGCTAGTAGTTCTGGATGGCAGAGGATTTGCGGTTCTTGCAGGATTCAGGTACCTTTATTGTGCTTATTATCCGCTCGTGCTTTTCATTCCTTATCATGAGATATCCTGCTTCTTGTTTCAGTTTAGACTCTTGTTATTTCTTTATAGTCTATCGGACATAATGCTAGTGGGCTACAGACCACGACCCATAGTGTTCATCATGTTTCATAATCTTATTGTGGATTGAGATATATTTGTTTGCCATGAGTTGGCAGTATACCATAGCCTTGACAGCATTTACGTATTCGAGTCGGGCTGGAGTCCGCTCGATGTGTAGCTGGGCTTGGACACGCTTCGTATCCGAAAAGCGGGTGCGGGTCGTGACATCTACCAACGTTTACCGACGCCTTCCGACGGTAAATTGCGTCGATAGACGTCGCTAAACTGGCATATTTGTCAGGATACCGACGTATAGCGATATCAATTTCGTCAGTATGCGTCGGTAACCGTGGTAGACGTCGGTAACTTTTTCAGTATTTACCTCATTTTTCCAGGATATACCGACGTATAGCGACATCACAAAACATCGTTAATAATCCCCAGGATATACCGACGCAGTGTGCATCGTAAATATCGTAATTTTTCCAGGAAATATCGACGTATTGCGACATCCTAACGTTGTTTTTCATCGACGAAACGACGGTAAACGTCGGTATATTACCGACGTTTGCTCTGCGTCGGTAAACGTCGTTTGGCGACGATCAGCGACGTCTTTCCAAACAGCGACTAAGGTTTCCGCAACAAGAGGAAGACTCGCTAAACGTCGCTAAACTGGTTTAGCGACATCTTTAGGCGTTTTAGCGACGTCTTTAGGCGTCGCTAAAATGACTTATTCTGGTAGTGCCGTCATTTTAACACGGATAATGGCCATCCTCCTTGTTAAAATAACGGAGAATGACCATTCTCCTTATTAAATTGACGGAGAATAGCCATTCTTTGTCAATTTTGACACGGAGAATGGTTATTCTTTGTCAATTAAACAAGGAGAATGGCCATTCTCCGTCATTTTAACACGGAGAATGGCTATTCTCCGTCTTTCTAACACCCGTGTTAAAATGACGGAATGGCCATTCTCCTTGTTAAATTGACAGAGAATGGACATTCTCCGTCATTTTAACACGAAAATGACTATTCTTTGTCAATTTAACAAGGAGAATGGTCATTCTCCTTGTTAAATTGACAGATAATAACCATTCTCCGTCATTCTAACACGAAGAATGGCTATTCTTTGTCAATTTAAAAGGAAATGGTCATTCTCTGTGGTTTTAGCATAGAGAATGGCCATTCTTCGTGGTTTTAGCACGGAGAATGGCCATTTTTCGTGATATTACCACAGAGAATGATCATTAATTCTCCTGCATTTTATGTCTAGTTGAAACTTGAAGGGCCATAACTTTTGACTGGAGGGTCGAAACGAGGCCCGTTTGTCGCAAAATGAGCGTATTTCTGAGGAGCCGGAGAGTAACTGCTTCTCCATTAGTCGGCCTTCCGAATTTTAGAATCACGAAAAAAATGATATTTTGACCTCTCTTTTAACAGTTTTACCGTTGTCCGTCTTTCCAAAATGTTTCGACGATTTTTGAAGTAAGATTTGAAGATTTGGAGGAGAAAACCTATATTCGAAACTGAGCGCGTATGGAAAAGGGGAAGTATCGAAAAGAAATTTGAAGAGTAGGTTCGGGGGTGTTTTCAATAAATTAGAAGGACAAAAAGGTCATTCAGAACCCACTTTTATATTTTTCGCTAATTCTGGGCACGCGATAAAATGTTATTTTGTGGTGGATTTTTCATAAAACTTTTACAATTTTTGGGCATTTCATAAATTTTTCCTACTTAAATTATATTTAAACTAACTCCATAATATTTTCTACTAAATATATATCCAAATTTCTAAAATATATTTATGACAAATTCTAACTAAAATATATTCAAATCATATTTAAAATATTTTAATATAGTTTAAAATTTTATTATTTTTTAATAAAATTATAAGAAAAATATGTGAAACTCCCGTGAACGAGCGTTTCATAAGCGAGCATGTAAAATAACTAACAAAACAGTCTAAACTATCTTTCCACCACAAAATAGTCCAGTATAATTCTTTGGTTTCCTTGAACCTTTCTTTAATAAACAAGGGGGAAATGTTTTACATTTCACGAATTTTCTCTCTAACAAATTTTAAAAGTATCAACAATATTTCGAGACTAGTATTTAATATCATCATATCAAAGTCTCTCTTAAGTCATTTGGGGTTGGCCGGACTTGACAGGCCAAGCTCGGGCCGGTTTAGGGCTAAGTCTGAGTTGGCTCATGAGAATTTTAAAAAAATAATTGACCTTTCAACAAAAATGGTTTAATAAATAAATAATGTAATCCAATTATTTTATCAATTTTATTAAATTTAGAAATTTAATATAAATTTTGTTTGGTGAACGGAAAAAAATGAAACTATTTTTTTACTATTTTTTTTCAAGTCTTTGTTCTTTTGGCTAGTTTATTGTTGAGCTCTTTCTCCTCCCAATAGGTTCGTCCATAATAAGAGATTCAAAATCCAGTTTATTAATGTCGGTACATTCATCTCTTAAGTGGTAATTTTTTTTTTTTTTTTGCACGCATTCAATCTTGACACAAACGTATACTTCCAAAATATTGGACAACATCATGCTTCTCTTCTTACTTAGCATTCTTAAGCCTGCATTAGAACAATATTTTGATGTTACCGTGAATACCGGAACCGTTAGAAAGATCACGCGCTAAAGAAGAAAGTATAGAATAAGTTTTTTCGTATTTTTTTCCAACAATCTAAAATTGAAAAAATATGATTATAATCCTCATCATATTCATCATCAGTAATGCTAAGTTTTACGACCAAATCTTTACCATTTTTTTACAACCTATTCTACCCTTGCTAACATTGGAGGAAAGACTGACTATCCACGTGGCAAGTTGATGATCCCATAAATGGTCAAACGAGGCATTACCACAAATGTGATGCACATGTTAATCCTAGCTAGCCACTCCAGGCAGAGCATTTCGCATGCGTCTCGCTCGCCGCACGTCTGTTTCGGGGAAGGGCGTAATAGCTGCGTCGAAAGCTACTGAAACCGGCACGATATCCACGAGTTGTGCCAACAGTTGCAACCACCAGTCCGTCAGTCAGTCCCACACCAGTAATTTGTTCCCTCCAATATTGGCCACGGCTTTATTAGGTTGATGCTGATATGTACCACCGGGAAAAAAAAATCTATCGTTTCTTCATTACTGGCTATGAGGTTTCGTTGCTCTCTCGACGAACATTTTCCAAGTCTGTGCAACTTTTGGACGTTAGCGCGCGGCCGATTGTAAGAGGGTTGTACGCATTTGGTTGTAACTGTAGCACTATTGGAAGAATCCATACAGTTATATATATATATATATATATATATATATATATATATATATATATATATATATATATATATATATATATATATATATGAGAGCGGATCAAAAGTCCTCCTTAGAAAACCTCCTAGAAATCTCCCTCACTCTCGGCCGTAATTTAATGTTAATGTTAATATTAATATTAATATTAATATTAATGTTAATATTAATATTAATATTAATATTAATATTAATGTTAATATTAATGTTAATGTTAATATTAATTTTTATTTTTATTTTTATATTAATGTTAATGTTAATGTTAGTATTAATGTTAATGTTAACGTTAATGTTAATGTTAATGTTAATATTAATTTTAATGTTAATTTTAGTATTTAATGTTAATATCAACATTAATATTAACATTAACATTAATATTAACATTAATATTAACATTAAATTATGGCCGAGAGTGGAAGAGGTTTTTAGGGGGTATTTTAAGGGAGGCTTTTGATCCGCTTCCATATATATATATATATATAGATATATATATATAGTGCCTATATATATATATATTATACAAAATTATGGGGATATATATATATATATATATATATATATATATATATATATATATATATATATATATATATATATAGTGCATATCCAATGAGCACACCTCCTAAATGAACAAATGAGCACAATTATCTACATCCCTTGGATGTTATCTCAATTAATCTAATGGTTAAAATTTTATCCTCCTATTAAGAAAGGGATATAGATAAATATTGACCACAAAAGGAGGATATTAAAGATCGAATTCTCTTCTTAGCTTTTTTTAGAGGGTGAATATTTTGATCAATTTAAAAATAGTAATATTAATTCTAATATTAATCTTAATTCTATTAGTATTAGAATTAAAATTAACACTAAAATAAAATTTAATATTAAAATTAACATCGATATTAAAATTAAAATTAAAATTAACGTTAAAGTTAATATATAAATTAATATTAACATTAAAGTTAACATTAACATTAAAATTAACATAAATATTAATTTTAATATTAATATTAATATTATATTAAATTTAATATTAAAGTTAATGTTAATTTTAATGTTAATTTTAATATTAAAGTTAATGTTAATATTAATATTTATTTTAATTTTACTGTTAATGTTAATTTTAATGTTAATGTTAATGTTAGTTGAATATTAATTTTAATATCAACGTTAATTTTAATATTAAATTTTATTTTAGTGTTAGTTTTAATCTAATTGTTAATTTTAATACTAATAAATTAACATTAATATTAGAATTAATATTATTATTTTTAAATTTGATCATTAACATTCACCTTCTAAAAAAAGCTACGAAATGAAAGGAGAGAATCCGATCATTAATATTCTCCTTTTGTGGTCAATATTTATCTATATTCCTTCCTTAATAAGAGGATAAAATTTTAACCATTAGATTAGAATTGAGATAAATCCAAGGGATATAGATAATTGTGCTCATTTGCTCATTTAGGAGGTGTGCTCATTGGATAGGCATTATATATATATATATATATATATATATATATATATATATATATATATATATATATATATATATATATATATGGAAGCGGATTAAAAGCCCTTCTTAGAAAACCCCCTAAAAATCCCCCTCACTATAATCCGTAATTTAATGTTAATATTAAGGTTAATGTTAACATTAAATACTAAAATTATCATTAAACTTAACATTAAAACTAATATTAACATTAACATTAACATTAATATTAACATTAACATTAACATTAAAATTAATATAAAAAAATAAAAAAATTAATATTAACATTAACATTAATATTAATATTAACATTAATATTAACATTAATATTACGAATTAGAGTGAGGGAGAATTTTAGGGGGTTTTCTAAGGGGGGCTTTTGATCCGCTCCCTATATATATATATATATATATATATATATATATATATATATATATATATATATATATATATGACCTCTAGTCTAAGTGGTTAAGAGAGAGATATATATATATATTTTGAAAGTATTGGATAATTGTGGTGAACTCGTCTCCACTGGAACTCAAACTCCGACCACATGGACCACATGCATATCTCTTAACCACTTAGACTAGAGGTTATATATATATATATATATATATATATATATATATATATATATATATATATATATATATATATATATATATATTACTCCTCCAAGTAATAAAAAAAACTCTTGTAAATATTGGCAATCCTCCTCCAAGTTGGACATGTCTTGCGACGTGAGTAGTTTTTGGGGGTATCTTCCTCTAGTAATAAGAAAAAAAATAACATCATGAACCTGTTGGGTTTTGGCCTTTGTCATTTGGAATTTTAGTCCCACATCGGCTAGGCCGAAGGAGTTGTATCTCTATATATTAGCTATGCTATTTTAGAGATGCACATGTGGTGTGGAGGTGCACATGGGTGTGCCATGTGGGGTTATTTTTCTAATGGAAAAAATGCTAAATAAACAATTGAAAGCATTCATGCTTTTTGCTCTTGGAAAATTTATTTCCATGGGAGCTAAGCATGTCAGCATCATCGCTAGGCGCATAGTGCGCTTAAGTTGCGCTCGTTGCGCGAGCCACTTGCGCGGCCAGGTGCGTTGCCAGGTTGCGCGACCAGGTTCGCTGCTAGTGTAAGCCCCCTGAATTTTCCGAATTATTTTTCAAATTTTCTAATGAATTATTTTCAATAATTCATTTCTATATAATTAATTTTGATCTTTAAATGCTCTTTACCGTGACTTGGAATTCTAGAGCATCAGGGATGCCAGTCTCTGGAAACTTCCTTCTTGGAGTTTGTAGTAGACGAGATTATCTTCACAGTGATATATCATGTCCCATCCAAACTCGTTCCCTTGTGCTCCTTTTGTATCGTGCAACTTCGGGTCAATTTAGACCAATTTATCGTCTGCCGTAATTTGTGATTTAATTTCCAACTTAATTTCCGGGCCCGACATCGGTCCAATCCAGTCGACCCAATATATGACCCTGGCCTGTTTTGAGCCTACTATGCACGTGCCACTTGCGCACCATCGAATTGATTTTTCTTGTGCTCCAATTTCGTTCATGATTTTAAATAGCTAAAATTATTATTTTAATTAAATCTTGGTCCCAAGCTTGTCCAAACTTGGCCCAACACCCAACCTAATTTGGTGTAACCCCTGTCATGACTACCCCTATATCTCACTATTGTAATTGCCTTCTTCCCTACTCAAAATATCCATTTCTCTCCTTGTATATATATACATCTATATATATACATATAATATATATACATATATATTTAACTTTCTTTCTATCTCTCTCTAGATAACTCTCTCTCTATCATCCTCACCCTCTCTCCACCAGCCCATACCCCTCACAGCCGACCTCCCCTTCTCTCTACTTTCTCTCTCCCCTCTTTCTCTAATAAGATCTATCTATGTATAGCTCTCTCTAAATATCTCACTTCACTCCCACACACATATAACCCTCACTTACCCCTCACCTCTCCTTACACTCACCCCCCCATCACACACAAGCCCCCTCTCACATCAGCCGACTTCACCCCCATCTCTTTCAAATATCTCTCATTCTAATTCAAACTCTCCCTCTCCTTTCTATATATATTTATATACACACACACATAAATTAAAACTCCCTCTCTCTCTTTCTTTTACAACACCAACACCACCACAGCACTCCTTCATCACCCGAGCCCAGCCCCATGGCCGGCCACCACCTTGGCCGAGCTCCTCATCCTTCCTCCTTCCTCCTCCTTCCTCCTCCTCCTACTCTTCATCTCCACCATCAACACCATTCCCACACCATCACCTACACCACCCCCACCGAACCACCACTCCTCTTCCTCACTCGTCGCACCTTCAACCAAAGCCGCCGCCGACCTGGCCGCGCCATCGCCGCCTGGCCGTGCGCACAGCAGCGCGCTGCGCTGCAGCAGCCGCAACAGCAGCATGCGCACAGCCGCACGCGTGCACCGGCAGGCCGCGCGATGCAGCGCCGCCGTCGCCGGCTGTGGCCGCCATGGCCGGTCCCCCTTGGCCGGGTGTACCCCCGGGCAGGCCCCCTGGCGCGTCCCCTCTTTCCCGGCGCGAGAAACACCCGATTCGTGCGTTTACGTCAAAATCCCGTCGTGACGCGCGCGTTTTGAATTCAGAAAGTGTGTTTCGGGACAGCGACTTCGCGCGTATTTTCTGGGAGATCCGACCGTTGGATCGGCGAACTCCTTGCTCCGCCGCAATCTCGGTATATCCCACTTCTCTTCTCTCAAATTTCACTCGTTAATTTCGTCGTTTGATAGATCAAAACCGGCCACCAAGTTGACGTTTTAAATTGTGTTATTTTTGGACAGTTTTGTGACGCCAACTTCGCGGGTTCGTATCTTCGTCGTCGCAACTCCGGTTGGCACGCTACCAGTTCCTGTGCGAAGCTGGTATAACCCTCTTCCTGCCCCCTTTAGATTTCATTTCAGTTTGAGCTTGTTAGGTCGGTCGAATTCGACGCCAAAGTTGGCCGTTCGAATTCTTAGTGTTGCACTTGTAAAATTCCATTTTTGAACCCGGGACTCCGGATTCAATTTCTGACACGACTCATGGCGTCGTTCTGGTATGTTTTCATATAAAATTTGCTTAATTTGGAGAATGTGGGCCCTGACACGTATTTCGGTGCAAAGCGGGTCCCACTTTTTGAGTCAACGGGTCACTTTGAGATCAGCTCATCGGAATCCAATTCTGGATATACCGTTGAGTTCGTATCGTCATTCTGGACTCGTTGACATATAATTTTCTGAGTTTTGAAGACATTTGCTCCGGCACGCATTTTCGTGCAAACCGGATACCAAGTGTCCGCGTCAACGTATCATTTTGAGATCGGCACATCGGAATTCCATTTCGGACATACCGTTGGGTTCGTATCATCATTCTGGATTCGTGGACATATAATTTGCTAGGTTTTGTAGACTTCTATCCTGACACGTTTTTCGGTGCAAAGTGTGTCCAACGACGGACATCATTTTGGCCTAAAATTACTGTTTTGCCCCTGTGTCCAAATTGGACTTTTGGACAGGCTATCCTAGCTGATTTGACCATTCTGGACACGTTGGTGATATTTATTTTATCATCCGACAACATCCATAGATTTTCACCCTATTATTAGGCTTAATTGCTACTTGATACCCTCAACTATTACGCTTTTTCAAGTTGATACCCTAAACTTTTTTTTGTAACAACTTGATACCCAGATAATTTTTTGGACAATAATGCCCTTATCCAAATTTTAAAACTACCACTCACCCCCCTACTCCAGGCCCCCCCTCTCCCCTCCGCCCCCCCCCCCGCCCCGTCTCACCTGCACCCTCCCCGCCTGCACCCTCCCCCTCCGCCGCCCCGCCTGCACCCTCCCCCTCCGCCGCCCCGCCTGCACCCTCCCCCTCCCCCCCGCTCCCCTCCACCCTCCGGCAACCCGCACCCCCTCCCCCCTGCCTCTCTCGCTGCCCTCCTCTCCTTTCCCGACTCCACCATCGCCGGAGAGGGAGGGGGGAGGTGGTCGCCGGAGAGGGAGGGGGGGAGGTGGTCTCCGGAATGGGAGGGGGGGAGGGGGGTTGCATGGGAGAGAGAAGCTAGGGGCATTTTTGGGATTTTTTGTGTTTTAGGTATTAAGTTGAAAAAATAAAATAGTTGAGGGTATTGAGTTGTTGAGTAAAAAAGTTTAGGGTATTAAGTTGAAAAACTGAAATAGTTGAGGGTATCAAAGTGCAATTAAGCCCTATTATTATAATCCTTCTCCTTTTGTGGTATTTTGAGTTCCATCGATTTCGCTGATTTCACAATCACTGAAATTGAATGTGTTGACCCCGTAGATGTTTATAGAGGCTAGCCTTGACCCTGTTTGACCAGGGTTGACTGCTTTGATTGAACGTCGAAGTAGAGTCAACATTTAACCCAGTTTAACCTAGAGTTGACCATAGTTGACCAGTTGACTAAATGTCAACTGTAAGTCAACCATTGACCAAGTTTAACCTAGTTTGACTTGATTTGACTTCTTGTGACCTAGTTTGACCAAGTGTGACTCAGTGTGACCTAGTTTGACTTCGTTGACTGAGTCTGACCTAGATTGCGTAGCTTATACTATAGAATCAAGCCTAACACTGTTGAACCCTAATTAGTTTATATATATCTTATCTTTAGGTCTGTGGCATCACTCTGAGCATCGACCCCATTTGACAGCTCAGGACCGCAGGCGAGTACATTCACTGATAGTTTTCATTGTCTTGATATTTGCTATATCCGATTCAGTCGTAGTGTCTTACTTGATTCTCAGTCACAATAGTTCACGGACTAGTATATACCGGATTCCTGTCATGAGATGTCATTCTTGGATTTTCTTGGGGTACTGGTACTTGCTCGATCTTGTTCTTGTACTTGTATTGACACCGATTCCTGAGAAGGAATAGCTACCTTCTTAGGGAATCTCGTGCCATGACGTGTTATGTCCGGATCCGTATACTACTCGGGGATGGGGAATATTATAGATAGTGTGATCAATGCCCACCTTGAGTTACTACTTGTATCATAGCTATACCCTTACCTCACGATGGGTATAGCCTGACCTGTGCTACTACTTGCTCCATAGCTTACCATCCCGGCCGGGCCGAGTCCACGTGCTTGTAGCCGGTCGGTTGGAAGCCTGATTCTTGACCCATACCGATCACATTAGGCTATAATATTCGAGGCACATTTTATATTTACTTTATCTTATCATATATCCTGTTCTGTTCTACATACAGTACTTCTCACCATGCTATGATTTCAGTTACTCACATGTTTTATATGCCTCTATGATGTACCTTGATTGGAGACTGAGTTCTGCTCGGGAGAAGGGTTACAACCCCGGTCCTTGTTTGGTTCAAGGGTTGTAACTTAGCTTCCGAACGGTTCCCAAGTCTTCATATATCTTTGTCTTGTAGTTCATTATACTGTCTCTTATAGAATTTATCAATTTATATGGAACTGTTGTTAGTGTTTGTACTTGTTCATTTTCCTGACAGGATACCGTTGATAATATTTTAGGAGTTGTTATACCATTAGTGGACTTCATGATGTTGCTAGCTGAAGTGGATCTCACTATTCTTCTATGTGAGTTGCCTGGTAGTTATCCTTAGTTCGTCTTGTTTTTCCTTCTTTATTTTCCTGTCTTATGATTCCTTCTAGCAGTTTCTAGTTGTTCTTGTGCTTTAGTTATCTTTCTTGTCTTATCATACCTAGCTGTTGTGATGTGACTAGAGTATATTTATAGTTATAGGCCTTATAGACGTAGTGTACATTTTTGGGTACTAGACAACGTTCTACCGTCGATACTGCGGCGTAGGCTGGACGTCGTCTACGTATTCGTATCCGTATATCCGGGTGCGGGTCGTGACACGTTTTTAGTGGTGGCCCATGCAGGTCAGTCTTTGCAATTAATGCGAAGTCGTGGAAGTACTTGGGCTTTTCTGTACTACTGCGAGCCTGCCCTAGGATTAAGGTTGAGTCATGGAATATTTTAGGAAATTTGGTACTCAGTCACATATTAGGAACTCTTGGTAGATTCCAGGGATGACCCCTGGGAATCTTATTTCGAACTTTTCGAAACTTTTCCAATTTGTTCTGTCCGTCCTGATTTCTGAAACATCTGTCCGTTATCAACTTTATTCTTTCTTAGAATGAGTTTGTGGACCCCAGAGGGAAGGTATAAGTTGGACTTATATATCTTCTAGGTCAAGACGAGAATATGATTTACCAGTCTTATATCAGGTTGAGATTATTTTAGATTATATTCCAATGATTTCCTTTATCTTGACCTAGATAGTACCTTTGGACATCTCCTGAGAATTTTCTTCTAAACTCTACCTCGGAATCTGTTTTAGCTAGTTTTCATTTAATTATCCTTGATTCGTTGTTGAATTTTAAATCTTGATGTTCGTTGTTGACTTTGATTTTGATTTTGTTGAAGATAAGTTCCTCAGAATTGAGTTAAGATATCCTGATAAACATATTTTGGACGAGGACGATGAGAACAGTAAGTGTCTATTTTACTTATGGAGTTTAGAATTTATCGTAGTCATATTAGCTAGCCTGACAGGGACGTGGAGCCTGATTTTGGATATACTATCCTAGTTATGGAATTTAGATTCTCTTGCAGCCATACCGGTTGGCGTGGTAAGGAATCTAGATGACATAATTTTAGGATGTATACCTTGGTTATGGACTCTATCGTTTATTGTAGCTATGTTTACTGGCGTGGCGTAAATTCTGGCAACATGATTTTGGATAGACGTGTATGGTTATCAGATCGTATCTTAAATTGATTCACTTGTTTTAACCTATTGGGCAAGAACAGTTCCTACTATTACTTCTATTTTTTCCCATTCTTCTCTTTCTCATCGCATGATGATTTCCTCGTCTTACCCTTACTTCCTCCGTCTTGATCAATTATGTCTTGGTTCCACCAATCACCTATCTCATATCTACATCTGTCATCTATACTTGAAAACTCTAAAAAATTTGAAATTTTTATATCTCAATTGTTTCTTAATTTTTGATACTGTTAAGATTTTGATTCCCTTCTGTCCATGACCAATCAATTTTGGTCGTTTTGTATATCGTGCCAAAGAGTCTTGATTGTTGATTAAACTTAAATGGGTTCGAATTCCATTGTGATATGATTTTCTTCTTAGATGCTCGTGTTCAACTTCGTTGATTTTGTTCTCCATCTTGCCCAAATTCTGATTTACCCAAAACTTGATCAATTTAAATCGTGCTGAGACTAAATTATTTACTTTTATCGTGATTGGACAATGCTATCATCACTCGTGCTTTAAACTTTCGATTCAATTCTGGCAAATGACTAAATTCCATTCCAATCACGATTTGGCTTCATACTATCCTTGATTATGCCGGAGTCTCATGTTGGTCATGCCTAAACCGTTATACTTTTGACCAAGGTTGAGCTGACCGTATCTATGATCGTATTGAGATTCAATTTTGAGTATGTTCGGATTTTGAAACACTCGTGCCTATACTCTTTTCGACCTTGATTTGATTTTCTGATCGTATCTGAAATTTCTTTGTGCTTAATCATGCCTATCTCAAATCTTAAATCAAATTTCAGTAAGCTGAAATCCTATTATCAATATTTTGTTGATTGTAACCGGATGAAGCTCAAGTTTTGATTTTGTTGTCATACCTCTATCGTGCCAAGTGATCTTAGACTATTTCCAATTTTATTCATGCTCGAACTTGGAGCGTATTCCATGATTTTATTAATCATACTCTTCAATCTTGATCAGGTCTATAAGACCTTGACTTCGATTTTGTTGTGTATGAAACTCCAGCTCAATCATGCCAAGCCTTGTTTTGGTCATGATTATCTCTCATCTTGATCAAGCCTGTGTGACTTTCAGGCCGATTATCCGTTAACCCGAGTGCTACACGTTACCTCGTACGTGGACTTCATCTATAACTTTCGTTCTCCGAAGTCATTTCTGAATTGTGTCCCAATGACTTAACTTATCTATAATCGTGCCTATATGATTCTGTTCATATTTTGATTCTATCGTACGAAAATTTTTCATCGTGCCTGAATAATTGTGAATTGATTATCTTAATCATGCAAACTTGTCATTATATGATCGTGCCTAAGTTTTTGCCTAAAACTTTCTATCTTGTTTTACCCCTACTACAACCTTAATTTCGAGGACGAAATTTCTATAAGGTGGGTAGGATGTAAGCCCCCTGAATTTCCCGAATTATTTTTCGAATTTTCTAATGAATTATTTTCAATAATTTATTTCTATATAATTAATTTTGATCTTTAAATGCTCTTTACCGTGACTTGGAATTCTAGAGCATCAGGGATGCCAGTCTCTGGAAACTTCCTTCTTGGAGTTTGTAGTAGACGAGATTATCTTCACAGTGATATATCATGTCCCATCCAAACTCGTTCCCTTGTGCTCCTTTTGTATCGCGCAACTTCGGGTCAATTTAGACCAATTTATCGTCTGCCGTAATTTGTGATTTAATTTCCAACTTAATTTCCGGGCCCGACATCGGTCCAATCCAGTCGACCCAATATATGGCCCTGGCCTGTTTTGAGCCTACTATGCACGTGCCACTTGCGCGCCATCGAATTGATTTTTCTTGTGCTCCAATTTCGTTCATGATTTTAAATAGTTAAAATTATTATTTTAATTAAATCTTGGTCCCAAGCTTGTCCAAACTTGGCCCAACACCCAACCCAATTTGGTGTAACCCCTGTCATGACTACCTATCTCACTATTGTAATTGCCTTCTTCCCTACTCAAAATATCCATTTCTCTCCTTGTATATATATACACCTATATATATATACATATATATTTAACTTTCTTTCTCTCTCTCTCTAGATAACTCTCTCTCTATCATCCTCACCCTCTCTCCACCAGCCCATACCCCTCACAGCCGACCTCCCCTTCTCTCTACTTTCTCTCTCCCTTCTCTCTCTAATAAGATCTATCTATCTATCTCTCTCTCTAAATATCTCACTTCACTCCCACACACATATAACCCTCACTCACCCCTCACCTCTCCTTACACTCACCCCCCATCATACACAAGCACCCTCTCACATCAGCCGACTTCACCCCCATCTCTTTCAAATATCTCTCATTCTAATTCAAACTCTCTCTCTCCTTTCTATATATATTTATATACACACACACATAAATTAAAACTCCCTCTCTCTCTTTCTTTTACAACACCAACACCACCACAGCACTCCTTCATCACCCGAGCCCAGCCCCATGGCCGGCCACCACCCTGGCCGAGCTCCTCTTCCTTCCTCCTTCCTCCTCCTCCTACTCTTCATCTCCACCATCAACACCATTCCCACACCATCACCTACACCACCCCCACCGAACCACCACTCCTCTTCCTCACTCGCCGCACCTTCAACCAAAGCCGTCGCCGACTTGGCCGCGCCGCCGCCGCCTGGCCGCGCGCACAGCAGCGCGCTGCGCTGCAGCAGCCGCAGCAGCAGCATGCGCACAGCCGCGCGGTGCAGCACCGCCGCCGCCGGCTGTGGCCGCCATGGCCGGTCCCCCTTGGCCGGGCGTACCCCCGGGCAGGCCCCCTGGCGCGTCCCCTCTTCCCCGGCGCGAGAAACACCCGATTCGTGCGTTTACGAAGAAATCCCGTCGTGACGCGCGCGTTTTGAATTCAGAAAGTGTGTTTCGGGACAGCGACTTCGTACATGTTTTCTGGGAGATTCGACCGTTGGATCGGCTAACTCCTTGCTTCGTCGCAATCTCGGTATATCCCTCTTCACTCCTCTCAAATTTTACCCGTTAATTTCGTCGTTTGATATATCAAAACCGGCCACCAAGTTGACGTTTTAAATTGTGTTATTTTTGGACAGTTTCGTGAAGCCAAATTCACGGGTTCGTATTTTTGTCATCGCAGCTCCGGTTGGCGCGCTACCAGTTCCTGTGCAAAGCTGGTATAACCCTCTTCCTGCCCCCTTTAGATTTCATTTCAGTTTGAGCTTGTTAGGTCGGTCGAATTCGACGCCAAAGTTGGCCGTTCGAATTCTTAGTGTTGCACTTGTAAAATTCCATTTATGAACCCGGGACTCCGGATTCAATTTCTGACACCACCAATAGACTCGTGGCGTCATTCTGGCATGTTTTCATATAAAATTTGCTTGATTTGGAGAACGTGGGCTCTGGCACGCATTTCGGTGCAAAGCGGGTCCCACTTTTCGAGTCAACGGGTCACTTTGAGATCGGCTCATCGGAATCCAATTCTGGATATACCGTTGAGTTTGTATCGTCATTCTGGACTCGTTGACATATAATTTTTTGAGTTTTGAAGACATTTGCTCCGACACGCATTTTCGTGCAAACCGGATACCAAGTGTCCGCGTCAACGTATCATTTTGAGATCGGCACATCGAAATTCCATTTCGGACATACCGTTGGGTTCGTATCATCATTCTGGATTCATGGACATATAATTTGCTAGGTTTTGTAGACTTCTATTCTGACAGGTTTTTCGGTGAAAAGTGTGTCCAACGGCGGACATCATTTTGGACCAAAATTACCGTTTTGCCCATGTATCCAAATTGGACTTTTGGACAGGCTATCCTAGCTGATTTGACCATTCTGGACACGTTGGTGATATTTATTTTATCATCCGACAACATCTATAGGTTTTCACCCTATTATTATAATCCTTCTCCTTTTGTGGTATTTTGAGTTCCATCGATTCCGGTGATTTCACAATCACTGAAATTGAATGTGTTGACCCCGTAGATGTTTATAGAGACTAGCCTTGACCCTGTTTGACCATGGTTGACTACTTTGACTGAACGTCGAAGTAGAGTCAACATTTGACCTAGTTTAACCTAGAGTTGACCATAGTTGACCAGTTGACTAAATGTCAACTGTAAGTCAACCATTGACCCAGTTTAACCTAGTTTGACTTGGTTTGACTTCTTGTGACCTAGTTTGACCATGTATGACTCAGTGTGACCTAGTTTGACTTCGTTGACTGAGTCTAACCTAGATTGCGTAGCTTATACTATAGAATCAAGCCTAACACTGTTGAACCCTAATTAGTTTATATATATATCTTATCTTTAGGTCTGTGGCATCACTCTGAAAATCGACCCCATTTGACAGCTCAGGACCGCAGGCGAGTACATTCACTGATAGTTTTTATTGTCTTGATATTTGCTATATCCGATTTAGTCGTAGTGTCTTACTTGATTCTCAGTCACGATAGTTCACGGACTAGTATATACCGGATTCCTGTCATGAGATGTCATTCTTGGATTTTCTTGGGATACTGGTACTTGCTCGATCTTGTTCTTGTACTTGTATTGACACCGATTCCTGAGAAGGAATAGCTACCTTCTTAGGGAATCTCGTGCCATGACGTGTTATGTCCGGATCCGTATACTACTCGGGGATGGGAAATATTATAGATAGTGTGATCAATGCCCACCTTGAGTTACTACTTGTATCATAGCTATACCCTCACCTCACGATGGGTATAGCCTGACCTGTTCTACTACTTGCTCTATAGCTTACCATCCCGGCCGGGCCGAGTCCACGTGCTTGTAGCCGGTCGGTTGGAAGCCTGATTCTTGACCCATACCGATCACATTAGGCTATAATATTCGAGGCACATTTTATATTTACTTTATCTTATTATATATCCTGTTCTGTTCTACATACAGTACTTCTCACCATGCTATGATTTCAGTTACTCACATATTTTATATGCCTCTATGATGTACCTTGATTGGAGACTGAGTTCTGCTCGGGAGAAGGGTTACAACCCCGGTCCTTGTTTGGTTTAAGGGTTGTAACTCAGCTTCCGAACGGTTCCCAAGTCTTCATATATCTTTGTCTTGTAGTTCATTATACTGTCTCTTATAGAATTTGTTAATTCATATGGAACTGCTGTTAGTGTTTGTACTTGCTCATTTTCCTGACAGGATACCGTTGATAATATTTTAGGAGTTGTTATACCATTAGTGGACTTCATGATGTTGCTAGCTGAGGTGGATCTCACTATTCTTCTATGTGAGTTGCCTGGTAGTTATCCTTAGTTCGTCTTATTTTTCCTCCTTTATTTTCCTGTCTTATGATTCCTTCTAGCAGTTTCTAGTTGTTCTTGTGCTTTAGTTATCTTTCTTGTCTTATCATCCCTAGCTGTTGTGATGTGACTAGAGTATATTCGTAGTTATAGGCCTTATAGACGTAGTGTACATTTTTGGGTACTAGACAGCGTTCTACCGCCGATACTGCGGCGTAGGCTGGGCGTCGTCTACGTATTCGTATCCGTATATTCGGGTGCGGGTCGTGACAGCCAGGTTGCGCGTCCCAGGTTCCGTGACCAGGTGCACGACCAGGTGCGCAGTGCGCATTCAGCGCGTGGTGTGTAAGACGTACGGGCTGCACGAGGTGCACAACTTGCTTCAGATCGTGCATGTGCATGATCTGAGCGGTTACTGCACGTTTGGAGTGGTTATTACCACGTCCCGAATGTTGTGCTAACCGGGCAGTTGCTACTCGGGCCTATAAAAGGTCTCTTCTCTCTCACAGACAAAACATAGAACATATACAGAGAGTTATGAAAGTTTATAAGTGTTTCTTAATATAAGTAAACAGAGGCTGTGAGAGAGAAGAGTAGCTTTGCACCAATGTTGCTTTTGCACGGGAGTCCGTGTACGATCCGAGGAGTCAGAAGAGCAGAAGTGTTTCAAAGTTCTTCGACGAACTTGCTGGTTCCTGGAAGCTATTTGTGTGGGACGAATATAAATTTGAGCAACGGTGATCATTCATCCCAGCATGATATTCATCCATCAGTCGCCTGTCAACTTCATCTTATTCGCTGTTGTGGATTACGAAATCTTCTTAGATTCTCGAAATATCATATGCTGCTGTAACGAGATCTTCTTATCTCTTCGTTAAATTTGTACAACCTTCCTAGAAGTGTTGCGTTGGAACAATATTTTTATAATTGTTTTATCTTCTCAGTTTTCATCGAAAAATTGTGCCCCGGCTCTAACAATCTCAAAGCTATATTCCTACGATGGAAAACTTTAATGCTTTGCTCCTCAATACTGACTTCTGTAAGTTAGAAAAGCTTGATGGAGAGCATTATCAAGTCTGAAAGAGAAAGGTTTATCTCGTTCTTCAACTCAGAGACGTTGATCACGTGCTTCTTGAAGAGGAACCTACTGTTCCAGATACTGGATCTGCTGTCGTAATCACTGCGGCTACTAAACTTCAGGTCAAGTGGAGAAGGGAGAATAGCATTTGCAGACTGTTTATCCTGAATGCTATGGAGGATTCCCTAGCAGAATCCTACAGTAAGAAAACTATTGCAATAGATATATGAGAGTCTCTGGAGAAACTGTACGAAGAAGACAAGAACAAGAGCAAGATATTTGTGGTTAAAAAAATATCACAAATGGCTCTTTGAGGACGAGAAGTCCATGCTCCCGCAGGTGAAGGAATTCCTAAAGCTGGGACAGAAGTTAGAAGACGAGGCGATGCCCCTACCCAACAAGTTTGTTGTTGGAGGGATTGTCTCGAAGCTCCCCTCTGAGTGGAGTAAGTTCTATGCAAACATGCATAGGAAGAAGCTTGAGATCAGCCTTGAAGATCTCTTGCAGGAAATCTATGTTGAGGACCAGATGCGGGCTCAACTGAAGGTGGACGCACTGTCCAAGCAATTGGCTAACGCCAATCTGGTTCATACCAAGAGACCAAGGAAAAACAGGCGGCTTCCCACAGCAAGAAGAAGGACCCTGACAATTTGAAAGTCAAGGAAGCTTCGTTCAAGCAAAAGAAGCCAAAGTCACATTTGGCTTGTTTCAAGTGTGGTAAGAAGGGCCACTTCAAGAATGAATGCAAAGCAAAGACCAAACAATCAAAGTAAGGAGAGCCTAGCAAGATATCTATGATCACTGACATTGTTGCTATGATTGTGCAGGTTGATGTGGTAGGGACAGACTCTGACTGGTGGGTAGATACTGGAGCCACCTGCCATGTCTGCTCCAGCAAGGAGTGGTTCACCACCTACACACCTACTTCTGAAGTGGTTATGGTGGCGAACCAGGTACAAGCTGAAGTGCTCAGGATTGGGACGGTGGTATTGAAGCTGACTTCTGGCAAGTCTCTGACGCTTCAAGACGTGAAGCACGTACCTGCTATCGCCAAGAACCTGATCTCAGGAGGCCTACTCTGCAACGCATGTCTCAGGATGGACATCAATGCTGGCTAGATGGTGATGTCTATCAAGGGAATATATTTCGGAAAAGCTTTTTATACCGAAAGAATGTTCAAAATTTAGCTTATAAATCAGTCAAATGTTATTAATGCAATTACTCCTTCTGCTTATACTTTTGAGTTGTGGCATAATAGACTGGGACATGTTCATTGTAAACGAATAAACAGAATGTCTAGTGTAGGGCTTATCTCCAAATATGGGGGTAAGGTAGAGAAATGTGAAGTTTGTGCTCAAACAAAGACCACAAGGAAACTCTTTCCTCGGGTTAATCGAAGTACAGATATTCTGGAGTTGGTACACTCCGATATCTGTGACTTCAAACAATTCTCTACAAAGGGCATGAAGACTCTGTATAATCTATCGCCTTGGATGTGCATGAAGACTCCGTATATGTTCCTTACCGTTATTATCCCAGGTTCGAATAATCCGAAAAGGAATATCGATGTGTATTTATAGCCATTGATTGATGAGTTGAATCAGCTGTGGGAAGTAGGTTCCAACGCGTATGATGTATCTAGAATACAAAATTTTAGATGCGGGCAGCACTTATGTGGACCATCAACGACTTTCTAGCCTATGGTATGTTATCTGGATGGAACACGCATGGTCGTCTTTCATGTCCGTATTGCATGGACCGTACTAAGGCTTTCCGTTTGAAACACGGAGGCAAACCGTGCTTCTTCGATTGTCATCGACAATTCATGCCGAAGGATCATCCGTACCGGAGGAACAATAATGCTTTTCGTGCTGACATTGTGGAGAAGACTAATCCCCCGCCAAGGTGGCCCGGATACACGATATGGAAAGAGGTAAAAGATTTACCAAGGGCTATTGAAGAGCCTGCTACGAGCTACAAGTGTGACGGATTTGGTCGCACTCATAACTGGACGAAGGTGAGTATATTCTGGGATCTGCCATATTGGAGCACCAATCTGATTAGACATAACCTTGATATCATGCATATCGAGAAGAATGTGTTTGACAATATAATTAATACTGTAATGGACGTAAAGGGGAAGACGAAAGACAATCCAAAGGCTAGATTGAACTTGGAAGAAATATATAGACGTCCTGTATTGCATTTGATAGATGAGGGGAATGGGAAGTTGAAGCAGCCTAAGGCAATTTTCTCACTAGAGAAGGCGGATAAAGTCAGACTTTGTAGGTGGATTCAAGGTCTGAAATTTTCAGACGGGTATGTTTCGAACTTGAGAAGATGCGTCGGCCTCAAGGAGAACAAACCGACAGGTATGAAGAGCCATGATTGTCACGTATTCATGGAGTTGTTAATTCCGATTGTATTTCGAGAATTCTTACCCCAGGTTGTTTGGGATCCATTGACCGAGATTAGCATATTCTTCAGAGATCTTTGTTCTACTAAGTTGCTCGTCGGTCGTCTAGAAAAGTAGGAGAACGATATTACGGTAACACTGTGCAAGCTCAAGAAGGTATTTCCTCCTGGATTCTTTGACTCCATGGAGCATTTGCCAATTCATCTTTCCTACGAGGTACGTGTTGGCAGGCCCGTCGGTTGTCGGTGGATGTACCCGTTTGAGCAGCATTTGAACCACCTAAAGAGGAAGGTAAAAAACAAGGCTCGGGTTGAGGGTTTTATTTGTGAAGCCTATATTCTCGAAGAGATTACAAACTTCTGCTCGACGTATTTCAAACCTTATGTTGCTACGAATAGAACGAGGGCTCCGAGAAACGACGACGGATCATATCAAGAATCTAATGATAGAATACTGAAAGTATTCAATGCGTCCGGAAAGCCTTCGGGGAAAATAAAGAAGAGATATTTGAATGACGAAGAGCTAAGGGCTGCTCTGTTGTATATATTACTCAATTGCGATGAGGATGAAGTGGAGAAGCTAGAGGGGTAAGTAATTAATGATAAGTTTACGTCATCTTAATGTAATAGTATAAGCTAATATTATTGTACTAATCGGTGGTTGCTTCGTTGTTTTTCAGCACATATAATGATGAGTTGAGGTCGGTTAGACCCTACCTAACAGACGAAGCATTAGAACAAGAAATGAGACATCATTTTCCTTCTTGGTTGAGCAAATATGTAAGCAACTCGGTAATTACTGGCCTCTTCTAATACAACTGCACAATAAATAACTTACTATCTCTTCTTTCGTATTCAGGTCGATCGTCTAATTTCAACAGAAATTGAATTAATTAGAACTATTGCCAAGGAAGAATTACTTCTGTTAAAATATGGCCAAGTTACTATGTCAATGGCTTTAGGTTCAAGTCGACAAATGCTCCGATCAGAGACAACTTTCTGGATCTTGATTCCACGAAAAATAGTTGTTTGTGTATCAAATCTTCGAACTACAAAGACGTTGATCTAGGAAATGATTTCTTTGACATCTTGCGAGAGATTGTGGAGTTGACATATAATTATGGCAGAGAACCAGCAAAGATCGTGTTATTCAAGTGTGAATGGTTCGATCCGATTGAAAATCAAGGTTGAAAAATTGACAAGCATGGTCTTGTGGATATAAACTACAAGCGTAGATATCAAGGCTACGAACCATTTGTCCTATCAACTCAGGCTCAGCTCGTGTACTTCACAGCTTATCTGAGACGGGGAGCAACAAAGTCTGACTGGTGGGCAGTATGCAAGACTAAAGCTAGAGATACTTTTGATGTTGACGAAAAAGCCTATCAGGAGGACGAGCTACCTCTTGTAACCAATATTGTTGATGTGGACTCCACGGAAGTTACGCATTACACGACTAATGTAGAAGATATAGAATTATCCGAAGAGGAAGGCGAAGCCGACGAAGGCGAAGATGAAACTGAAGATGAGGAGGAGGAGGAAGATGAGGTCGAGGAAGACGAATAAGATGAATATTCTGAAGTGATTAAGAGAGATGTACTTTTATTTTTTAGATGTTTCTTTTAGAATGTACTATCTGGACTTAGATGTTTCTTGTAGAATATACTATTTGAACTTAGATATTTCTTGTAGAATATACTATCTGGACATGGGGCAAGGGGTACTGGTAATGACAGAGGACAAGGTACTCCTTCGGTACCTCCTACTGGTACCGGCTCTGGATCCTTGTCGCCCAGTACTCCTGTGTATCGGACAGTACCTCTGCCTGCCCCGACGCTACGTGGCATATCTCCTGGGACGAGTAGTTCCAGGCCTAAGACTGCTCCGTCGTCTAGCGTTCCTCCTGCTGATACGACGATGGAGACAGATGAGCAGATGGAGGAGGCTGAGCCAACGATTGACCAGTATCAGGCAGATTATGCATGCGCACCTTCGGAGGAGACGAAGATCTAGGCCGACGGTTGTTTTGGTTTATCATTTTTTCTTGTGTTTATCATAAATGAACTTTTGTCATGAATATAATATGTCTGTATAGATATCGTCCCCCGTCGCTACAGAGACGCCTATGCCACTTCTTGAGGACTAATTATGTTGGTCCTTGGATAAACTACTCTGATGCTCCGGACGAGAGGAAGGTCTACTGGTTTGCGCGCTTCAAGGTTAAAATATATTTGCTTTTAACATGAATCGTATAATTTTTGCATATTATCACTACAACAAAAAACCCTTTTAATGACGGCTAAAAAGCGTCATTAATGACGAACCATGACGCTTTTTTTCCCACAGCAACCGTTATAAAAACGGGTGTTATAAATGTTTTTTAAAAGCGTCATAAAATAACCGTCATGAATAGTTTCTATAAAAGCGTTATGAATAGTTAATATATAGTGCACAATTCAGAACAATTTTAAAACGTTATGAATAGGTAATATGTATAGGCTCAATGCAGCACATTTATAACACTTTATACTATTCAAATTAACATATTTATAATACTCTATACTGCACAGTATATATTACATTCCAAAAACTTAATATTATATATCACCATCTTTATTACATTTCTCAAAATAGAGTACATATCAACATCTTCATTACATTCTCAAAATAGAATATCCAAATACATATATACATTTACAACTACCAAAATTGTCTACATCAAAACTTGGCCACATCAAAACTGTCCACAGAACATGTAGCAAAACCCTGAAAAAGATAAAAACAAGGTTAAATATACTTTGTAATATAATGTAAAAATTGCAAGAAACGAAGGACTTGTACACATTTTTCAAACTTTAAAAGGAGAAGAGGACCTGCAAATTAAGAGAGGCATATTAACAAAATACTTAGTTTATAACAAGCAACAACAACATTCGAATATCATAAACAAAAAAAAAAGAGGATTAGCGTAATCAAAGAAATATTGCTTGCAAATGAACTGTTGTACTGCACTAGTATTATGTACCTAAACAATCGCAATATGCAAGAGAGTTCCACGCAGTCCGACAACCACACTGGCAAAACGAATAGGTAAGGTTGCACGATTTACTACAGGGAACCACATTCACATCTATGACACAAAGACGAAGGGCAAAAGGCAATGACATCCCCACATATTTCACATAAATATATGCAAAATAGGACAGATAGGCAAAAGTCAAGTTATCCTACTCAAGAAGCAGGACAATACAGTTAGTTCAATACTGAACACAAAATAGGACAGATAGAATGAAAAGGGGGGGGTTCTGAATTAATATGGCATAAGACCTGCGTATTCATAGTGAATGCAGAACAAGGGGTATTGGACTGAACAATATTCCCATGTCTGAACTAAAGGTAATGGGAGTATCATTGATACTCAACAAAAGTCTGATCATACATAATGTGGATTGGAAATAATTAGCTTAAACCAAAGGAGATATGGACAGATACTATCCTAAGGTATCAGGACATATCCTGAATGATGCAGGGAACATTTTCCCTAGACTGAACAAATGAGCAATGGCAGTTGAATCAAAATAGGCATTAAGGTAGATAGATACTCCATCACTTGGATTCTGAACTTATAAAGTCTGAACCACCATGTTCAGTTGTAAAATAGACTGAACCACTAGGTAGTAGGACAACCATTGGACTGAACAAGTTTGCAAATGTACCAATAGGATATGGCTAAAAGATAAGGAGGAAAAACATCACAATGAAGAGGCAGGACAGTATAAGCTCGCCTGGTCATATGGCATAGTTGATGCCTGTATCAAATAGGAAACTATAATGAAGTGGTATACTGCTATAAATCTTAAATGTGGGACAGAACCAAAATAAGGTATCTGAATAAGGAAATAGACAGAACATAATAGACTCAGATGACTGAACAATCAATTTGCAAATAGTGGACCAACATGTGGGGTGAATGGGAAGGATACATGGTATGGAGGGTTCTGATACTAAGTTTGAATCCTATATGCAGGTCATTACCACATATCTGATACTCAAGGTCTGAACTTAAAATTTGTAGGGGACAGGACAGTGAGGTTAAAGCAGTGGATGGCCTCAACTATGGTGGACAGAACAGTGGTGTCTGATACTCACAGGCAGTGAGAAAGTTGGGCCAGGTTAGGACATCAAGGTGTAATGGTCTGAAATTGTTTCAAGATGAACTTCAAGAACAGAACATTATGTAATGTCTGTAGATCGTATTACGTATCTTGGAATACGTGTACGTATTTTATTTTGTATTGCATATCTCTTGGCTTGGTTCGGTTTATTTTGGGTTGGTTCGGCTAGGCTCGGGTTGCCTTGGTTCATCATGAACCAAAAAGGTGAACCCTCCTACCTACTACCATCCCCATTTATTAACCCCTTCTCTTTCTCTCTCTTTATTATTCTTCTTCTTCTCCACATTTACTTCTACACCTACCAGGAAGGAGAGAGAGAGAGAGAGCTTAGGCAAGTGCAAACTTGCTTCATGATGGATCTCATGTTTTATTGTTCCATTCTCTTCCTTACTAGATTCTAAGCCTCTTTAGAACTGGAAGTTTTCGGTTTTGATGGTTATATTTTTGTAGATCTAAGTTTTAAGTTCCTTCTTATTTAGTTTTCTTGGTTTTGATCTCTAAAACTTGGTTATTTTTGAAAACTAATGGTTCTATGTTGTAGGGAATTCAATTTCATTCAGTTTTGGCTTTTGTTTCGCTTGATTTCGACTCCGGATGAGTAAGTTATGGCCATTACAAGTTTTCGGAACTTTCATGGCTGAACTTGCTGTTTGGGGACGATGAACCTCATGCACTGAGAACCTCATGCGCCCGGGAGGCCATGCGCCGGGAGGCCATGCGCCGTGAAGTTCCGGCAACGCATTCCTTAACTCCGAGCGTGTCATGCGCGTAGGTTTCTTACGCGCATGTATTGAAGACGCAAAGTGAGTTTCTCATGCGCCGATTCGTGCAGGAATCCCATGCGCCGATTCGTGCAGGAATCCCATGCGCCGATTCGTACAGGAATCTCATGCGCCGATTCGTACAGGAATCCCATGCGCCGATTCGTGCAGGAATCTCATGCGCCGATTCGTGCAGGAATCCCATGCGCCGATTCGTGCAAGAATCTCATGCGCCGATTTGTGCAGGAATCCCATGCGCCGATTCGCGCAGGAATCCCATGCGCCGATTGGTGCAGGAATCCCATGCGCCGATTCGCGCAGGAATCCCATGCGCTGATTGGTACAGGAATCCCATGCGCCGATTCGTGCAGGAATCTCATGCGCCGATTTGTGCAGGAATCCCATGCACCGATTCGTGCAGGAATCTCATGCGCCGATTTGTGCAGAAATCCCATGCGCCGATTCGTGCAGGAATCTCATACGCCGATTTGTGCAGGAATCCCATACGCCGATTCGTGCAGGAATCTCATGCGCCGATTCATACAGGAATCCCATGCGCCGATTCGTGCAGGAATCCCATGCGCCGATTCGTACAGGAATCCCATGCGCCGATTCGTGCAGGAATCCCATGCGCTGATTTGTGCAGGAATCCCATGCGCCGATTCGTGCAGGAATCCCATGCACCGATTGTGCAGGAATTTACTGTTTTTGCCTGTTTAAGTTGTTTGTAGCTAGAATCTTGAAAAACTCAAAACATGAAAGTTGTAGATCTTTTCCTTGGCTTCAAGAATATGTTATTAGTTATTTTATACAATCTTTCTCATTCAGATCCTGTAAGAATAGAACACGATAGTGGCCCGCGGTGGCGCACTCTTGACAAGTAAACTGACATGACAAGTATGAATGACCTGGACACCGTGGGCGATTGCGTTTGTACAAATAAACCAGTACTGAATTGCATCATGTCTAGGATGGGGATCCCTGAGTACCACGGTCAGGGGTACCTACTGAAATTGACTAAGGCTAATTAACTAGAATGATTCAGTAGTCATGAAGAGATTCCCAGCTACAGGCAATCCCGTTATCTGGGCGCATTAAGTGGACTTGTAGCCTACCGACGAGTAGGGCACATTTCCAGCACACAGTCACGTGTTGCATTCTTCATAACGGACATTCGACCCGGATAACCGGATGGTCTGCAGGGCTTGTGGCTGTTGGGATAATCTCATTGCATCTTGCTAGTAACTAGGCCTGTGATAACCCTAGTTAGTTAAAAGTATCAAGCCGTACTCTTGATTGGCCGTGATTGATTGGATGAAGTTTATTCCAGCTTAGTCTTATCCTGATCCTGTACAAGATTGTATCAGGACATGATTTCTTGTATCGATAAATAATGGGATACCAAGTTCTGTTCAGATGAAGGGTTACAACCCCGGTCCTTGTTTGGTTTAAGGGTTGTAACTTGGCTATCTGAATAGTTCCATGGTTATCTTATCATATATCGTCCTGCTTATTGTGCCCGCCTTAACAATAAAGATCAGGGGTCCAGTTCTGTTCAGGCGAAGGGTTACAACCCCGGTCCTTGTTTGGTTTAAGGGTTGTAACCTGACTCCCGGAGCAGTTCTGTGTCCTCTCTTCGTTTATTGTCTTATTGTAACCCCCTGTCATGCTCGTCATGTTTTACCTTTACTTCAATACCATGATTATTTATACTGGCCTTAACAATAAAGATCAGGGGTCCAGTTCTGTTCAGGCGAAGGGTTACAACCCCGGTCCTTGTTTGGTTTAAGGGTTGTAACCTGGCTTCCGGAGCAGTTCTATGTCCTCTCTTCGTTTATTGTCTTGTTACCTTATCAATAGTAATTGAGGCGGGTTTCTATTCAGGCGAAGGATTGCAACCCCGGTCCTTGTTTGGTTTAAGGGTTGCAGTCTGGCTACTTGAATGGTTTCTCCGTGTTCAATATATTCTTGTTATCTCAGCTATTATCACTATCTTTTAATTACCTTTACTATTTATTTGTGATATGCTGGTTTTAGTTCCTAAGTGAAGCCTCCTTTGTGGCACTTGCTCTTTCTGGGGTCTGACCCAGCTGGTTTTGTGTGGCCAGATATCGGAGCAGCACCAGAGGATCCACCTGTCTTCCAGTCCGATGGTGACCACCAGGCGTAACCAGGGCAACGAGTGGGTTTCTTTTGTCCTCCCACTCTATTTGTAAAATTATTCTTTTGAGGCGTTTAGCCGGCGAGCACGTGTTAGCTCGTGTTGCACCTTTATTTACTGTCTGCCTACGGGCTGTAACATGATTGACAAATCCTAGGGTTGATCATGTATTGACTAAAACTCTTGCTAGTCCTGACATTTTGTACGACTAGCTTCATGATCATCCAATATGTAATGTATGGGACGCCTTACTATTGTATATTTGGTGTTCTGACATCTTGTAACTGTTATTACATTGCTTGAGATTGAGACAATAGGCTTGTTTTTGACCATAGGAGACTGATGGCTTGTAGTTAAACCCTCATATATCTAGACAGCCGTGACCGTATAGTGACGTGGATTCCATCTCATTATACGTAGCTGGCTATGTCTGCCCTCGCTCTCCAGTATTCTGGTTCTGGGGCGTGACATGGTTTTAGTGGTGGCCCATGCAGGTCTTGTAAATCAAGATATGTGAGGGTTTACCGAATAGATGTCTCAATCAGTATTCGCCCTTGATCTCTGCTCGTATCTTCTGTATCCCTGTAATCTTGACCTGATCACATGCTTGTATCGTTGATCTGTCCTGGTCCTTCCTTATTGTTCCCTATGTCGTCTTCTTCAGCGGCATTGTTCCTGGACCTGCCGATCAGCAAGGCGGAGCACCTCCTGCGGACCAGCAGCAACCTGGAGATCAAGCCCAGCATTCAGGAGTAGCCTCCAGAGTCATGCCTATTGAAGGAGAGCCACCAGTTCAGTCCGTCCAGCCAGCAGAGCCTGATGATGGCACTTTGGTGGGTCTCATCAGGTCCTTATTAGCTTCCCAGGATCGTCGCGGAGATGCCTTACACCAGGCGGTGGCAGATACTTTGACCAGAGGAGGTCATCAGGGTAATAGCGCGGCCAACAGCTTCAAGCGCTTGAACCCTCCCTTCTTCGACGGCAGTGAAGATGCGATCGCTTCAGATGCATGGCTTCAGGACACAGAGGTGATTCTAGAAGCAGCCAGGACTCCAGAGAACGAGAAGGTGGCCGTGGTGCGCCTGCAACTATTGGATCTTGCTCGCAGCTGGTGGGCAGCGCAGGCCGATGGATTAGTGGCCCCTATTTCATGGGCAGTATTCAGGAAGAGATTCCAGACCAAGTATTTTGATGCTGTAGCTCGGTATGATCTACAGACGAGGTTCACCAATCTGAAGCAGATGGGCAGGACGGTCGACGGATATGCGACCGAGTTTTCGAGGCTTAGTCGGTTTGCTCCCACCTTGGTAGCAACCGAGTTCGATAGAGCCCAGCGGTTCCAGCAGGGGCTCCACCTAGAGATTTTATTGGCGGTGGAGCAGTTTAAGCATCAGACTTTTGATGCAGTGTTGAGAGCAGCCCGGAGGCATGAGTATACCTCCCAGAGGATTGTGGACAGGACCGGAGGTCGAAGGCGATCTCACGGCCAGATGAACCAGTCATCAGCACCAGCCCCGGCAGCTAGGGCTTTGACCATTGGAGCTCCGAAGCGGGCGGCCTCAGTGACGTCGGTTCAGCATTCCACCCCGACGCACCCTCAGCAGCAGAAGCAGAAGCAGTCTTCCGCAGTGGGATGTTCACACTGCGGGAAGCCAGGGCATGTGGTATCAGAGTGTCGCAGAGCACAAGGTTTGTGCTTGGTTTGTGGTGCCCCGGACCACAGGGTTGGGAACTGTCCGAACAGGGGGAGTTCATCCGCTTTCTCTAGTCCTTCAGTTAGAGGACCAGCACCAGTTCAGCAGCAGCAGCAGCAGCAGCTACAGTACCCGTTCTCGAGGCCATTGCCGACGCAGGCCCAGGCATTCCAGCAGCAGAGACCGCAGCAGTATGCCCAAGTCCAAGCCCTGATCCAGAGCAGGCAGAGGAATTTTCAGCAGAGGGGACCCGCACCCAGAGGACATGGTCAAGTGCTGGCTTTGACCATGGAAGAGGAAGGAATAGCACCAGGTGAGGTGGTGGCAGGTACTATTCTCGTCAACACCTTTCCAGCTTCAGTATTATTTGATTCTGGTGCCTCACATTCATTTATGTCTGCACGATTTGCGACACGGGTAGGATTGGAGCCCGAGTCATTATCAGTAAGGCTCAATATACTTACTGGTAACGGACTTGTGGGAGTAGATAGAGTGTTTTCCTCGTGTCGGATCGTAGTTAGCGGTAGAAAATTCCCCGCTAGATTAATAGAGTTCCCGATGGCCGATTATGATGTGGTCTTAGGGATGGATTGGTTGAGGGACCAGTATGCTAGGATAGACTGCCACATTGGCAGGGTTATTTTTAGCATTCCAGGCGAGCCAAAGTTTTTTTTTCTTCCGAGACGAAGTTGAACCTTCTCCTCCATTGTTGCGGATGGCAGTAGCAGCAGTGCAGTTACCTCGGATAGTCGAAGAGTTTCCAGATATTTTCCCAGAAGAGCTTCCAGGGATGCCGCCAGAGCGAGAGATCGAGTTTACTATCGACTTGATTTTCGGGACAGCCCCAGTGTCAGAGAGAGTCTACAGGATGGCGCCATCAGAGCTAGAGATATTGTACAAGATGATTGAAGAACTTAGAACCAAGGGGTTCATTCATGCTAGTGGATCACCTTGGGGAGCCCCGATGCTTCTTGTGAAAAAGAAGGATGGTACGTCCAGATTGTGTGTTGATTATCGTACCTTGAACTCAGTGACAATCAAGAACAGATATCCTCTCCCGAGGATAGATGACTTGTTTGATCAACTCAAGGGGGCAGCAGTATTCTCGAAGATCGACTTACGGTCAGGATACCATCAGATCAGAGTCAGAGAGCAGGACATCCCGAAGACAGCGTTCAGATCGAGATATGGGCATTGGGAGTTCCTTGTGATGCCATTTGGAGCAACCAATGCGCCGGCAGTATTCATGGATCTCATGAATCGTATCTTCATGCCTTATTTGGATAAGTTCGTGATTGTGTTCCTAGACGACATCCTGGTCTACAGTAAGAGTGAGGCGGAGCATGAGCATCATCTCAGAATTGTCCTCTAGATTCTCAGAGAGCACCAGTTGTATGCCAAGTTTAATAAATGCGAGTTCTGGCTCGATCGTATTTCGTACTTGGGCCATATCATCACCCGAGGAGGAGTAGAAGTGGATCCCCAGAAGATCGTGGCCATTGAAACATGGCCAGTACCTAGCACAGTTGCAGAAGTTCGCAGTTTTCTTGGATTGGCCGGCTACTACCGGCGATTTGTTTCAGACTTTGCTCGAATTTTTGCGCCATTGACCCAGTTGACCCGCAAGGATGTGCAGTTTGCTTGGACAGCAGAATGTCAGGATTTTTTTGAGAAGTTGAAGCGAGGCTTGATGACGGTTCCTATTCTCACGCTTCCAGATGGGACCGGAGGATTTTCAGTATACTGTGATGCTTCAGGCAGAGGTTTGGGATGTGTTCTGATGCAGCATGGGAAGGTAATAGCTTATGCGTCACGGTAACTTCGTGATCATGAGAGAAATTACCCAACCCATGACTTGGAGCTGGCAGCAGTAGTGTTTGCACTTAAGTTGTGGAGGCACTACCTATACGGAGATAGGGTGGAAATTTTCACCGACCATAAGAGCCTGAAGTATGTTTCACCCAGAAGGATCTCAACATGCGTCAGAGGAGATGGCTGGAGCTGCTTGTGGATTATGATGTCAACCTGCAGTATCACCCAGGAAAGGTCAACGTTGTTGCAGATGCATTGAGCAGAAGAGCCGGAGTTTATTTCCTGACAGCGCAACCAAAACTGTTAGCCGATCTTCAGAAGATGGGTATAGAAGTTGTCCTCCCTTCCAGTATGGCATTGATGGCCAGCATGCAAGTTCAGTCCACTATAGTCGAGAGGATCCGGATGGCGCAGTCAGCAGATTCCAAGCTTCAGCGACTTAGAACAGAGTGTGAGGCGGGACGAAGACCAGAGTTATGTATCCATGAAGACGGTACACTTCGACATGGTAAGCGTCTTTGTGTACCCAGTGGAGATATCAGACAGAAGATCATGTCGGAAGCTCACAGTTCGCAGTATTCCATTCATCCCGGTGGCACGAAGATGTACCGTGATATCCGCCAGCACTTTTGGTGGAATGGCATGAAGAGGGAGATAGCCCGGTTTGTCTCTCGTTGTTTAGTCTGCCAACAAGTTAAGGCTGAACATCAGAGACCAGCTGGACTACTTCAACCATTGCCGATTCCCGAGTGGAAATGGGAGCATGTAACCATGGATTTTGTGACTGGAATTCCCAGATCCCCGGCTGGCAGAGACGCTATTTGGGTTGTCATAGACAGGCTCACGAAGGTGGCTCACTTTCTTCCGTTCAGGGTTGGTCAGTCGACGGCTCAGCTAGCGGAGATGTATCTCCGGCAGATTGTCAGGTTGCACGATGTACCAGTCAGTATCACTTCAGACAGAGATTCAAGATTTACGTCGCACTTTTGGCGTAGCTTGCAAGAAAGTTTGGGAACTCACCTCCAGTTCAGTTCAGCTTATCACCCGCAGACAGATGGCCAGTCGGAGTGTACGATCCAGACTCTTGAAGATATGTTGCGATCATGTACGCTCGACTTCGGTGGATCGTGGGAAGATCACCTGCACCTGGTAGAGTTCTCGTACAACAATAGTTTTCAAGCCAGTATCCAGATGGCTCCGTTCGAGGCATTGTATGGTAGGAAGTGTCGATCCCCGCTAGCCTGGGATGATGTTGGAGAGAGGCAGATGCTCGGTCCAGAAATGATTGCTCAGACCGTTGAAGTGGTCAGGAGAGTCAGAGATCATCTTCGAGTTGTCCAAGATCGCCAGCGTCATTGGGCCGATTCCCATCGGCGACCCCTTGAATTCTCGGTCGGCGACCATGTATTCCTGAGGATTTCGCCTAACCGTGGTGTCATTCGTTTCGGCGTACGGGGAAAGCTTAGTCCTAGGTATATAGGCCCATTCGATATTCTTGAGCGAATAGGTGATGTATCCTATCGTCTCGCTCTTCCACCGTCGCTACGTGAGGTGCATGACGTATTCCATGTATCTCAACTACGACGGTATATCCCGGACCCGAGCCACATCCTGGATCATTCGGAATTGGTTGTTGGTACCAACCTTTCGTATGAGGAGAGGCCCGTGTCTATATTGGACCGGAGAGAGAAGATACTTAAGAACAAGACTATTAGTTTAGTCCGTGTTGCTTGGGGTCATCACTCTTTGGGTGAGTCAACGTGGGAGCGTGAGGATGATATCCGATCGCGATATCCCGACCTGTTTGACTCGTAAGGTATAATGTCTTCCTTATGCCTTATGCTTTCAATTCCTTGTTTGAATAAATGACTGCATGATAGACTGCTTGTTATAGCTTACAATTAGTATAGCCTGTCCTTGCAATCCTAGCCTCTTGATTAAATTCCGAGGACGGAATTCTTTTAAGGTGGGTAGAGTTGTAATGCCTGTAGATCGTATTACGTATCTTGGAATACGTGTACATATTTTATTTTGTATTGTATATCTCTTGGCTTGGTTCGGTTTATTTTGGGTTGGTTCGGCTAGGCTTGGGTTGCCTTGGTTCATCATGAACCAAAAAGGTGAACCCTCCTACCTACCACCATCCCCATTTATTAACCCCTTCTCTTTCTCTCTCTTCATTATTCTTCTTCTTCTCCACATTTACTTCTACACCTACCAGGAAGGAGAGAGAGAGAGAGAGCTTAGACAAGTGCAAACTTGCTTCATGATGGATCTCATGTTTTATTGTTCCATTCTCTTCCTTACTAGATTCTAAGCCTCTTTAGAACTGGAAGTTTTCGGTTTTGATAGTTATATTTTTGTAGATCTAAGTTTTAAGTTCCTTCTTATTTAGTTTCTTGGTTTTGATCTCTAAAACTTGGTTATTTTTGAAAACTAATGGTTCTATGTTGTAGGGAATTCAATTTCATTCAGTTTTGGCTTTTGTTTCGCTTGATTTCGACTCCGGATGAGTAAGTTATGGCCATTACAAGTTTTCGGAACTTTCATGGCTGAACTTGCTGTTTGGGGACGATGAACCTCATGCGCCGGGAACCTCATGCGCCCGGGAGGCCATACGCCGGGAGGCCATGCGCCGTGAAGTTCCGACAACGCATTCCTTAACTCCGAGCATGTCATGCGCGTAGGTTTCTTACGCGCATGTATTGAAGACGCAACGTGAGTTTCTCATGCGCCGATTCGTGCAGGAATCCCATGCGCCGATTCGTGCAGGAATCCCATGCGCCGATTCGTACAGGAATCTCATGCGCCGATTCGTGCAGGAATCCCATGCGCCGATTCGTGCAGGAATCTCATGCGCCGATTCGTGCAGGAATCCCATGCGCCGATTCGTGCAGGAATCTCATGCGCCGATTTGTGCAGGAATCCCATGCGCCGATTCGTGCAGGAATCCCATGCGCCGATTGGTGCAGGAATCCCATGCGCCGATTCGCGCAGGAATCCCATGCGCCGATTGGTGCAGGAATCCCATGCGCCGATTCGTGCAGGAATCTCATGCGCCGATTTGTGCAGGAATCCCATGCGCCGATTCGTGCAGGAATCTCATGCGCCGATTTGTGCAGGAATCCCATGCGTCGATTCGTGCAGGAATCTCATGCGCCGATTTGTGCAGGAATCCCATGCGCCGATTCGTGCAGGAATCTCATGCGCCAATTTGTGCAGGAATCCCATGCGCCGATTCGTGCAGGAATTCCATGCGCCGATTCGTGCAGGAATCCCATGCGCCGATTTGTACAGGAATCCCATACGCCGATTTGTGCAGGAATCCCATGCACCGATTCGTGCAGGAATCCCATGCGCCGATTGTGCAGGAATTTACTGTTTTTGCCTGTTTAAGTTGTTTGTAGCTAGAATCTTGAAAAACTCAAAACATGAAAGTTGTAGATCTTTTCCTTGGCTTCAAGAATATGTTATTAGTTATTTTATACAATCTTTCTCATTCAGATCCTGTAAGAATAGAACACGATAGTGGCCCGCGGTGGCGCACTCTTGACAAGTAAACTGACATGACAAGTATGAATAACCTAGACACCGTGGGCGATTGCGTTTGTACAAATAAACCAGTACTGAATTGCATCATGTCTAGGATGGGGATCCCTGAGTACCACGGTCAGGGGTACCTACTGAAATTGACTAAGGCTAATTAACTAGAATGATTCAGTAGTCATGAAGAGATTCCCAGCTACAGGCAATCCCGTTATCTGGACGCATTAAGTGGACATGTAGCCTACCGACGAGTAGGGCACATTTCCAGCACACAGTCACGTGTTGCATTCTTCATAACGGACATTCGACCCGGATAACCGGATGGTCTGCAGGGCTTGTGGCTGTTGGGATAATCTCATTGCATCTTGCTAGTAACTAGGCCTGTGATAACCCTAGTTAGTTAAAAGTATCAAGCCGTACTCTTGATTGGCCGTGATTGATTGGATGAAGTTTATTCCAGCTTAGTCTTATCCTGATCCTGTACAAGATTGTATCAGGACATGATTTCTTGTATCGATAAATGATGGGATACCAAGTTCTGTTCAGATGAAGGGTTACAACCCCGGTCCTTGTTTGGTTTAAGGGTTGTAACTTGGCTATCTGAATAGTTTCATGGTTATCTTATCATATATCGTCCTGCTTATTGTGCCCGCCTTAACAATAAAGATCAGGGGTCCAGTTCTGTTCAGGCGAAGGGTTACAATCCCGGTCCTTGTTTGGTTTAAGGGTTGTAACCTGACTCCCGGAGTAGTTCTGTGTCCTCTCTTCGTTTATTGTCTTATTGTAACCCCTTGTCATGCTCGTCATGTTTTACCTTTACTTCAATACCATGATTATTTATACTGGCCTTAACAATAAAGATCAGGGGTCCAGTTCTGTTCAGGCGAAGGGTTACAACCCCGGTCCTTGTTTGGTTTAAGGGTTGTAACCTGGCTTCCGGAGCAGTTCTATGTCCTCTCTTCGTTTATTGTCTTGTTACCTTATCAATAGTAATTGAGGCGGGTTTCTATTCAGGCGAAGGATTGCAACCCCGGTCCTTGTTTGGTTTAAGGGTTGCAGTCTGGCTACTTGAATGGTTTCTCCGTGTTCAATATATTATTGTTATCTCAGCTATTATCACTATCTTTTAATTACCTTTACTATTTATTTGTGATATGCTGGTTTTAGTTCCTAAGTGAAGCCTCCTTTGTGGCACTTGCTCTTTCTGGGGTCTGACCCAGCTGGTTTTGTGTGGCCAGATATCGGAGCAGCACCAGAGGATCCACCTGTCTTCCAGTCCGATGGTGACCACCAGGCGTAACCAGGGCAACGAGTGGGTTTCTTTTGTCCTCCCACTCTATTTGTAAAATTATTCTTTTGAGGCGTTTAGCCGGCGAGCACGTGTTAGCTCGTGTTGCACCTTTATTTACTGTCTGCCTACGGGCTGTAACATGATTGACAAATCCTAGGGTTGATCATGTATTGACTAAAACTCTTGCTAGTCCTGACATTTTGTACGACTAGCTTCATGATCATCCAATATGTAATGTATGGGACGCCTTACTATTGTATATTTGGTGTTCTGACATCTTGTAACTGTTATTACATTGCTTGAGATTGAGACAATAGGCTTGTTTTTGACCATAGGAGACTGATGGCTTGTAGTTAAACCCTCATATATCTAGACAGCCGTGACCGTATAGTGACGTGGATTCCATCTCATTATACGTAGCTGGCTATGTCTGCCCCCGCTCTCCAGTATTCTGGTTCTGGGGCGTGACACATTACAAACGTAATGAACAAGGATTTAAGATGGACAGGACATCTCATCGGCAGTGGACTATATGGCCAATCCCTCATACCAGTCATGGACTGCTCGAGGGTAGATGCAGGGGTCAAAACAAATCAAAGGACTGCACAACACAGACTCTGAACAGAGAATGGAACAAAATGATGGGCAGAACAATGTCCATTGATTGGTTATGTTCAGGTTTAAACTGTGACAGAATAATTATGCAATTCATGGCAGACATCCAAAGATATTCAAGGCTGTACACTGAATGTGGTGTGGGCAGTATAAGAAGAGATGTAGGGACTATCAAATGGAAGATAGGCAGAACAAAATTATGCAGGGAAATAGAACAATAGTCTAGTGGACAGATGTTCTATAAATTGGGGTGACTGAAACTTGAGTTCAGTAGCTGAACAGATGCCTTCCACACCTGGTTGGTTCATTATTATGTTGATAAAGTATCAACTGCTTGCAGATTAAGTTCATAGCGAGCTTGGATATAGAAATGAGACAAATGTTGCAGAAGCCATAGTGTAATAAGACAATTATTATGTTGATAAAGTAATGAGACAAAAATGTTTGGATGGAAAGAAACCTCGCAGCAAAAAGATCTACAGCTAGCAAATGAATCCAAGCAGAAGCCACAGTCATTTCATTTGAGAACATTTTCAGTATACCTGATAGCTGCAGAAGACATCAAGACAGATGATTAAGAATATATGACAAGTGGAAGTGGAAAAATCAAGATAATGGAGATAAATAGTCAAAATAAAAATGATAAAAAAATAGACCTAGCTACAATCAGTTAGGAGGCAAAAAAAAATATGGCAATGCTAATTCTTATACAGGCCAGCAAAACTAAATTTACTCATAATCTACATCCAAAAACATAAAGAGGCTTCTTGTCTGGTTTGAAGAATCCAGATCTGCTGAACTTAATTCACAAGTCATTTGAGTGAAGAGAAACAAACCTCGGGTAACCAATATTTACTTGCAAACATTGCCTGCATTGTCTCAGGAGTCCAAGATAGATATAGAAGGTATCCATAAAGCATCCCAAGCAAAACATATGGTATACAAGTCTCCATAGTTCTCTTAGTCTGTATGATAGATGATAGGAAAAATAAACACAATATCAGTAGGAGTAAACACTTATGAAGCGTCCTTTTAATTTTTCGTCTAGAGATCTATACAGCCAAGTAAATAAGAATCACTATGAACCAGAATTACCACTTCAGCCTTAGGAGCAAGAACCATCAAAGTGTAGAATGGAAGAACAGCTACTGTACCCAAAGTGAAAGCATTGCTGGCAATTTGAGAACTTGTAAGCCCTGCAGTGAGACAATTTTTCAGAACATATAGACAGGATTAGAGAAGAAAAGAGATTGAATGCAGCAACATTATGAATTCATATCCTTCTGTTCCCTTATTAGTTATAAGCTTTATAGAAGCCGCCCTTCGCACGTTTGATGAAAATATGAGATATATTTTTCATATTTTCTCAACAATTAGCAAGACATGAAAAAACAATTTCGGATGGATTTATTTCTTAGACAGCTAATAATTTACCCAGTTGTGTGAAAAGTTGAAATGATGGCTAATGTACCTCCACTTCCAGAACTCAACTAATAATACCTTTCCTACAATTAAAATCATTTAGTTCAAGTAAAAAAGCAAGTACCACATATCGTTCTCTTCAAGTAAAAGCAACTATCCTGTAATGGTTGTCACTAGATTTGTTCCAAAGCTCTATTGTGTCCTTATATGTATCAAAGACAACACAGACTCCAAAATTACACAAAATCGGTGCCATGCCCACATTGCCATGCCACATTTGCATCTATGAATAAAAAATATATTGCAATTGTAGAAATAGTGTTATACCTCTATCGACCAAGATGGGATCGGAGAAGTATCCACATATCAAGCACCGAAAGATGGCCTCTTTAACCTCCGGTATGATCGAGCTGCACCTAATAATCATCCCCTTCACATTGCCATGCCACATTTGCATCTATGAATAAAAAATATATTGCAATTGTAGAAATAGTGTTATACCTCTATTGACTAACTAAATATTCAAAAGATGATGTTGATGGTGCTATAACTTGGATATATTAAAAACTTTAGGTCCGGGCACAAGACTAACTAAATATTCACTTGAGCATTCAATATGGCAGTGCAGTTCGATATCCCTATCTAAAAAAAAATACTTAATTGCAAATCAAACATCAGGTTGATTTTTCACATAGGACATTTGAAAGATAGCCAAGAGAATAATAGTGCAAGTTCTCTGTTAGTTCATGATATCAGCTAGCACAAATTGTTGAGTTTATGTTAAAACGGTGAAATAAAAAATGAATATGAAGACCATTTCTCTAGTTTACTGATCGTCTTTACCATATAAAATTGCAGCAGGTGAAGTTTTGTAATATTGCATTCAACATGCTAAGTTTGGATGCATTTTGATATAGATCAAAACATAAATTGTTCTCATTCAATATCTCTATTTCTTACGACCTTTCCAATCTAAATATCAACCCAGTTTCAACCACTTACTAATCTTTCATACAATCAATTAATCAAACACTTGAAACGCACCATCGCCGCAGCAGCACGCCAACAAAACCCAAACAACCAAAATGAAGTGGACTGACCATGGGGCGGAGGATCACTCACAAGTTGCAGCCGCAGAAGAGGAAGAAGCAGCAGAGCATGGAAACCAAGGCTACGGACTCGAGAGCGGTGACCGCGGCCCACAGCACGGTGTCCACCGCGGAGGAGAAGCCGAGGTCGAGGGGGGGCCAGTAGAGAGACGACGGGAGGATCCATCTCGGCGGCGTAAGCCTCGCGAAGGAGAAGTCGAGCTCCGTGCCTCACGACGGGAGGGCCCATCTTGGCGGCATGGACGCGGCGGTCACACCGGAAGCAGAGGAAGGCGGAGTCGGCGTCGCAGTAGAGGGAGGCTTCTTCTCCGCAGAGCTCACAGTAGAGGGAGGCTTCTTCTCTGCAGAGCTCGCAGTGATTTCTGCTCGGACACGATTTCTTATCTTTCTCTTCTCAAAACCCTAACCCTAATTTTTTTTTTTTGGATGGAGAAAGGAAGAAAGAGAGTTGAAGTCTGTTGAGGAGAGAGGCGACGAATGGTATGAACATATTAATAAGTTTGCAAAATATTACAAGTTTGCCACCGCTCTAAAATATTAATGACGCTTTGTTTTATAAACGTTATAAAAAGCCCAGAATTAGCCCAAACCGTCATAGAAAAAAGGTATTTTTCAACTTAATAACGCTTATGTATCAGCCGTCATTAAAACTCCTTGTCGAGCGTCATTAAAAGGGTTTTTTGTTGTAGTGTATATATAACTGATAAATATTTGGTTTGCACTCTTCTAGGATATGTTTTTCTATCCATCGCACCGGGCCGAGATGATCGAGGGAATATTTCCTGCCGTCGCTGCTAAGCTGATCCGTGACGCTATTAATGATCAGAAGACTCGTGATCGTGCCAGAAAGCCGATCCAAGGTTGGATCACCCCTGACCAGTGGACTGCGATGAAGGCTCGATTCGACGAGCCAAGGTACAAGAAAAAGTCTGAGAAGGCCAAGCCGGCTAGGAAGCAGGGGTCAAAGTGGTGCGGTGGGTCGATTCCGATGATGGAACATTTCCGTCATTTGGTATGTTTTTTTATTTCAGAAATATTATTTTAATGCAAGTCCGATAAATTAGTAAAAGGTGATATATTTAATTACATGTAAGGAGGGATGATGACGCCAATATAGTGACTGTCTTCCTGGCTACACATCGGAAGGGCGGAAAGCTTATTGACGAGAGGGCGGAGTAGGCCTATGTAAGTATTATAATTCTATTTATTAATTTTAATACTTCGTGTTAGTTTTGATATAACTTAGTAAATATGCATGCAAATAGATATTCATGTTGTTAGTAATAATAAGTACATTAGATATTAGAAGTTATAGAGTATCCATGCTTTCTAGGCCGAATTTCAACGGCTTAAGGAGCGGGCAGCTGCTAGTGCACATGCTGCGGGAGAGGCCGGTACTTCCTCGCAGTCTGCTCCAGCTCCGTCAGAGCATGAGCTGTGGATGACCGCCACTGGTGGTCTCCACAGGGGTACGTACTATGGTACAGGATCCTATGGCGCCCTAGTTGTGACACAGTCCTCTAGGGCCTCCCATGCTAATATGCATGGCCCACAACCCTCCCAGGAGTCTGCCCGAGTCCAGCAGATGGTGGAGTCTGTCCGTGACGAGCTGCTACGACGGATCCAAGAGCAGCACCAGATGGACGATGCTGTGCTCATAGCACGATTGGATACGCTCGACCGCAGCATTATGGAGCTCAGGGATGTGACTGAGAGGACAGAGCGGGGCGTCACTGATCTTAGAGCGTCGACAGAGTGCAGCGTGACGGATCTGCATGCATCACAACTGTCCATGGGCGAGAGGCTCACGTTGATGCAGGATTCGATGGTTGATAGCAGTACGAGGCTGTTATCTACCATGCATTCCTACCACGAGTGACTAGCAGCGTTGGAGCGTTATTGTCCTCCGGGTGCGCCTTCATCATCGTCGACTCCGCCGGTGTCACTACCTCCGACTCCACCGACGTTACTACCTTCTTCATCGGTGATGATTTCATGGGAGGAGTACGTGATGTTCCTATCCTTGAGGCACGGCGGTATCCCTCCTCCAAATCCGCAGTAGTCCGAGTTAGGACTGTTTTACGAGATTGTAGTATTTGTTTATGTTATTGGTTGTGGATTATTTGTTTGTGTAGACTTTCATTATTGGTTGTGGATTCATGTGGATATTGGTTGTATACTTTGGATATTCGTTTACCGACTTCGGATATTTTACTCTTGTAGACTTTTACTCTTGTTTGTGTTGATACATATGTATATTGTGATGTACCGGTGTTGAGTGCTCCACCGAAGGGGTCGACGGACCCAGGAAGAAAATGTGCTTGTAGTTTTTTTTGTTATTTATTGAACTGCAGGTAGAAAATGTGATCCTGTGGACATTCTGTAATTTATTTTTTTTTATTTTTTTTGTAATTTATCGACGTTTACCGACGTTTAGCGATGCAGCTAAACGTCAGTAAACGTTGCTAAATCACCAGGTATAGCGACGTTTACCGACGTTTAGCGTCCCAGTTTTCCTCTTCTACAAAGTCGGTGAACGTCGATAAAACCTAGCATACGTCGCTAAATTCACCGACGTTGACCGACGTCCGAGACGTCGCCATTTTTCCGACGTGGCGTCGGTGAACGTCGGTCATTACCGACATTTATTTGACGTCAGTAAGCGTCGGTAATGGCAACGATTACCGACGTTTTGCCTGTCAGCGACATGGCTTTCCGCGACCACAGGAAAACGTCGCTAAAAACGTTGGTAAATACGACGACGCTTTTTGTCATATTAGCAACGTGTTCTGGCGTCGCTAATATGACTTATTCTGGTAGTGTATGTGTTAGATTTTGAAAAACTAAACTCATCATATTTTTTAGCTCGAAACTCCCAGAATCATAAAAACACCAAAATATGTTCGTTTTACGGATGCCTGATACTTAAAAATTCATACAATTAGATCTATTAATTTATATAATTAGAAATATAACCTAATCTGATTCCATTAAAAAAATCAGAGATGAAACGAAGTCCGGATAGGAGATATGGCACTTCGAAGTTGTTGTAGCGGCTGAAAAATGAGACTGTTTTTGAGACAAATTTTGGTGGATGTTTTGACCGGAAAAGGGAGGGGGTTCTTGGTTGTTAGGAAGTAAAATGGGAGGTGTTCACTTCAGAAATAATGTATTTATATAAAATGGATAGGAATTGGTTAATAAATATATGATTATGATTATGATTAGATGATTTGAAAAGATAAATTTGAATTGGATATATATACACACACAATATAACTTCCTCGGCCTTTTGGCTGAGATCAAGTGTAGTTTATGTTTTATGCTTGATCTTAGCCAAAGGGATATATAGAACAAAAATTATCTTTTTCGGCCTTTGGCTTATAGAACAGAAACTACCCTTGATCTTAGCCAAAAGGCTGAGAAAGGTATTTTGTGTGTCGTTGTTTTGGCAACACATGACAACTATATTCGGAGTCGCTAATTTTGCGTGGTGTTAAAGCAAGAATCTATTGATCAAATTATAAATTGACATGAGGTTTTGGGTGGTGTTAAAGCATCAATATAGTATAGCTGATGGATTCACAATCATACATACCGCTATAAAGTCCAAAAAGAATGAAAATGACATTCTATAATCAACTATTTTAATCTGTCTCGTGATGCACATGCTCCTAAACATGACAAAGCATTTGCCTATTTATTGATGCAAATCTCTTTGAAAAAATTGTGTGGACAAAAAATAAAAGAAAGAAATGGAGAACATCAGCAACAATGGTGGCGACTTGCCACGTTCTTCCTCTCCAGAGAGCAGCCCTCCCCCAATGCCACTGGTGGAGCTGATGGGAGCGTTCAGTGAGCTGACGGAGAGAATGGGGGAGCTCTCAGCTACTTCTTCCCAACTTCTGTTCAAGTCCCTGAAGCTATCTATTCCACTGCTTCAGCCTTTGCCTCTGTCCCCTGATGGCAGGCCTCCACTCTCCAGAGCCTTCTCCGTTGCCTTCCTTCTCGCTGATCTCCAGGTATGTAATTTTGAATGAACGATGTCAGTCTGTCCTTGAGTGCCTACGTTCTTGAACTTGTCGATTAACTTGAAGGCCCAAGTAAGTTTATAATTTTTGTTTTGACTTTTCATATTATTGTATGTTGGTATTGGATAGATATCGTTGAATTCTTGTGGTTCCGGAGAATCCAGATATAGGAGAACCAGGAACGAGAGCTCTGCCCTTTTTTCCGTCCGACTCTTTGGTCTTAAGAATGCTGGTTTTAAGAACGAGTGATTGCCCTTCTCTGACCCTTACTGTCCAACCGGAGAGCGGACAGCTAATGCGTTCCGCTTATTGAACAGGGTCTATGGTCGGTCCGTGACCCCTGGATGCCGAAGACGTCCTTGGGACGATCTCGTAGTTCCTACGGGATGGAGACGATGGGGTCGGTCCATGGATTTTCCTTCCTTCTGCCACATTTCGCTCAAAGCAAAGGGTTGTGAAATGTGACCGCATGAAAAATTTAGGACAAGCCACCTGGAAATAACCAACCATCGTCTAACGAACGTCAGACACATATAGAGGTAGCGTATATGGTCGGTGACTACGTCACCTGTACAAATCACAATCTATACAATTCAATTAAAATTACAATATTTACAAAAGTAATGTTGAACCTTTTGTCCTAATAGATTCAACCACATTACCACACTAAAAAATAGAGAGAGATTGCAACTTGAAATCTCTCCTCTTTCTTGTGTCTTGGAATGAGCTCTAAGAGCAAAGTATGGAGTTTCTCTTAAATCTTCTGTGAACAAATACCATGAATCTCCACCTTGTGCCTCCACTCTCAGCCTATATATATATAGGATTTGAAAACATATTTTAGGTTATAATAGAATTCCATAAATAGAAAATCCTAAAATAAGAATCATATTACAGTCTAAGAATCATATAGGATGTGTAAACTATTCACTCATCTACCAGGTGATGTCTAGTAAACAGTCTAAGAATCATCGCCGGTCTTGAGCTCATGGAGGTCCAAGACGAACTTACAAAATTAACCCCCATATATAATATAAAAAAATAATTAAAATTATTCATAATATAAAGATTTGAACTAAAGACCTCTAGAGTGTAGAACTAGTACATGTTAACCATTACACCACAATTATTTTATATTTACTACACCATAATTATTTTATATTAACCACTACATAATTACTTTATAAACTAACAACTTACATATTAATTTTGGGGCCCTCGTAGATATGGGACTCAGAGTAGCCCATATTTATTTATAATGTTGTTCTAATATCTTCTATTAAAGCATCTTTTATTTATAATGTTTCCTCTCTGTATTTCAAACAATATGAGTCTTGATATGGATGTTTTAAACCTTGTGAATCAATAATATTTTCATCTTGTTCTAAAACATATGGAACTCGAAACGGGTGCATTCGGTGGTACACTCGCTCAGGATCGACCCTAATCCTAGGCCATGCATTAGAATGCATATCCATCGATACGGCCGAGTCAATGCAATGCATCTCATGCATATATCTTCGCCGTCAATTTCGATGCTGACACGAATCATATATACCCCTACATAGAAGCATGTATGTCAAAACTTGAATCATATTTCCTTTATTCTACAAATGTATGATAATATTAACAATCTTATTCTAAGACTATTTGGGTTTGACTGTATGCTTGATCCACTCTAAAAACATACAAGGAAAGTGACGAAAAAATCTGTCACTATTTAACAAAATCCGTCGCTAAACAAGAATAGCGACAAGCTATCGACGGAATAAATCTATCGGTAACCAATGCCACTAAAAATAATCTGTTGTTGGGACATCGTCGGGTCTACATAGCTGACTATTGTTAGTCTCCTCCTGAGCGGCCTAAGCACATGCTTGAGTCTCCCATGTCTCATATGTCGCCTATTTATGTATGCCTTTTTTTTAATTATATATTTTAACTTAACAAATTATATATTTTAACTTAACAATTGCATTTATCTAATTAATTATCATAGAAATATAAGCAAACGTAAACAAGTACTTACATATGCTTTAGTCCTATCGTCCACTTGCATCTCATCCTTCTTCCGCCTATAGATCTTCTCAAGACCTGGGGAAAGTTCATGGACTTTGGATCTACACCCACCTTAAAGACCTCTTGCACTGTAATAGTTAAGGAAATCATGAATATATATGAAGAAAAAATATACTTTAATTAATTATATACGTACCATCCGTCGAAAATGCTGGACAATGGTGATCGATTGACCTATGTGGAGACCAACACAAGAACGAGCCTGCTTCACTTTCTCGAACTTGTATTCATGAGTGGCTATTTCCTCCTGTATATTTTTTTTCAGAATTCTTCCTTCGATCGTTTCTTGAACCCATGTCCAACACGTGCCCAAGTCATCTGGTCATTAATCGTATCCCAGATCCTTCTGCTAGCAACCATATTATAACACTTTTGGATGGTCTTCAACTTTGGTATTGCACTATATTGGGATGTGGATTATGGTAGTGATATCGGATGATATCTTTGAATTTTGTGCCAACTCTAGAGAGAAAGAACATGAAACAAACAAACAAATCACAATAGAAGCAAATAAAAACTAAGTTAATACTTGAATTGACAATTAAATAAAAAAACATTACTTATACGAGGTCTCTTTGGTGGAGTGGGGTATCTTGAAAACCAGGGCAACAGTAATACTTTCTATTACCCTAAAACATCAAATATGGATAAAAATTTGTTGCAATAGAAACAACGAGTGTTGTCGCAGTAAAGGGACAAAACGGTGATGGAGTGTACCTGATGATAGAGTATAGGATGTTGTCGTGACAGACAATCCTCGATCATGATGATGTCATCCTTACTGGATCCTTTGACATATGCAGATAAAGTGATCGGGGGAGGAAGAGATGAAGAACCTCGAAGGCTTTTATGTAGATATAGAGAATAATCTAAATAATGGGATCATGATACTATAAACGATGGATAAGTAATTGTGTCATGATACTATAAGTAATGGTACCTCGACAAATAATGGTGTCATAATACTATAAATAATGATGTCACAATACGAATATATATAATCTAAGTCATAAATCCTACTAATCATCTTCGTCATCTTCTCCATCTACATCTTCATCTTCATCATCTTCTTTATTTTCATCTACATCTTCATCTTCCAAATCTTCTTCCTCATCGGATACCTTCATAGCATCCCCTTCCTCTGCATGAGATAAATCATGTATGTCAACCATAACACCCTCTACACTAATGTGCGTCAACCTCCATATCATGATCAACAACTACTACATTCATATATGTAAATTGAAGCACGACCACCTCCTCTCCTGGTATATTAGCTCTCAACATTGTAAGTGTTCCCAACATTAGGCTTGCGTACAGTCCACCAATCCCGGATATTTCACTGTCGACTAGAAAACTTGTGTAGCATACTGAACTGTTTGACTTGCCAACACGAAAGGTTCAAATCATCTATTTTTTCATGTTTTATATCAACAATTAATCCAATTTTTTTGTTAATTTTTTTTATCCTTGTTTAGGTGTTGTGTCAAACCAATCACATATAAACATCGCAATGTTTGTATCAGGAGTCCGACTTCGACTATTCCAACTTTATAATATATTTTAGTACACCATAATAATCATGTTATGTATCGACATCGTAGACCGAGCTCCTCACACAAATCCTGAAATACTTTGTATAATTGTCCTCCTCATCAACAAATGAGTGATTGATAGGCTTCTCAGTTGTATTAAACTTAAATCCATTAATGGTGTATCCGTCCTAACACTTTGCATTCTTACTTTGTCCGATGGCTAATGCTTGAAGCCTTTTATTCATTATTTTGATGACATGCCAAAAATCTATATCACATATTGTAGCTATATTAGATGAATTTTTGCGAAATGACAAATGCCAACATTTAAGATCCTTACATAATCATGGAACTAATATGCAAATTTTCTATCAAACTTTGTAGGAAGTGCCTCATCATCAATATTATGTCTCTCCGTTTACACTTCCACTCTAAAAGTATTGTGATAAGAAAGCAAAGTTATAATACTTCTTTGCCAACTATAAATGTAAACTGAACTACCATAGTTCAGTCACTTACTTCTCAATATCTTATATCTCCTCTATGTCGTTATTTAACAATACATACTGATAAACAGCTTCAAGTTCATCATCGTTCATCCACTGTACTTTAGTAGTACTTGTAAGCTTGCCTCTCACATTGAAAATAAATCGTCTTCTATTATTTGGTGCATCGACACCACCTTCGTCAAACCTTGGGGCTTTCTTTTGATTAGTTTTGATATGAGTATCGAAATAGATCAAACAAAAGTTTGAAACCTCCTCAATGATATATGATTCTCATATCAAAGCATCTATATGAGCCTTGTTACCCACATTCTTCTTAAGGTAATGTAGATACCTAGAAGAAGAAAAGTTAGATTTTATAATTATTATACTATGAAATAGCATATATTACTAGTTCAGGATAATTTCTACTCTCAAATGGGCACATCCATCGATACTGGACATGATCACCACCAATACGTGCTTCGTATAGAAGATGAATCAGCAAATGTTCCATATTGTCAAATTCAATCATATGTTGCACTGTCAATTTACTCGAATAAAGATCTCTAGAGAATACAGAAAACTCGACCAACGAAGTCCGCACATGATGAGACAAAATCTCTCTTAGAACAATTGGTAGTAACCACTCCATGGACATGTGACAGTTATGACTCTTCATTCCCATTACTTTACGTTCGTTGGGATCAACACATTTCACCAGATGCGACACATAGTCGAAAGAAAATCTCTACCTCACTATCTACTTGCATATTATTATTTTTCCTTTGTTTTATGTTTAACTATGGACGCTTGCATATATTTTGCAAGTCTTTTCTGCTTTGGAATTGTCTTTCGTCTATCCCTTAATATCTATTACTGTATTGAAGGCATTGGCAAATATTTTTTTTTGATATGAATGACATCAAGATTATGTCTTATAAGATTGTTCGTTCAATAAGATAAGTCCTAGAAGATACTGCTTTGTCTAGCCCCGTCTATGTGTGGGTCCTTCAAAATGATAGCCAGACTTTGGTTCTTTTTTTCATAGTCAACAAATCATCTACCTCTTTCTAAACCCTGTCCCTTTTGAATCTCAATGAGAGAACAAATAGTTCATGATTACCAGTTCTAAAGACTTTATATTCTTTTTTTTAAGGATATGACGCGAACAGAAACTGGCGGTGACAATAAAAACATGCTTCCCTTCAATACAGAACACGAAATGCCTTGTGTTCCTATGTATATCGTATGTCTTAATGCCACGAATACTCAATACCAATAATATCACACATGCTAAAAAATCTTGGATGGTCCACATAAGTATCCCTCCCATCTGGAAGTTTAGTTAACATTAATATTAACTTTAACATTAAAAACTTTAACATTAATATTAACATTAAATTAAAATTAGCATTAACATTAACAATGAAATTAATATTAAAATGAATATTAATATTAATTAACATGAATATTAATATTAATATTAACATTAATTAACATTAATTTTAACATTAATATTAAAATTAATATTAACATTAGCATTAACGTTAACAATAAAAAAAAAGTGGGTAATTAATTTTTTGGGTTAAAATATGACATGCCAGCTGCCATGTCAGTTGCCATGTCAGATATCACATAATAGAAGATGGTATCACCCAAAAATTTTGGGAGGCAAATAGCATAATTGAAGTTAAGGAGGCCGTGACTCGATTCCAACCTAATGTAGTACAAAAATGCTATTTGGCTTCCAAAAAATTTGGGTGATATTATCTCCCATTATGTGGCAGATGACATGGCAGCTGACATGACAAAATTTAACAATAAAATTAATATAAAATTAAAATTAATAGTAAATTAATAAATTAATATTAAAATTAACATTAAAATTAATCTTAATATTTCTTTGTTCACCAGTTCTACATAGTTTACTTGATTTTAGCTCTGGACCTTCTTCTAATTTCAGATTTTCTGTATGTTTGCACAAAAAAAAATGAAATTTGTAGATGGATGCAGAGGTCATCTCCGCCAGCATACTCAGAGAAGCCATGGAGGAAGGTGCCATAACCGTGCGCGAAGTCGAGACGTGGATCGGCGCCAGCACAGCTCAGTTGCTGCTCGAAAGCTCGCGGATGAAGGACGTTCCTTCCGAAGCCGAGGATTTGGACGACGAGAGCGCGAGCGAGCTACGAAAGTCGTGCCTGACCGACCACGACATCAGGGCCGTGATCCTGGAGCTCGCCGTCAAGCTCGACGCGATGCGGCATCTCGGCCACCTCCCCAAGTACCACCAGCAGCTGACCTCCCTCCAGGTCCTCAAGATATACGCCCCGCTCGCCCACGCGGTCGGGGCGGGCGCAATGCCGCTCGAGATGGAGGACCTCTCGCTCCGCCGCCTGTTCCCCGACGCCTACCTCCGCGTCGACACCTGGCTGAGGAGCCACGAGACGGGGAGCGAGGCCCTGATCGAAGCCCACAAGAACCGGCTGCTGGATGCGCTGGACGGGGACGGCGAGCTGCGGGGGATCGTCGACGGGATATCGATCAAGGGTCGGTTCAAGAGCCGTTTCAGCACGATGAAGAAGCTGCTGAGGGACGGCCGCAGGCCCGAAGAGATACACGACATCTTCGGCCTTCGGGTCGTCTTCGTCACGAGATCACTCGGGGACGGGGACAGGGCGTGCTACAGGACTCTGGAGGTGATCCGAGCTCTCTGGGAGGAGGTGCCGAGTAGGACCAAGGACTACATCGCCAAGCCGAAAGGGAGCGGCTACAGAAGCTTGCACGTCGCGGTCGACATCAGTGAGCCCGAGAAGCCGAGACCTCTGATGGAGATACAGATTCGGACGATGGAGATGGACGCGCTGGGAGCCGCCTCGCATTCGCTATACAAGGGTGGCATTAATGATCCAGCAGAGGTTCTTTCTTCTTCTTCTTCTTCTTCTTCTTCTTCTTCTTTTCCTTTTGCACATTGTTATGTAACTTGATACGTCGACGAGGACGTGCACCAAACTCAAGTGACTATAGTGGTCAATGAGGAGAGGTACAAGACTGAGAGACGGTTGGGTGGTGTGCGGTCTCAGGATCGAATCACAATCATGGTCCCGGTGATGCAAAAAAAAAAAAAAAAAAAAAAAAAAGAAGCTAGTGCGTACTTAATGAACAAGTTTGATGTGCAGGAGGAACGGTTGAAGGCCATCATGGTCGCCGCAGCGGACGACACGGCCCTGCACCTCAGGGACCTGCCTTCTTCGGGCCACCACCGAGGGAGGCTGGAGATCGACAGCGAGAATCCGGTTTTCCGGTTTCTCGACACGAACGGCGATGGAAGGATCAGCATAGAGGAGCTCGGCGAGGTGATGGGGGAGCTCGGGTCGGGGAGCAAAGATGCCGGGGAGCTTATGCAACTTCTGGACGCAAACGGTGACGGTTTCTTGAGCTCCGAGGAGTTTGATCTGCTTCAGAGTCAGGTAAGACTACTATTTCTGGGTGATGAACTCGTTTCGATGTGCAATCTTTGCTTGTTCTATCGGCTCCCAATGCTGAGCTCTGGCTTGCTCACGATCGAGCTCGCTATCCGAAACTTTGTTATGTTCAAGCTCAGCTCGTTTACAAAATCAAGATTGACCGTTCCTGAGTACCTGCAAGTTGTGCGATCTTATATGACAAAAAAAAAACCACATATTATTAATATGAAAGGGAAAGGAAATCAATTTCTTAGCATTTTCTTTCCTTTAGAAAATTAGAATTTCCATTGATTTTTTTTTTTCCGATGTTTGAAAATGCCAAGAAATTAGGAAAAGAAAGTAAATTTTTTAATGTGGAAAAATGATTTATTGTTTGGATGGATGGAATCACTTTTCTCCTAATTTTTCTTCTATTGATAATCACCTTACTTTTCTCCTCAATTCCTTTGTCATCCAAATATAAGAAAGTAATTAATTCTCTTTTCCAACCCGATGATTCTGGAAACTAAATGAGGCCTTATAGTAGTAAAAAAGAGAGTGTTTGTTTAGTATTTATACGGAGTTCTTAGAATGCCATAAGCGGTGATGTTCGTGTTGAAGCTCGGTTCGTTTAGAAATCAAGCGAGTCTCAAGCTGCTCTGTTCATTTTGCATGATCAGTAATGTGGTCCTAGATTGATAATACAATTAGAAGCTTTTTCAAATTGATTGGTTTGATTATAGTTGCTTACCTAGTGATAAAGTCATTTAACTCTGATTTTGTTTCTGTCAATTTTTGTTGTGTTCGTTTCTGTAGGTTGAGTTTATGAGAAATATGGAGGACAGAGACGATCATTACAAAGCCATGCTGGGCGTGAAGCTACAGATGACCGATACCACCGGACTGATCCAGATTTATCGTAGAGAGTTGAGCGACAAGTTGACCGCAGCGGGCTAGGTGTGTTTATGCGGTTCTGGGTCTAAATCCAAATCTATAAATACCTTCCATGGGTACTTCTTGTACATTTGTGTTCTACTTGAAATCTTATTATTTATAGTATTGTATTGCTGTGTGAATGATTCCGATTATTTATAAAGGCACAACCTCTATTGTCGAGGACATCACAAAAATTTTAAAATTTTCTTACCAAAATGCCATTTGTGAGGGCCGGGGAGAGAGGTGGTGAGAATAGGTTCTCTCTCCCTTTACATATACACTATTTTTTTTGGGAATTGATAAAGGCACTTCACAATTTGATCGGGACTAGCCCATTTGTAAGTTTGTGTTATTTACAAATTTGCCATTGAAAAAATTTATTAGGACTAGCCCATTGGGGAGTATAAAAGTCAATTGTTTTATTTCTCTTCTCTTTCTCTTCTTCCTCTCAAATTTTCTTCTAATTTCAAATTTTCTTCTAAACCCTAGATTGAGATTCCTCTTGTCCCTACAAAAATCTTCCTGTTTTGTAACCCTAGATTGAGATTCATCCCGCATGCTGTCACACGCGCGCGCGCGCGAAAAAAGATTGGAAGACCTGATTGTATGTGGACTGCCCAGTTTCCTGGCAGTCCACATACATATGTGGACTGCCAGGAAACTGGGCAGTCCATCACAGAACTTGCTGTGAGCATGGACTGTCTAGGAACTGGGCAGTCCACATACAAACAAGGACTGTCCAATTTTCTGGCAGTCCAACAAACTGAATGGACTGTCAGAAAAATGGGCAGTCCTTTGTTTCACATGTTGTGACTTAGGACTGCCCAGTTTTCTGGCAGTCCATTAAGTTTATAGGACTGCCAGAAAATTAGGCAGTCCTGGTCCTGCATACTTGTGTTTAATTTAAATGGGTAATTTTTCACTCCGAATGTAGTTTAATTCAAATGGGCTACAGACAATTGAAATAAACAATATAATGGATGCTTGAATTTTTCAATTTAATTTCTAGGATTTTGGAAACAAATAGAGAAAGACACTACTAAAATACTCCACTTTACCGACGGAAGTTTAGCGACGGACGGATTCCGTCGCTAATAGCGACCAGTTTCCGACATCTTAGCGACGGATTAGCGACAGACAACATAACATAATTTTTTCCAATTTTAAATGTAAAAATTTGTCGGGTTTCCGTCGCTAAGTCGACGAACGTTAGCGACGGATTCTTTTTCGTCGCTTATTCGTCGCAAATGTTGGCGGCAAAATCTTTAAAACATTGGCGGGAACTTTAGCGACTAACTGGCGACGGATATATCCGTCGGAAAACACCTTTTAATTGGCGACGGTTTAGCGACTAATTTATTCCGTCGCTATTTCGTCGCTAGGTTCTGTGCCCTAACTTAAATTGAACCGACGGGGGGGAATTTTTCATTCCCCCCAAAACTCTCTCTCTCTCTCTCGCGGCTCTCTCTCTCTCGCGCGCGGCTCTCTCTCTCTCTCTCGCGGCTCTCTCTCTTTCTCTACCAGGTATATCTCTCTCTCTCTCTCTTTTTCTCTAATTTTGGGTTTTGGGGCCGGGGGGGGGGAGTGGGGGGGGGTCGGCTTCGCGGGGGGTGGAGAGGGCGGGGGGGGGGGGTGGTGAATGGGGTCAGGGGGTCGGGGGGTGTGGGAAATGGGGGCAGGGGGTGGGGGGGGTGGGGAATGAGGGTCGGGGGGGTGGGGAATGGGGGCAGGGGGGTCGGGGGGTGGGGGGTGTAGAGGGCAGGGGGGGTCGGGGGGGGGGGGTGTTGAATGGGGGTAGGGGGTCGGGGGGCGGGGGGTGGGGGGTGGAGAGGGCAGGGGGGTCGGGGGGGTGGGGAATGGGGGCAGGGGGGTCGGGGGGGGGGGGGGTGGGTAATGGAGAGGGCAGGGGGGTCGGGGGGGGTGTTGAATGGGGACAGGGGGGTCGGGGGGGTGGGGAATGGGTTGCATTCTCCGATACGGATACGGTTTGGCATGTCCCGATCCTAAGAAATAATACTATTTCATTTAATTTAATTTCATTTAATTTCAAAACTACTAAGAAATAATACTTAAAACACTTAAAATTATGCCTAAATGTATAAATTATATGTTTTTAAATGTAAATAATTTATTAATAATTATTTGTTTTCCAATACCAAAAAAATCCGATACTTCGATCCGATACCGCCGATACTACCGATATCGCCGATACCAATACTAGATTGCTTAGACTTATATTGCAAGGTAACTAGATACAAGTTATGATACAATGTAAATGCAAGTATACATGTTAGCTAGATAGCTTAGACTTATATTGCAATCTCCTATTCACACGAGTATTGATATCGCCGATGCCAATACTCGTAGGAATATATAGTCCGATACCGATTCCGATACCGATACTTTGAACCTTGATTTAAATACATGTTAGTATAGTATCTTCACATTTATGTTAAGAGTATATACATGATTAGCAAGGTAACTAGATACAAGTTATGATACAATGTAAATGCAAGTATACATGTTAGCTAGATAGCTTAGACTTATATTGCAATCTCCTATTCACACGAGTATTGATATCGCCGATGCCAATACTCGTAGGAATATATAGTCCGATACCGATTCCGATACCGATACTTTGAACCTTGATTTAAATACATGTTAGTATAGTGTCTTCACATATATGTTAAGAGTATATACATGATTAGCAAGGTAACTAGATACAAGTTATGATACAATGTAAATGCAAGTATACATGTTAGCTAGATAGCTTAGACTTATATTGCAATCTCCTATTCACACGAGTATTGATATCGCCGATGCCAATACTCGTAGGAATATATAGTCCGATACCGATTCCGATATCGATACTTTGAACCTTGATTTAAATACATGTTAGTATAGTGTCTTCACATATATGTTAAGAGTATATACATGATTAGCAAGGTAACTAGATACAAGTTATGATACAATATAAATGCAAGTATACATGTTAGCTAGATAGCTTAGACTTATATTGCAATCTCCTATTCACACGAGTATTGATATCGCCGATACCAATACTCGTAGGAATAGTCCGATACCGATATACATTGTAGAGCTCTGTTTTGCTATTCTGGACATGTTGTGACCTGTGCTGTTCTAAATAGGAGCCAGACACACTCCTGAGACGGGGGAGTATGTATAGTGATGTGGATTCTTACTAACTTATCATGTGAACCCATTTATGGGCCCTTCATTGAACCTTCTCATGTGCAACTTTCAGTCCATTCACAGTTCCCTATATTGTACTCTACATCACCTAGTTCACTTATATCTAACATCCTAACCCTAATCCAAATTTATGAGTATCGGTATCGGGCTATTCTTATGTTTAGTTTGTCTTACGATACAGATTTTCACATCCAAATTGAGGATGAGTCGTTATTTTGTTGATCGTACATGGATGTACAAACGGCAACACGAGAGTAGAATTGGTGTGAGTGACGATTTTCAGGCAGGCGTGGAAGTATTTCTTAATTATGCAATGAGCAAAGCTCAGTACATGGACGGTAACAAAATTAAGTGTCCATGTGTTAAATGTCACAATAGACGTTACGAAGAAGTGGTGACTGTGAGAGATCATTTGACCCGTAAGGGTTTCGTACGTAATTACGGCCTGTGGTCATCGCAAGGTGAACTATATTCGGAAAGACAGGCTGCGGAAGCTGCTACTTATGCTTTTGATGATAATGCTGCAACGGATGTCATCGAAGACCACGGATGCTCTGTTGATTATGGAGATCTGCAGAACCTTGCACGAGATATGGTGTATGATGCGGCAGGGCCTAATTTTGATCCGGAGGATCCTAATCCCGAGGCGAAGGAGTTCTATGACATGTTTCAGGACGCAGATACTTCTCTATATCCTGGTTGTGAGACTCATTCCGCACTGTCAGTGACGATGCGGTTGTTGAACATAAAGTCTGATTTTAACTTGCCACAAGCTTGCTATAATCGGATCACAGAAGTAATCAAGGAGGTGTTACCGAAGGAATCAAAAGAGCTACCAAAAAACTTCTACAAGTCAAAGATGATGGTCCGACAACTGGGACTGGGGTACGAGAAGATAGATTGTTGTCGCAACGGATGCATGTTGTACTACAAAGAGAATTGCGTATCAGAAAGTTGCAGCTTCTGTAATGCGGATCGTTACAAGCCAGTACAGGAAAAAGGAAAGTCGACTAGAAAACGACGTCCTTACAAGTATATGCATTACTTGTCGATCACGAAGCGCTTGCAGAGGATGTATATGTCTCTAAATACAGCAGAACACATGACGTGGCACAGCGAAGAACGCATAAAGGACGAAGGAGAATTGTCACATCCTTCGGATGGAGAGGCGTGGAAACATTTTGATTTGTGTCATCCAGATTTTGCTGCAGAGCCTAGAAATGTACGCCTGGCGCTATGTGCTGATGGCTTCGCCCCTTTCGGACAGTCGGGATCTCAGTACTCATGCTGGCCGGTCATTCTTACCCCTTACAATCTGCTACCATGGATGTGTATGAAGACTCCCTATATGTTTCTGACAGCTATCATACCCGGTCCTAAAAATCCGACGAAGAACATCGATATATATTTACAGCCGTTGGTGGATGAGCTGAAACAGCTGTGGGAGATCGGCGTCACGACCTATGATATTTCCAGGAAACAGAACTTTCAGATGAGAGCTTCACTCATGTGGACAATCAATGATTTTCCAGCATACGGTATGCTGTCGGGATGGAGTACGCACGGCAACATGTCTTGTCCGATATGCATGGAAAATAGTAAGGCGTTCCGCCTTAGGCATGGAGGAAAAACTTCTTTCTTTGACTGTCACCGTCAATTTCTGCCCGCGACCCATCCTTGGAGAAAGAATAAGGACGCGTTCAGATATGGAAAACAAGAATTTTCTCAACCTCCTGCCAGATTTTCGGGATACGATATTTGGGAAGCTGTACAGGAATTGCCCAGCGCAATGGAAGATCCATCGAACCATCGTGTCGAGGGGTTCGGACAAAGCCATAACTGGACCAAACGGAGTATCTTCTGGGACTTGCCTTATTGGAAAGATAATCTTATAAGGCATAATCTTGATGTCATGCATATCGAAAAGAACGTGTTCGATAATGTCTTCAATACCGTCATGGATATTAAAGGAAAGACGAAGGACAATCCAAAAGCAAGACAAGACATAGCCGAGATATGCAAGCGTCCTCATCTGAACTTGATACAAAGGGGTGCTGGTGGACAATTAAGTAAGCCTATAGCGCCATACACATTGAGCAAGGAAGATAGATTAATAATCTGCAAGTGGATATCTAATTTAAGATTTCCCGACGGCTATGTTTCGAATTTGTCTAGATGCGTTGATCTCAATGAACGCAAGCTAACGGGAATGAAGAGTCACGACTGCCACGTGTTTATGGAAAGATTACTGCCCATTGCTTTGAGAGAGTTGTTGCCTTCTGCTGTATGGGTTCCGTTGGCCGAGCTGTCTACATTCTTCAGGGATATCTGTTCAACTAAGCTGACGGTGCAACATATGGTACAACTTGAGGAGAAGATTGTCTTAACAATCTGCAAGTTAGAGAAAATATTTCCACCGGGCTTTTTCGACAGCATGGAGCATCTACCGATTCATCTAGAATACGAAGCCCGTGTCGGTGCATCTGTTCATTATCGATGGATGTACCCCTTTGAAAGGTAAATAAAAATCGATATAATTTAAGTGAAATTTAAGTGGATTTTACAATTCATTGTTAATTCTCAAGATAATTTGTCTCTTTAGGTACCTACACCATCTAAAGAAGAAAGTTGGCAACAAGGCTCATATAGAGGCTTCGATATGCGAATCATATCTTATCGAGGAGGTGTCAAATTTCTGCTCCATTTATTTCGATACTCATGTCGAGACAAATCGAAATAGACCTCAAAGGAATGAAGAAGACGTTGAGGATGGAGGTATATTCAATTTAAGGGGCAAGCCTATTGGGGCTAGTAAGAAACGGTGGTTGACCGACGATGAGTATGATACCGCTCACCGATATGTCTTGTTAAATTGTGACATACAAGAAGTGAGAGATTTGGAGAAGTAAGTGACTACGCCTCGTTATAATCTCTAATTTGGTGAATTAAGTGACTACACTTATTTTTATTCTCTCTAACAGTGTATTTAGAGGTGAAGTCAAAATGAGGACACCATATATTACAGATGAGGGACTTCAAAGAGAGGTTGATTGTACCTTTCCGTCCTGGTTTCATAAATACGTAAGTAACTGAGATAATATGTTATGCGGCTACCATTAAAATATATACAGCTAAAATATTTAAATTATCAATACATGTTTACAGGTTTTATTGCCTGAAACAACACTCATAAATGAGAGCATTCGTTATTTGGCATTGGGACCGAAGAAGCATGCAAAGACTTTGTCAGGCTATGTCGTTAATGGCTTCAAGTTTAAGTCAACTCAGCATGCTATAAATGCCGAATTTCTCAATGACGACTTCGATACCAAGAATTCTGGTGTTTGCATAAGAGGCACCATCTATGACGACGAGCCGGACTTTGACTATTATGGAGTGCTTCGGGAGATTGTAGATTTACAATATAGTGCCCCATATGATATGCATATTGTGATGTTCAAATGTGAGTGGTTCGATACGAGACCAAATATCGGTTGGAGAATCGATAAACAATTTGGATTCGTCGATATAAATCATCGCAGGAGGTATAGAGGGTCCGACACGTTTGCGATAGCAAGTCAGGCTGTTCAAGTCTACTATACAAGCTACCCAAGGCGTCGTAGAGATCGATTTGACTGGTGGGCAGTATGCAAGATTAAATCTAGAAATACATTCAACGTTGGAGACCCAGCATACCAAGAGGACCAGATCGAGAAGTCCCAATACATGGGACAACAGTCGGATACCATGGACGTGGAAGATGTCGATATACCTCATGCTGAGGAAAATAGAGGGGAGGAAGAGGTTGATATACAAGACTTAGCTATCAACCAGGGGAGAAAGAGGCGTCTTGTCCCAAGTATTGAGCCTGAAGAAGAAGAAGAAGAAGAAGAAGAAGAAGAAGAAGAAGAAGAAGAAGAAGAAGAGGATGAGGATGAGGATGAGGATGATGATACAGATGAAGTCGACGATGAGGATGATGATATAGATGAAGTCGACGATGAGAATGAGGATGAGAACGATGACGATGACGATGAGGACGAGGACGATAACGATGATTAGATTAAATATCGGTATATATTAGAAGCACTTACAACTAACTTAGTGAATTCAGTTTAGACGGACACATTCTTATTTCAGTTTATGTTTTTGTCGTTCGATCATCTACTTATTGTATGATTTTCTTTTTACAGATGGCACTCTTAGTTCTCATTGTCTTGACGGCACTCGCCGCCCTGCTGCTGGTATATATATTTTAGTTCAGTTTTATATTCATTTATACTTCTATATTGTTAATTATATTTATGTGTTCTATTTACAGGTCATGGTCACTACCACTCGTGCTGCTGGTAGCGGCAGTGGCCGTGGCCGTGGTGGTGCTGGTGGTGGCGGTACTGGCCGTGGTGGGCGTGGTGGTAGCGGCACTGGCCGTGGACGTGATGGTAGCGGTCGTGGTGGTAGCGGTCGTGGTCGCCTTCCACATTCCCCGGATATAGAGTCCTCCGATCCCGACCTGGAGAGCCCGACCACAGACTCTTCCCGCCGTCGATCTACCTCTGCGCTACCTTCATCTTCATCGAGGCCTGAGACTCCATCCGCTAGCGGATCCGTTCCGCCCCCGGATGCACCAGCGGGTACACCATCAGTTACTGCAGGGTGGGCTCTGGAGTACCCCCGGATTCAGCTTTATCCTGCTACCGGTGAGTACATCCGCGGACCCGCGGATCCTCCGACGCCTCCAGAGAGGCCGATAGGCGAGAACCGACGAGAGCTATGGCCCGCGGGTGATACGTAAGTAAATTTAAGTTAATTTATTAAATTTGTTTCATTTATTCAAGTTAATAATCCAGTCTTTGCTTCTTTGTAGGTTTTTTCCGTATGATGCTGCCCGGATACTCGGGCAAATTATCCGGGAAAACTACCATGGCCCCTACCTCAATTTTTCTGAGGTGCCTCAGAACATGCAGTACGTCTGGCTCGAGGAGATGAAGGTATATATATATCTTTTGGTTAATTATTAATTATTCTTTAATCCACTAATTTTTTAATTACGTGATAATTTAATTTGTATGTCAGACGACGTTCTGGTGGCCCCCCCATCGCGAGGAGTTGATTCGCAAGGCCTACAAAGCCGCCGCCGGGAAGAAGATACGGGATGCGGTGTACGACGTTCGTACGGCACATTCGAGGAAGAAGTGGCTCCGGGAGGAGTACTACGAGCAGATGTTGGATAAGATGAATACTGCTCAGTACAGGGAGAAATCAGAGAAAGCGAAGGCGAGCAGACAGGCCGCTGGTCTGCATACGGGAGGTTCAAAGCCCCACGCAGCGACGCGTGCAGATTTGGTGAGATACCGCAAATTTATTTCACTATTAAATTCGGTACTATTAATATACGTAGTTAATTAAATTCGACGTATATTTCGTATGCAGGCACAACGGGCGGTAAAGGAGGGGAGGGTGCCGGAGTCGGTCATCGCCTACGATGTATTCCTGCATACACACAAGAGGCGGGCAGACGGGAGCTTCGTCGACGCGAGGGCCCAGGCGACTGATGTAAGTAATTACGTTTATGAGATTTATATTAGAAATATAATTATTGTTAACTTAATTAGGTGAACGTAGGATTCAAATTATAACTTAGGGAAACATAGGATTTAGATTATAACTTAGGAAAACTTATAGTATAAACACATTCATTGGATAGGCTGCATATCGTGAGGCCCTTAGTCAGATTGAGCCCCCTGCCGAGGTTGTCGGCGAAACGACGCCCACCCAGACGCCCTCTTCTATGGCCGCTCGCTACGACGACGTGTTCGTAGAGTCTGTCGGCGGCTTTAATAAAGGGCGCGTCTACGGCGTAGGTTCCATGGCGGCGGCGTCGTTGCAGGGCGCGACTCCGAGATATCCACCGCCCCCGCCTCCTCCCGCGCCCCCGTCGGACGATATGAGGGCGCAGCTTGCGACTCTCACCTCCGATATGTCGAAAATGCGGAGTCTAATGTCGGATGTGCTGGAGCGCCTTCCGCGTCCTTCTTCTGCTCCCGGTCCAGATCCGTCTGCTCCCGGTACGTCTAGTGCGGTTGTCGGTTCTTCTGACCCTGGACGTTATTCATTTGACCGTTCTGCCGAGGTCCGCCTGGTACCGGATACTGCGCTCATTGGGCTCATGGACTTGATGTCGCCAGAGCAGCTCCGCACGCTTCCAGAGCATGTGTTGTCCCAGGTGCCGGCGTACATGGTGGAAGAGTACATCCGCAGAGCCGAGGCGGCGCCGAGACGACGACGCGATCCATCTCAATGATATTTGTACTGTTTTTGGATATTTGTACTGTTTTTGGATTTTGAATTCTGGATATTTTGGAAGCGTACATGAATGTTTGGATATTATGAATTTGTGTATTTGTGTTTGGATATTTGTACATAGATGTTTGGATATTTCTGTTTGATATTGGATATTATGAATTTGGATATTTGGATATTTGTTGATCGTACATGGATGTTTGGATATTGGATATTATGAATATGTGTAATATTTACGAAAAGGAAATAGAATGTTTCTGTAATTTTTTTTAATTAATGTTGCATTTAGCGACGGACTAGCGACTAACTAGCGACGGATATATCTTTTAGCGACCGATGAGCGACTAACTAGCGACGGCAAATCCGTCGCTAACTGGGTTATATAAATATTTGCAGTTACCGACGGACGAGCGACGGAATATCCGTCGCTAACTGGGTGATATAAATATTTTGCAGTTAGCGACCACCTAGCGACTACCTAGCGACGGCGAATCCGTCGCTAACTGGTTGAAATAAATTTGCAGGTAGCGACGAGCTAGCGACGAACTAGCGACGGAACGAACCTAGCGATGGAATATCGACTACTTAGCGACGGCAAATCCGTCGACATGGTTCTGGAAATATGGTAGGTTTCCAGAGACTTAGCGACGGATAGTGGGTCGCTAATCCGTCGCTAATCTGTCGAGGATGACGACGGACTAGCGACGGCTTAGCGACCCATTATCCGTCGACATGGTTCTGGAAATATGGAAGCTTTCCAGAACCAGGCCGACGCCCTACCCGTCGCTAATCCGTCGCTATAACGTCGAGGTTAACGACGGAATGGCGACGGAATAGCGACTGATTTTGCGTATCAGGAACCTCTCTGATATGCTTTTACCGACCTATTTACGACGGCTTAGCGACGGATATTTTAATATTATATGGCATGTAAACCGACGGGAACAAGTCGCTAATCCGTCGCTAAACCATTGAAAGGCAACCGTCGGTAATCAGTCGCTAGTCCGTCGGTTAATCATTTGTCCGACGGCTTAGCGACGGACAAATTTTAGCGACGACGTATTTCCCGACGGCCATTTTCATCAAATATCCGTCGCTATTCCGTCGGTAATTTATGTTACCGACGGATGAGCGACGGATGTGGCCGTCGCTAAAGTTGGTTATTTTGGTAGTAAGAATTTGGGTGCCATCGATCTTCTTGAGAAGGAAATTTGGAAGAGAAGAGGAAGAAGAAGAGAACATTTCTAGGTGGAAGAAATTTCTAGGAATTTCAAATTATCTTCTTGCTTGGGGATGGAGAAATGGTGGAGGAGAAGAGGAAGAAGAAGAAGAGAGGAATTAGGGTTTAGGAAGAGAGAGAAAAAATTTTGCAAATGAGAGAAAAATTTTGGGTTTAGGGAAATTTTACTTTGGGACAGCCCAAAATCAAAAAAATGGGCTGTCCTGAGTAAAACACAAAAAAAATTGGGCTAGCCCCAATCAAAAAATGAAGTGCCTTTATCAATTCCCTTTTTTTTTTAAACTAAACATAATGATTTCAAAGTCATGATTATGCTTTCAAGCGAAGTTACTAAAATGCCATCACTCAACATGCACAATGACACATTTAGGTGAGGTGTCTGGGTGAAAGTTTACAATTGCAAAATTTTCCTATGGACCTATTTGTAAATATTTTTCTTTTCATAAATGAACGAGCTTATTTATTTAGTTTAATTAAGAAAACCATTATTTAACAATTATAAAAAAAATGTCTATCCATAAACAAATTTATCAAATCCCATAAATATGAAAATTTACAATACTAGATCTCCAACGAATGCTCACAGTTTAGCTAAGTATTTATTTTATAATAAGTTAAATCATTAGCTATGTCACGTCCCAGAACCAGAATACTGGCAAGTGGGAACGGATAAGGCCAGCTACGTAATACCAAAGTACACCAGTACTCTGAAATCATATATAAGCGGTCAAGACATGGGGGTTACTTCTACAAGCCAACAGTCGATCCTAGGTCAAGCAATCCTAGGTATCTCAATCACAGGAAATTATACAAAGAATAAGAAATATGGTCATCAGACATACAATAGTAAAGCGTCCCAAACCATATATATATATATATATATATATATATATATATATATATATATATATATATATATATATATATATATATATATATATATGGATGATCATGAAGCTAGTAATACAAAATAGAGAACTAGCAAGAGTAATAGTCATACATGATAAGCTCTAGCTATAGTCTAGAATACGCACATCATGTTTTGGTCCGTAGGCTAAATGTCAAGAACCAAAACACGAGCTAAACACGTGCTCGGAGGCTAAACGCCACAAAAGAATAATGTACATATCAAGTGGGAGAATGAAACAAGAAACCCACTCAGGTACTCTGGTGCTCCGGGTAGTCACCGTCGAGTAGATGGTACGGAAGATCCTTCGGGCTCTTCTATCAGATCTGGCTAAACAAAACCAGTGGGGTCAGATCCCAAATATCAAGTACCACAAAGGAAGCCAAACTTACGAACTAAAACCAGCAATAGGCGCTAACATAGCAATGGTTAGAGATATAATTAAGTAAAAGCAGATCGAAACTCGTGCACTACCAATGCATTTATCCCGAGGAACAGAAAAGACAATAAGTAAGCCACTTGGAGCATAAGTAATTAACATGTGACATAATGTAATCTGTGGACTTGTGAATTAAACAGAGAACTTGTGACATAAATAAACCATGTAAGAGAAATGGCACATGCAGACATGTACAGTAAGTAAACATGTGAGCATGTTAGATAACTGTGACTTGTGAGCATGTTAGATAACTGAGACTTGTGAGCATGTTATGTAACTAGGGCATGAGAGCCTGTGATAATTATATAGAACGACAATAATAAGATGACTTGGAAACTATTCCAGAAGCCAGTTACAACTCATAAACCAAACAAGGACCGGGGTTGTAACCCTTCTCCTGAACAAAACTTAATTTATAATCAATATTTAGCATAAGAAGCATGTATAGCGTGTGGGTACTGAATTGGACGACAAATGACAAGATGACTTAGGAACTATTCCGAAATCCAAGTTACAACCCGTAAACCAAACATAGACCGGGATTGTAACCCTTTTTCTGAACAGAACTTCGTCTCTAATCATTTATCGACAAAAGTAAAGCATAAATAATGATGTACGGAAATAAACATATGGACACTGCCTAGACAAAACTAAACTGGACTGACTCCATCCATCAAATACGGCCAAGCAATGAATACGTCTTGATACATTAGCTAACTAGGGTTATCACAAGCCTAGTTACTAACAAGATGCAACGAGATATTCCTACAATCACAAGCCCTGCAGCTATCCAGTTATCCTTTCGCAGGTTGAGAGTTGTATTAGGTGGATACATCATCCAGGAGACAAATGTATCCCATGGTGACTTGGGGGTGCAACACATGATAGTGTGCTGGAAATGCGTCCTACTCGACGGCAAGCTACAGGTCTAATTAAAGCGCCCAGATAACGGGATCGCCTGTGACTGAAAAATCTGTCTATATGAACTACTTGATCAATCTAGTCATTAACCTAGTCAGATTCAATATGAATCTCTGACCGTAGTAATCAGGAATCCATGTCCTAAACATGATGCAAGATGAGACATGTAGCTTGTTCACGCATACACAATAAATTCAACCACGGTGTCCAAAAGAGTTGTATTAGCAAGAAAAATAGTCGTCGCAACAGTATCTTGATTATACATGTCATGTTAGGTTTACTTATCATGTAAAGAGTACTTGTCAGGAGTGCGCCTCGATGGACCACTATCATGTAAGCAAGGAAAGACATGTTCAAAAGTGCACCACGACGGGTCACTATCATGTAAGCAAAGCAAGACATGTAACATGAGAGCACCACAACGGGTCACCATCTAGAATAAGCAGAGAAGAGACGTGTAGCATGAGTACACCACGACGGGCCACTATCTAGACTAAACGAAGAAGAGACGTGTAGCATGAGTGCACCACGACGAACCACTATCTAGACACTACTAAAATATGCTATATTAGTGACGTTGTTTAGCGACGGAATAAAATACCGTCGCTAAATATGTAATATAGCGACTCCCTTCTATTGACATCGCAAATCGTCGCTGAATAGCGACGTTCAGCGACAGTAGATAAATTACGTCATGGAATAGCGACGTTCAGCGACATATTATTAAAATATGTCGCCATATATTAAAAGGTTGCGACGTTTAGCGACGTCAACTGTTGACGTCAGGAATTTTTTTACTTAGGGCACAGTTCTGTTTCCTTTTTCTCCCTCACTCAAAAATTTTATATTTTTTATATTTCTCGGCGACTTCCTCCCCCCTCCGGCGACTCCCTCCTCCTCCGGCGACCCCAACCCCCCCTCTTCCGTCGAGCTCCTCCTCCTCGAGCTCCTCCTCCCCCAATCTGAGCTGCTCCTCCTTCTCTCCGATAAACCCTAACACTCCTCCTCCTACTCCTTCTCTCCCACACACACACACACACATATAGAGACACACACACACACACGGACACACACACACACACGGACACACAGACACACACACACACACACAGACACACACGGACACACACATAGCTATTGTGTGTGTTTTGAATCCATAGGTTCGATTTTGAGGCTCTTTTGAGTCCTCATTAGGAAGTTAGGATGGGTTTGATATCACCCATGGAGAAATTTCGAGAGTGGCTAGGATGGGTTTATGCCCAATAGGCTATTTTGTCTTCTAATTTCAGATTTGTATATGTTAGAGAATAGATTAGCCATGGTTAGGATGTCCCAAGTGATTTTCGTTTGAATACATGTGTTAGTATCTATGTATTTTTGGCCTACAAGTCACTTTTGTAGGTGGATACATGAATTTTGGTATATATTATATATATTGTCACGACCCGTTACACAAATTGTTGGGCCGGGCCGAGCCATGTCCAGCCTACGCTTGGTTAAAGCGTAGTAAGCTGTTCTAAGAATAGACAATAAAGTATCTAAGCAGCTAACAGTTCTAAAATCATAATTAAAGGTTCATCACAACACAACATCTATAAGCGAAGGTAAACAAGTACAGACTTAATAATACATAACCAAAGTATCTAACTGGAGACAAAGTCCAGTATCCAAATATAAGTACATACCAAAGTCTAAGTCCCAAAACACGAGAAAGATATCTAAGCAAGGTTCCCCGCTGGGGCCTCTACTGGAGCTAAGGCCAGGTCCTCAATGCAGTACCATAACATGTAACACACAGCATTTCCTTCTCGAAAAGTAAACCTACAATGTTATCCTGTCAGGACGGGAGCAAGTACAACCTCTACAACTAAAGTACTGAACATATAATAAAAGAGATGTACAACAAGAAATATGGTGTGATAAGTCTATAAAACAGGAAATACTAGAAACATGGCCTCATGGTACAACTGGGATCACAATATCATAGTAACACAGGGAACATGGCATATCTGGAATCATGGTATATCTCATAATCTATCATGGCAAGGATACATATGTCATAAAGACAGATATATATGTAATGTTTAAAACTGTAGCAGGTACGTGATCGGTCAATAGATGTACAATGTACTGTGGTACATGTAAATAAAATGTACATACGTATAAGTCAACAGGCATAAGTGTACATCCGTACAGAAATGCGGGATAATGGCCTGCGGCAAGGTATGCATATAAAATGCGACCTCGCTCGCTACTGTAGGGGGGTCATGATCACGTACACTACTATCAGTTTCCCCATAACCCATATTCTATCATGTGAGAGATACGAGAACAGTAAAAACATGTGAGAGACACTGGGAGTAATATAAGCATAGCCGGTACTGGGAACAGTATGAAACATGTGAATACTCCGAGTAGTATAAAAGCATAGTAAAACATGTACTGAGAACCAGTAAGGAACATGAGAAGATATGATAACTGTCCTAAGCATGGTAGGGACCAATTTAATGTAACATGTGAAGATTTAACTTGCAGTTATTCAGAAAGCAGTATTTTAACAGGGTTAATACATGTTCTAGCATTAAAAGACAGTAAATGAGTGTGTAGATGTACTTGCCTCGAGCAAAGCAAGAATACTAGTACGAAGATATAGATGTTCGGTGTCCTGTCAATAATGATACACAACTCAGTTCTAAGCTATGATCAAGATTACACTAGTGGTGTGACACGACTCCTGACTGGATACTAACTAAGTGGGGACCTAGCATAAAAGTCTAATGTGGAGTACCACTATACACAAACTAAATTTCTAGGGTCTTTATACTAGTACGGGGTGAGGTCCAATACGACTAAAACACAAAACAACATAAAAAGTTGCAAGTCGTAATTATTCAATAATTAAATCTACTGTACACTATGTTCCAACAATTTTTGAGATAGACAAAAAGCTCAAATATATATAAAATAAAGTACCAAAATGATCCTGGATAATTATAGAAATTTATACTAATTTTTCTGGGATTTATAAACCTTCATAAATATTTATTAAAAATCAGCAAAAATATGTATCCTGAAAATGAGTTCTGTTTTCCCATTTTTATAAAATACCAAAAGTCCTTATTAAATGCTGGAAAAATTATAATAAATTAGCTAAATTAACATAGTATTTAAATACAATTTTTTCCAGATTTTTACAGTAATTAAAATATATATAAAAATTCAAAACCAGAAAGTAACAATTTATGGAAAAATAATTAATTATAAATTAAGGATAATACATAATCAAAATCTACAGATGTTGTCGGATGATAAAATAAATATCACCAACATGTCCAGAACGGTCAAATCAGCTAGGATAGCCTACCCATAAGTCCAATTTGAACACAGGGGCAAAATGGTAATTTTGAGTCAAAATGATGTCCGCCGTTGGACACACTTTGCACCGAAAAGCGTGTCGGGATAGAAATCTATAAAATCTAGCAAATTATTTGTCCACGAATCCAGAATGATGATACGAACCCAACGGTATGTCCGAAATAGAATTTCGATGTGCCGATCTCAAAATGATACGTTGACACGACACTTGGTATCCGGTTTGCACGGAAATACGTGCCAGAGCAAATGTCTTCAAAACTCAGCAAATTATATGTCAACGAGTCCAGAATGATGATACGAACTCAACGGTATATCCGGAATGGGATTCCGATGAGCCGAACTCAAAGTGACCCGTTGACTCGAAAAGTGGGACCCGCTTTGCACCGAAATGCGTGCCAGGGCCCACGTTCTCCAAATCAAGCAAATTTTATATGAAAACATGCCAGAACGACGCCACGAGTCTACTGGTGCTGTCAGAAATTGAATCCGGAGTCCCAGGTTCAAAAATGGAATTTAACAAGTGCAAACTAAAGAATTCGGACGGCCAACTTTGGCGTCGAATTCGATCGACCAAACGTGCTTAAAATGAAACAAAACCTAAAGGAGACAGGAAGAGGGTTATACCAGCTACGCACAGGAACTGGTAGCACGCCAACCGGAGCTGCGACGGCAAAGATACGAGCTGACGAAGTCGGCTCCACAAAACTGTCCAAAAATAGTTCAATTTAAAACGTCAACTTGGTGGCCAGTTTTGATGTATCAAACGACAAAATTAATGGGTGAAATTTGACAGAGGTGAAGGGGTATATACCGAGATTGTGACGGAGCAAAGAGTTTGCCGATCCAACGGTCGGATCTCCCGAAAAATGCGTACAAAGTTGTTGTCCCGAAACACAATTTTTGAAACTTCTCCGCGCGCGCGTCGGCAGGATTCCGTGCAAAACGCACGAATCGGCTACGTGGCTCGTCGGGGAGGTTGAGGACGGCGTAGGGGAGCTTGCCCAGAGGTGCGCCCGGCAGAGGGGGCCTCGGGGGCCGCACGGTGGCCGGCCACGACGGCCCGCGGCGGCAGCACGGCGCCGGCAAGCTGCTGCCGCGCGCGCGCCTGGCTGCGCACTGCCACTGCGCTGCTGCCGCGGCCTCGCTGGTTATTGCAGAGGCGAGCGGCGGGGCGACGAGGGTATGTCGACGTGGTGGCGGCCGGGTGATGGTGGTGGTTTAGTGTTGGTGATGAAGGTGGTGGGGATGATGATGATAATGGTGATGGAGGAGTGTGGGAGCTCGGGAAGGAGGGAAGAAGTGATGGTGGTGTTATGAAGATGAAGAATAGGAGGAGGAGAGTGGTTCGGGAGGCTCTCGGCCATGGGGGATGGCTGGGGTGCTCGTGTACGTGAAGGGGAGGGGGAGTGTTGAGTGTGATAGGTGAGGGGAGTTGTGTATGTTAATATATATAAAGAGAGAGAGAGAGAGAGAGAGAGAGAGAGAGAGAGAGAGAGATATTAATGAGAGAATAGAGAGAAAGAGAAAGATATTTAGAGAGAGAGAAAGTAGAGAGAGAGAGGGTGGGGTGTTGTGCTGGTCGGGTACAAGGGGGAGAGAGAGAAGGTGATGTGAGGGGGGTGAGAGTAAGAGAGTTATGGATGTAGGTATATATATAACATATATATATAAAGAGAGAGGGTTAGAATAGAGAGGGGGAGAGATATTATAGAGAGAGGGAACAGTAGGTCGGCCAAAGGGGGGGGTGAGCTGGTGTATGGGGATGGTGAGGTGTGTTGGAGAGAGAGAGAGTAAGATAGATATATATATATATATATATATATATATATATATACATATACATATACAATATTCGTAAAGTGGAGAGAGAAAAATAAATATTTAAAATAGGGAAAATTATGTAGGGTTTTTGGACAGTCATGGGAGAACAACATGGGGCTTGGGTTCGGGTTCGGTCGAGCCGGGTCGGGTCGAAATCGAACAGAGTGCAATAATTGAATTTAAAATAGGGATTTAAAATTATGGGCAAATGAATAACATGCGGGGACTCAAATAAATGGGACACAAGTTTCATGTGGGTAGTAGGCTTCGTATGGGCCACGTCCATACTTTGGGTCGACTAGGTTGGATCGATGTCGGGTCCCGAAATAAAATTGGAAAATAAATCAGGTTTTACGGTAGAAAATAAATCGGCCTAAATTGAACCGAAAGTTGTGCGAAAAAAATGAAGCACAAAATGAAGTGTCTGAGTGGGACACGAAGGTCATGGATGAAGAGCGTCTCGAGTAGATCATTTATGAGAAGTTGGTTTCGAGAAAATGGCTGATCTGGTGCTCCTAAATTAAAAGCAACGGTAACGTGCAAATGATGATGAAAAATAAAAGTGGGAATAATATTCAACGATTAATTGGTCTAAGTTGACCCGAAGTTGCGCGATACAAAAAGAGCACAAGGGAACGAGTTCAAGTGGGACAGGATATATCAAAACGAAGATAATCTTGTCTACTTCAAAACTCGTGAAGAGAGTTTACAGAGATTGGTATCCCTGACGCTCCAGAAATCAAAATCATGGAAAGGTACATTAATGATCGAAACAATTAAATAAATAAAATATTTATCGATAATAATTCATTTAGAAAAATTTAAAACAGCCCTGAAATTCAGGGGGCTTACATCCTACCCACCTTACAAAAATTTCGTCCTCGAAATTAAAAATTATCCCATATGTCAAACTATAACATGTAGTTGCTCTGGCTACAATACTCAATCTGTTACCCTTGTAATCATCTTTTTTTTGTTTCTCTTTACAATCTTTTTGGTTCAGGTTCAACAATGGTCCTTCTGTCATAAACTACGTCATATATCCTTTAGAATCTTCCATACTAACATGAAACCTTTATGTATACCCTAAACTATATATAGGTTATTCTCTGGACATGTCTATAAGCCTAAAATGCTTAATCATCAACCATATTTTCAACCTCAATTGTAAATACTGGATTTCCTTATATCCTAAGTATCCTTATTTCATCAATCCACAGTTCCTTAGCATCATTTGTCGTCAATCCTTTCCTACAATTTCTTCTTGAAATTATACGTTCAATTCTTATCCTTGGCATAGAGCCTTCTTCATTTTACTCAACAAGTCCTCCGAATATAAATCCTCGATTTCAAACTCCCGATTTATTAATTACCAATGTACATATGTCTTTGTCTTGTTCCTTGTCCTTTTAACTGATATCATTTCGATCTCGTATGCAATACGATAACTCATTCTAACTTATTCTATATCAATCCACATATCAATCTACCCTTTAATCACCTGTAATCAGCTATAGGTAACCAACCAAAATTCTACAAATGCTAAATCCTCAAACTGCTAAGCACAAGATCCTAATCCTCAATCCATAGTCACAATAATATACTATCGCATTTCTCCATCTTAGATACCCTATCATCAAGTCACACTATCAATACAATCATTCTTAATGGTTTCCAAGTCTACTACAGTCAGTCACTTATACTTGTCCTATAAGCTTAATCTAACCAATCCCCTAGGAAAATTATTTATCACAATCACACAATACATCTATAGTTACACTGCAGAATCAGTTAACAAGGTTTAGTTATTTCGGTCGTCTATCAAGTAGAAGGTAACAAGGCCTAAGACTGGGTCAAGCAATCCATAACAGTGTCCAAACAAGTTAAAGGGTCAAGCAAGACAGAAAAAGTTTATTGGAATATCTCCAAGAATGGTACGAAGACAACGAAATGCATAACGAGAAGAATTACCCAAGAGGTTAACGAAAAAGAGTTTAGTCAAGTCATAGGAAAGATAAAACACAAAAATAATTATGTCCAAAAAGATAACATGAAAGCAATCTTGTTAGAGAGTCCTAGAGAACCTATAATCCTAGTTGCAGATGTAGATAGAACGGAGTTAATCAAGACGGGGAAGAATGATGATAAGAATTTATTCTTGCTCATTCGGTCATAACAAAGTAAACCAAGTTGAGATATGATCTGATAACCATACACGTCTTCCTGAAATCATGTTGCCAGAATTTTTGCCACACCAGTAAGCTTATATGCAATAAACGATAGAGTCATAACTATGGTATACACCCTATAATCATATTATCTAGAATCCTCGCCACGCCAACCGGTATGGCTACGAGAAAATCTAAATTCTATGAATAGGATAGTATATCCGAAATCAGGCTCTATGTTTTTATCATACCAGCTAATATGGCTGCGATAAATTCTAAACTCCATAACTAAAGCAGACGTTTACCTTATCAGGATATATCATAATTTAATCCACAAAATTTATCACGATGCAAGATCAAAGTCAACAACGAAAATCAGAAATTAAATTCAACAACGAATTTAAGGAAAAGCAAATGGAAATAAGCGGAAACAGATTTCTAGGTAAGATTAGAGTGAGATTAGAGTGAGATCCTTAGGGGTCATCCCAAAGGTACAAACTTGGTCTAAATTGACCCACTGAAATACAAACAAGAGGCTAATTATAGCTAACGGTCCTATGCTGTGACGAGTTTTCCTATGTTGTACTCCTAGAAATCCTCTAAGTGTTCTAAATGTTATTTCTAGTATTATCAAGTTGTCCTAGATCCTAATTGCAGGTATGCTTGGTACAATAACGTAACCAAACAACTTAAGTCTGGACCTGCATGGGCCACCACTAAAAACATGTCACGACCCGTTACACAAATTGTTGGGCCGGGCCGAGCCATGTCCAGCCTACGCTTGGTTAAAGCGTAGTAAGCTGTTCTAAGAATAGACAATAAAGTATCTAAGCAGCTAACAGTTCTAAAATCATAATTAAAGGTTCATCACAACATAGCATCTATAAGCGAAGGTAAACAAGTACAGACTTAATAATACATAACCAAAGTATCTAACTGGAGACAAAGTCCAGTATCCAAATATAAGTACATACCAAAGTCTAAGTCCCAAAACACGAGAAAGATATCTAAGCAAGGTTCCCCGCTGGGGCCTCTACTGGAGCTAAGGCCAGGTCCTCAATGCAGTACCATAACATGTAACACACAGCGTTTCCTTCTCGAAAAGTAAACCTACAACGTTATCCTGTCAGGACGGGAGCAAGTACAATCTCTACAACTAAAGTACTGAACATATAATGAAAGAGATGTACAACAAGAAACATGGTGTGATAAGTCTATAAAATAGGAAATACTAGAAACATGGCCTCATGCTACAACTGGGATCACAATATCATAGTAACACATGGAACATGGCATATCTGGAATCATAGTATATCTCATAATCTATCATGGCAAGGATACATATGTCATAAAGACAGATGTATATGTAATGTTTAAAACTGTAGCAGGTACGTGATCGGTCAATAGATGTACAATGTACTGTGGTACATGTAAATAAAATATACATACGTACAAGTCAACAGGCATAGGTGTACATCTGTACAGAAATGCGGGATAATGGCCTGCGGCAAGGTATGCATATAAAATGCGACCTCGCTCGCTACTGTAGGGGGTCATGATCACGTACACTACTATCAGTTTCTCCATAACCCATATTCTATCATGTGAGAGATACGAGAACAGTAAAAACATGTGAGAGACACTGGGAGTAATATAAGCATAGCCGGTACTGGGAACAGTATGAAACATGTGAATACTCCGAGTAGTATAAAAGCATAGTAAAACATGTACTGAGAACCAGTAAGGAACATGAGAAGATATGATAACTGTCCTAAGCATGGTAGGGACCAATTTAATGTAACATGTGAAGATTTAACTTGCAGTTATTCAGAAAGCAGTATTTTAACAGGGTTAATACATGTTCTAGCATTAAAAGACAGTAAATGAGTGTATAGATGTACTTGCCTCGAGCAAAGCAAGAATACTAGTACGAAGATATAGATGTCCGGTGTCCTGTCAATAATGATACACAACTCAGTTCTAAGCTATGATCAAGATTACACTAGTGGTGTGACACGACTCCTGACTGGATACTAACTAAGTGGGGACCTAGCATAAAAGTCTAATGTGGAGTGCCACTATACACAAACTAAATTCCTAGGGTCTTTATACTAGTACGGGGTGAGGTCCAATACGACTAAAACACAAAACAACATAAAAAGTTGCAAGTCGTAATTATTCAATAATTAAATCTACTTTACACTATGTTCCAATAATTTTTGAGATAGACAAAAAGCTCAAATATATATAAAATAAAGTACCAAAATGATCCTGGATAATTATAGAAATTTATACTAATTTTTCTGGGATTTATAAACCTTCATAAATATTTATTAAAAATCAGCAAAAATATGTATCCTGAAAATGAGTTTTGTTTTCCCATTTTTATAAAATACCAAAAGTCCTTATTAAATGCTGAAAAAATTATAATAAATTAGCTAAATTAACATAGTATTTAAATACAATTTTTTCCAGATTTTTACAGTAATTAAAATATATATAAAAATTCAAAACCAGAAAGTAACAATTTATGGAAAAATAATTAATTATAAATTAAGGATAATACATAATCAAAATCTACAGATGTTGTCGAATGATAAAATAAATATCACCAACGTGTCCAGAACGGTCAAATCAGCTAGGATAGCCTTTCCATAAGTCCAATTTGGACACAGGGGCAAAACGGTAATTTTGAGTCAAAATGATGTCCGCTGTTGGACACACTTTGCACCGAAAAGCGTGTCGGGATAGAAGTCTACAAAACCTAGCAAATTATTTGTCCACGAATCCAGAATGATGATACGAACCCAATGGTATGTCCGAAATAGGATTCCGATGTGCCGATCTCAAAATGATACGTTGACGCGACACTTGGTATCCGATTTGCACGGAAATGCGTGCCAGAGCAAATGTCTTCAAAACTCAGCAAATTATATGTCAACGAGTCCAGAATGACAATACGAACTCAACGGTATATCCGGAATGGGATTCCGATGAGCCGAACTCAAAGTGACCCGTTGACTCGAAAAGTGGGACCCGCTTTGCACCGAAATGTGTGCCAGGGCCCTCGTTCTCCAAATCAAGCAAATTTTATATGAAAACATGCCAGAACGATGCCACGAGTCTACTGGTGGTGTCAAAAATTGAATCCGGAGTCCCGGGTTCAAAAATAGAATTTAACAAGTGCAAACTAAAGAATTCGGACGGCCAACTTTGGCGTCGAATTCGACCGACCAAACGTGCTTAAAATGAAACGAAACCTAAAGGAGACAGGAAGAGGGTTATACCAGCTGCGCACAGGAACTGGTAGCGCACCAACCGGAGCTGCGACGGCGAAGATACGAGCTGACGAAGTGGGCTCCACAAAACTGTCCAAAAATAGTTCAATTTAAAACGTCAACTTGGTGGCCAGTTTTGATGTATCAAACGACGAAATTAATGGGTGAAATTTGACAGAGGTGAAGGGGTATATACTGAGATTGTGACGGAGCAAAGAGTTTGCCGATCCAACGGTCGGATCTCCCGAAAAACGTGCATAAAGTTGCTGTCCCGAAACACAATTTCTGAAACTTCTCCGCGCGCGCGTCGGCGGGATTCCGTGCAAAACGCACGAATCGGCTACGTGGCTCGTCGGGGAGGTTGAAGACGGTGTAGGGGAGCTCGCCCAAAGGTGCGCCCGGCAGAGGGGGCCTCGGGGGCCGCACGGTGGCCGGCCACGACGGCCCGCGGCGGCAGCACGGCGCCGGCAAGCTGCTGCCGCGCGCGCGCCTGGCTGCGCACTGCCACTGCGCTGCTGCCGCGGCCTCGCTGGTTGTTGCAGAGGCGAGCGGCAGGGCGACGAGGGTATGTCGACGTGGTGGCGGCCGGGTGATGGTGGTGGTTTAGTGTTGGTGATGAAGGTGGTGGGGATGATGATGATAATGGTGATGGAGGAGTGTGGGAGCTCGGGAAGGAGGGAAGAAGTGATGGTGGTGTTATGAAGATGAAGAATAGGAGGAGAAGAGTGGTTCGGGAGGCTCTCGGCCATGGGGGATGGCTGGGGTGCTCGTGTACGTGAAGGGGAGGGGGAGTGTTGAGTGTGATAGGTGAGGGGAGTTGTGTTTGTTAATATATAAAGAGAGAGAGAGAGAGAGAGAGAGAGATATTAATGAGAGAATAGAGAGAGAGAAAGATATTTAGAGAGAGAGAGAAAGTAGAGAGAGAGAGAGAGGGTGGGGTGTTGTGCTGGTCGGGTACAAGGGGGAGAGAGAGAAGGTGATGTGAGGGGGGTGAGAGTAAGAGAGTTATGGGTGTGGGTATATATATAACATATATATATAAAGAGAGAGGGTGAGAATAGAGAGGGGGAGAGATATTATAGAGAGAGGGAACAGTAGGTCGGCCAAAGGGGGGGTGAGCTGGTGTATGGGGATGGTGAGGTGTGTTGGAGAGAGAGAGAGTAAGATATATATATATATATATATATATATATATATATATATATATATATATATATATATATATATATATATATATATATATATATATATGTATATGTATATACATATACAATATTCGTAAAGTGCAGAGAGAAAAATAAATATTTAAAATAGGGAAAAAATAGGGAAAATTATGTGGGGGTTTTTGGACAGTCATGGGAGAACAACACGGGGCTTGGGTTCGGGTTCGGTCGAGCCGGGTCGGGTCGAAATCGAACAGAGTGCAATAATTGAATTTAAAATAGGGATTTAAAATCATGGGCAAATGAATAACATGCGGGGACTCAAATAAATGGGACACAAGTTTCATGTGGGTAGTAGGCTTCGTATGGGCCACGTCCATACTTTGGGTCGACTAGGTTGGATTGATGTCGGGTCCCGAAATTAAATTGGAAAATAAATCAGGTTTTACGGTAGAAAATAAATCGGCCTAAATTGAACCGAAAGTTGTGCGAAGAAAATGAAGCACAAAATGAAGTGTCTGAGTGGGACACGAAGGTCATGGGTGAAGAGCGTCTCGAGTAGATCATTTATGAGAAGTTGGTTTCGAGAAAATGGCTGATCTGGTGCTCCTAAATTAAAAGCAACGGTAACGTGCAAACGATGATCAAAAATAAAAGTGGGAATAATATTCAACGATTAATTGGTCTAAGTTGACCCGAAGTTGCGCGATACAAAAAGAGCACAAGGGAACGAGTTCAAGTGGGACAGGATATATCAAAATGAAGATAATTTTGTCTACTTCAAAACTCGTGAAGAGAGTTTACAGAGATTGGTATCCCTGACGCTCCAGAAATCAAAATCATGGAAAGGTACATTAATGATTGAAACAATTAAATAAATAAAATATTTATCGATAATAATTCATTTAGAAAAATTTAAAACAGCCCTGAAATTCAGGGGGCTTACATATGTGGACTGATTTGGGGGTTATTGTACATATATATATATATATATATATATATATATATATATATATATATATATATATATATATATATATATATATATATATTGGTGTGTGTGTGTGTTGGTAGTGCCTTGAGGTGGTAGTGCACTTGTGAGTGTGCTTGAGAGTGGTGTTAGTTTGTATGTGTGTTTTGTTAGTGAGAAGTGAGAGAGTTAAGTGTGTTATGTGTTGTAGAGAGGAGTATGTGTGTTTGAGTGCTTGTGAGTGTATATATGTAATGTAGGAGGAATTTAGATATGGGATGTGAGGGTGTTAGTATGTGTGATAGAAGGGGGGATCATAGCATAATGGCTGCAGGATGGAGCAGCAGCAGCTACAAGTAGCTGCAGTGGCAGCTGCAGTACATGGCAGCAGGGTAGCAGCATGCAGGGTGCACCTGCGGCAGCGGCTAGGCAGCAATTGCAGCAGTAGCAGCTGCAATAGGCAGCGGCAGCGGCTAGTTCCTATATATATGTGTTAGAGATAGATGTTAGGATATCTAGGATACATAAGATGTTAGAGGATACGTTTAGTATCCTAAGTTAGCAAGTTAATATGTTAGAGTTAAGATAGTATCCTAGGATTCTAAGTAGTATCTTAGGATATTGGTTGATATTATATTCAAGTCTTGTCAATAATGTCTTTGACTTTGTCATGGGGTCTTAGATATCGGTTGTAGGTGACATTATATATATATGGTCTGGCGATATCGAAATGAATCTAATGTGTCTGAATGAGATATCGGTTGTACGTGACATTATATTCATGGGGTCTACTTGACTTTGTCATGGGGTCTTAGATATCGGTTGTAGGTGACATTATATTCAAGTCTTAAAAATTGATGTTAATTAAGACAATTTTCAACTTGACCCTGGCGATATCAAAACGAATCTAGTGTGTCTGAATGAGATTGGCATCAGTAAGAATCGATAGCGTATGTGTACACGTTGGATGCACAAGAACTTATGTGCGATATAGCATGGTTATTAGTAACTGTCCGCTACTAATATGTGTCCCATAATAAGACATAATATACGAATTTGTGCCTATTGGATAATGTTTGTCCATCTTTGCAGAATTATTTCCAAATGGACATGAATTACTACTTGCGAAATCATTCATGGATGTACAATCGCCGTCCTGATGATATGTGTGGTGTGCGGGATGAATACATAGCGGGAGTAGAGCAGTTCCTGCAGTTTGCTAAGGCGTTCCCTCAGTACATGGACGGCACCAAAATTAAGTGTCCGTGTGTGAAATGTCATAACGTAAAATATTATCCAGAAGTGGAAGTGACATATCATTTGTACTCGAGGGGTTTCACGCCCAATTACTATCAGTGGCACGCACACGGAGAACTTGTGTCTTTAGCATCAGAGTCGGAGCCTTATGTTGAGCCGTATATGCATGCGGGACCTAATTTTGTTTCAGATAATCATGCATACGATGACGGGTGCGTGAACATGGTTTTCGACGCTGCGGGGCCTGGTTTCGTTCATGATGCAGCTGAGAAGGCACCGAATGTCGATGCTGCAAAGTTCATGGAGTTGCTGGAGAATGCAAGGACTGTATTGTATCCTGGTTGTGAGGATCATTCACCGTTGGAGGTGGTTACAAGACTGTTGAGCATTAAGTCAGATTTTAACATGTCGCAAAAATGCTACAACCGAGTGTTGGAGTTGATTATAGAGATCTTGCCGGCGGGTGCTAAGTTACCTAAAGACTTCTAAACGAAGAAGAGACGTGTAGCATGAGTGCACCACGACGAACCACTATCTAGAGATATAAGCAAAAATGACAATAAGGATCGCATGTAGAAAGAATTAGATAAAAGACGTATCATGGCATGGGAGAAGGAATAAATAAAAGTAATAATTGACATAAAAATAATAATTGAATCTGTGCTAGTGTTAAGAATATAAGGGGGTACAATTATTCTCTAACTGTACAAAATCATCTAATCATGATAAGAATTTATTATAGTCGAAGGAAACCTCAAAAACCTCAAGTACAAAAAATATGCCAAAAAGATCAAAACTATGATTGAAATTATCAATCGCATATGAACTCTAATTAAGGTGAAACAAGAAGATTCTTGAAGCCAAGACAAAGATCTACAACTTTTATGTTTTGAGTTTTTCAAAATTCTAGCTACAAAACAGCTTAAACAAGCAAAAACAGCCATTCAAGGCAATCTGCGCACGGGCACACTGCGTGCGCGGGCAAAAATGCCCACGGCGCAAGGTACACGCATACACCGTGCACGGACTGCGCACTGCATGTGCGGGCAAAACCGTCCACGGCGCAAGGTGCGTGCAAGCACGACGCGCGGGCGTGCGGCAGAAAATCGCGCGAGCGCGCGACGCACAAGTTGTGCAGCACACGCGGGCAAAAATGCCTACGGCGCTAAGTGCGCGCAAGCATGGCACGCGGGAATGCGGCAGAAAAATGTGCGGACGCACGGCGCGCAAGTTGCAATATGCACGAGGGCAAAAGTGCCCACGGGGCACGTTGCGCGCAAGCACGATGCGCGGGCGCGCGGCGCACAAGTTGCCAAGTGCGCAAGGACAAAAGTGCCTACGATTCACGTTGTGCGCGAGCACGGCGCGTGGCAGCGAAAACACTGCGCGCGGCACTGTTCATCGTCCCGACAGCACCAAAAGGTGTGAGAAACTCATGAATAAGAAAATGGCATAACTTTCTCAAAATAAATCAAAATCAAGTGGTTCAAAAGTCAAAATTGGGTAGAATAAATTTTCCTACAACATGGGACCATTAGATTTCGAAAATATTAAACTTTAAGAGATCAAAACCAAGCAAAACAAGAAATATTTAAAACTTAGATCTACAAAAATATAACCATCAAAACCAAAAACTCTAAGTTCTAAAGAGGCTTAAAATCATGAAAGGAAGAGAATAGAACAAACAAAAATAACATTGCTCAAGATTTGGCAAGATGTACTTGCCTAGGTTTTGGAGGAGGAGCAAATGGAGAAGAAGGAGTAAATAAAATGAATGGAGGAGAGAGAAAGAGAGAAGTTGGTTTTTATACAAAATCCTTCCCATCTCAACCCAATCCAAACCAACTCATGCCAAGTTGAACCAAACCAAAATAAACCAAGTACAAGATTAAACCAAGGCAAGGCTAAGAATGATAAGTCAAAATACGGATCACCTGACAAATGTGAGAAATCCGTATACGTACACTGAAATACGTATAATGGAAAATGGGAGTGATAAGTATGTCGTCGGTATGCACAGGTATACTGGCGGTATGTCTGTCAAGGAGAAAATCTATAAGTTGAAAAAAATTTAAAACATTCCAAAAATTAAAAAAATACAAAACACAGTACAAATATCCGTATAAAAATATCGATACAGTGAGACGAGTCTCACGAGCTACGAAGTACATACACTCAAAATAATATGGCCTTTATCATTAGACACATTGAAAATATATCGAACACACTATAGACACTACAAAATATATATAAAATAAAGATACATAAAATAATGCACAATAGTAATATTATTTAATATATTATAATTATTTTATAAAATATTTGGAAATATTAATTGTTAACAATTAAATTAAAACAAGTTAAATAATTAATATTAAAAAATAGTTACTAATCTCGATAGATAATTAAATAGTTAGTAGTAGTAGTAGTATTATTATTATTATTTACTTTCTCACTTCATATTTAAACATTCGAACACATGAGTATCAATTTGTCCACTTTTAACATCTATCCAAATATTGAAAGTAATTATAGAAGACAATAAGTCACTTGACAAGAACTTAAAAGCATATGGAATTTATGAAATGCCCAAAAAATAAAAAAGTTTATGAAAAACCCACCGCGCAATAACATTTCATCGCGTGCCCAGAATTAGGAAAAAATATATATAAACAGAGTTATGAATGACCGTTTTGCCCTTCCTTCTAATTTATTGAAAACACCCACGAAACTACTCTTAGAAAAATATTTTGATACTTCATCTTCTTCCATACGCTGCTCACTTTGGAATCTAGGTTTTTTCCTCAAAAACTCGTCGAAAAATTTCGGAAAGACCGAAACAAACGACAAAAGTGCTAAAACGGAGGTCCAAACATCATTTTTTTGCGATTCTAAAATTTTGGAAGGCCGTCTAACGATAAAATCGATAATCCCAGACTTTTCAAAGATATGCTCATTTTGTGACAAACCGGACCTCGTTTCGACCTCCCAGTCAAAAGTTATGGCCCTCCAAAGTTTTAACTGACCATAAAATGCAGAAGAATGGCCATTCTCCGTGTTAGAACACGAAGAATGTTAATTTCGCATGAGGGTGGCCATTCTTCGTCTTAATTTACACAAAGAATGGTCATTCTCTGTATTAGTAACACGAAAAATGGCATTCTCCGTCTTAATTTACACGGAGAATGGCCATTCTCCGTGTAATTTAGCACGGAGAATGGTCATTCCAGTGTTAAAATACAGGAGAATGGTCATTCTCCGTGTTAGAAACGCGGAAAACGCCATTCTCCGTGTTAAGTTACACGGAGAATGGCATTCTCCGTCTTAATTTACACGGAGAATGGTCATTCCAGTGTTAAAACGCAGGAGAATGGTCATTCTCTGTGTTATTTTACACAGAAAATGGCATTCTCCGTATTAATTTACACAGAGAATGACATTCTCCGTGTTAAAATGTATGAGAATGACCATTCTCCGTGTAATTTAGTACGTAGAATGGCATTCTCCATGCTAAATTATATGAAGAATGGTCATTCTCCGTGCTAAATTACACGGAGAATGGCCATTCTCCGTCTTAAATGACACGGAGAATTCAAATGTTAAAACACAGGAGAATGACCATTCTCCGTGTTAGAAACACGAAGAATGTCATTCTCCGTATTAATTTACATGGAGAATGTCATTCTCCGTGTTAATTTACACGGAGAATGGCATTCTCCTTGTTAAAATGCAGGAGAATGACTATTTTTCGTGTTATATCGACGGAGAACAGTTGACAAAAACATAATTTTTTTATTTTTTTATTTTGTGGAAAGAAATTTGACATGAATAAAGATTCAAGAGTTTTCGTTCTTCTTTCAAAACGATGCTAACTCTTATGAAAAAGAAGAAGAAGATCTTCTCTCCATAATTGACCTAATTGTCGGAAGAGAAGAAGAAGAAGAAGAAGAAGAAGAAGAAGAAGAAGAAGATGAGCGATGATCGGAGTTCGACTGAAAAAAGTATGGTGAACTACGAACGATCTTTGCGATCACTGTTGAAGATGAGAACAATGGAATTCAGATCTCTCGTGAAGAAGAAGAAGAATACGACGACGAGAATCACAATCCAAATCTGAGTTTGTGCGGAGGGGTAGTTATGGTATTAATTTTGTGAATACAGAGCATCTAAAGGAAATCTTGAAATACTTAACGTGGAAATATATAATTTTGGGCATTTCATAAACTCATCCCGCGGGTGGATTTTTCATAAAAACCAACCCCGAAATTGGGTTTCTCAGCAATTTTCAGTTTTAATTTTTACTAGACAAGAAGTCACTTATGTATGGCCCGTTTGTTAAACGAAAAGTGGAACATGATATGAATTTCTACTTTCATTGTTGGAAAGTATATGAAAATACATAGACTTTAGTGTCTTTTACAAATACCAGAACATGTTTGGTTCTATGAGAAAAGTGGAAAGTGAAAGAATGATGGTGGATTAGAATAATGTAAAGATTAATTAATTCACAAACTATTAAATACTAGTAATTATTATTAGCAAACATATTTTATTCAACAATAATCAATTAATTTTTATTACTAATCAACTACCATAATAATAATAATAATAATAATAATAATAATTATTATTATTATTATTATTATTATTATTATTATTATTATTATTATTATTATTATTATTATGTGAGTAATTAATTAATTATAATAATTAAGTAACTAGTTGCTATTGTTATTCATAATTAACTAACTAATTCTTATTATTATATAATATAGGGAATTTTTTACTTTTGTCGCACTTATTAATATGAATTTATACTTACATCCCACTTTTTAATTTTATTAGACTTACATTTCATTTTTGTCACGAAAAATATTTATTTTGTCACAAAAATATTTTTTTGACAAAAATTGGAATGTAAGGTCTAATAAAAATAAAATATAAAATATAAGTATAAAATTATATCAATAAATGGGATGAAAGTTAAAATTTCCCTATAATATAATAATATCAAAAATTTAAGAGATACTTAGTTTTAGGATCTCACATATACATGGATAATAGGATTTAAGTTTCAAAATTGACCGATGTTAGAATTTGGTATCGAAATTACTGTTCATGTAGGCTAATGAACAGTAATTTTAAGACATAAATCCTATTATATATATATATATATATATATATATATATATATATATATATATATATATATATATATATGGGCTTACAATCAAGCTCAGAAGACACACGACAAATGGGAGGCGGCAGAGGTGGTATGATGCAAAGGGAGTGCGAGGAAAATGCAGCTATGCCTCTACAAGCTTCTTAGGGGGAGACTTCTCACCTTGGATAGGCTCGCTAGGGTTGGTTCCAAATCAACACTACCCATTGTGTCTTGTGTCGGCATGCCGTGGAAACATCTAGCCATGTGTTCTTTGAATATGGGATCTCCAGGCGGATCTGGCAGGAGCAGGAAAGGAAGCTACAAGTGCAGACAACTTGGCAATTTGGAATTGAAGATGTGTTGGACTATATTACTAAGGGGAGAAGGAATGGCCCGGAGTTGTATATAGAGGCTAGATTCATGTTGGCCGCTGCAGTATGGCACGTCTGGAGGGAGATGAATGCTCGTATCTTTGAGTCCACATATTCATCAGAGAGAGGTCTTCTGCATAATAATGAGCACGATGTTTCATGCATACGTTTACCAAGGGGGCCACCCTGAACGGCTGATTGTACTGATCTTTATGAATAAAATTACCTTTTCCAATATATATATATTTATTTTCTATTCTACTATATAATAAGAAAACTTGTGGTGAAACTTTCGAATTCCTAAAATACCCTTCCGGGATTTTATATTAAGCTACAGCAAGTCTATTTGTTTTGCATGCAAACAGTTTACGTTTTCACCAACAGTCAACTAGCAAGTCTATTTGCTTTGCATTCAAAAAGTTTTAAATTTATGTCAATGATTACACATGGGACAACCAACACCCAACTAGCAAAAGGATGTTGCTTTGGAACTCCAAACGTCACCTTCGTAAGTAATGAAGGCTAAATAGATTATAAAGCATAGAGAGTTATAACCAGTCATCCTCATCTCTCTCCCTACACATTCTCACTTAGCACCCTACTTCTCATCCAGACGCAATGACCAATCTCCAGATCGGACGGCTACGGGGTCCGTCGGGACCGTGCAGGCCTCCTCCACATGCTCCTAGCGCCGTCGCCAACGGCCCACCGCCACCCTTTCCCGTCCCCGCTGTCGAACTCGGCTTCCGTTCAGGCGACAGTGATCCGTCGGTGGGTCTGCCCCAAGGAGAACTGATACCTTCCTTCCCCGGGAACCCCCTTCCTCCTCCTGCGATTGCAACTGCTGTCGATGGTGGTACACCACCGCCAGGACCTCCGGTGTCGTTCTCGGTGGTGATGGGGCCGCAATGGAACGTAGGAACTCCTCCAGTACCATCCTCGACTGCCTCGGGACCGCAATCGGTACCACCGCCGTATGCCGGGTCGCCTTCAGCACCTTCCTTGACAGCCTTGGGGCCGCAATTGGCGCAGCAACCCTACGCGGGACCACCGACACCATTCACTTTACAGACAGCAGGTCCGCCTACGCTGCCGTTTGGGAACCCGATGTGGCAGGCACAGTCCCAACCGGTAAGTTCGTCTTTCTCTCTGTTAAAGTTTCTTTCTTTCTTCAATTAGTAGCTACAAAAATTGACATATTTAGACTGTTGTTTTTAGCACATAGATCAATAGGTTAGAGAGCTCTTTTTAGATCATAGATCAACAGAAAGAAAGATGTTAGGTTTTTAAGATACGAACATTAGAAGTTCTGTAGAATCTAGCTACAGACTACTCAGTTTCCTACTGATATTTTTACATAAATGGGATGAAAAATCTTTCTATTTTCAAAGTAGTATAGCGTGTATCAATGGACTGCAATAGTTTTCATTCAAGCACACGCCTTAAAACTTTTGTTGGCATCTTGCTGAGGTTTGTCAGTAAATGAACCTTAGCAAAAAGTTCAAATATGAATGAGGTGCTTGATTTCTTGAATGCTATGGATGTGTGCATGCACACGTCCCTTAGAAAGTTCTCTCTGAACAAGTTTAAACACATTTATGTTCAGCTGAATTTTTGCTAAAGCCAATGGACTGCAATACTTTTTGTTGCGCACAAAGTTTCTTTTTTCATTCATAGAACCACTTTTTGTTAGGTCAGTGGAAGAAAGGTAGATGGGAGGAGAAAGAATTACTGTGTGCAACTCCAATCTCCTATTGCATTTCAAATAAGTATATTGCGTATTTTATTTTGGGTTCACCTTTTAATTCTTGATTGTACCAATGGTGTCATGTTGTCCTAAGACGTCTGGAGATGAACAACAAAAAAGTGTGCATCGAGAACAAGATAGGTTGCGATATCAAAGACGTCAGAATGCAGAAGTCACCAATGTCTTAACAGAAACGTCCAACCAAAGGCTTTCTATTTTCTTGGGATCTTCATAATGTATCTTCTTTCCTTCTTCAATAAGTAGCTAAATAAACGACTAGGATCTTCATAATGTATCTAAATGCGCCATATTTGGCTTCGTGGTTTTGCACACAATGAACTCTTTGTCTAAATATAGATAAAAGAATATCATAAGTTAGTAGGAATCCCTGTCCCCTTTTCTTTCCCACATCTTACATTAACTCTAAATATAGATAGATACTTGAAAACCTGAATATAAAAATGTAAGGTTAGATGATACTTGAAAAGTTGTGCTACACAAACATCATACTATTCCAAACGAGATGATACTTGAGCAGTAGCATAGTAAAAATAAATGAGGCCAGCTTGAGATGATCTCCAAAATCTGAATATAAAAAATCGTAAGCTGGCCTCAAATCTCCCATCTTAATGGATTGTTGTTGTGCTACACAAACATTATACTATTCCAATCGAGGCCAAAAATGATTAAATTTTTGTTTCCATGGTAAATACATTTAGCACAATCATAATTTACATTTAGCTTCCTGGTAATTAAATTTTTGTTTCCATGGTAAATACATTTAGATTCAGCTTCCTGATAAACCAGGAAGCCAAAAATGGTTTCACTGTTGTTTTATTAGTACAAAGGTATTTTTTGGTGATTGTATATTGATTGTCACCCACGGACACTCCAAAATTCGTGGCCGTGTCATATTGTGTCGGAAGCGTTTCGGAACTGACACATATATTGCAAACCAAAATCAAGAAAGTTTCTGACATGTTGTATTTTAGGTGTGCTTCTGACTCATGTAGTATTTGTGTCCATGTAGTATGTTGCAAACTCCATGCTACCTGAAGGAATGATTGCCTCTTCTATTAACCATTTAAAATATTGGAAATTTGAGATCTTATTGGCCAAAAATATGATTTTTCTTCTATTTATTTTGTATGGATATATTCTGTTATAGAATTTCTATATGAACAATTACTTATAACTTTATGGAAAAAGGATTAATTTTTTGCTCAAATTTTCTTTTATTAATGTCCACATGGGATTCTAAGTTAGGAATTTCACTGAGAACTACAATTTGAACCTGATCTTTGTAGCATCTTTCCATACTATTTGGCGATCCATCTGTCAGAATGTTGGTTACTGAATGCATTCATTTAAAAAAAAACTCTTACTATTTGCTCAAGATTTTACTATTATTCTGTGAATTTTTTCCTACATAACCTAATTTTGACTCATGTTGTATCCTGTGAAACTCGTAACTTTTAGTTAGCTAATTATTAATATCATTTTTAATTGTTAGCTTAGGAAAATGTTTTTTTAGAAAATTATTAATTCTGGAAATTTTATCAAAACCCGTAATTTTCTAATTAATTAATAGTGTTTTAGTTAGATTAAAAATTATTATTTTTCAAAATATAAATTCCTGGACTTTTGTTTGTCTGGTCCTGTCCCGAACCCATTTCCGAGCACAAACCTATTTTTCGAATTACTTTAGTATTTATAAAGAATAGAAATTTTCTTTTAAATAAATAAAAAATAAAAACAAAACGTATTTTTGCTAAGGCCCAACAGCCCATAATCTCTAAAAATTATTTAGACTAATTTAAAACCCATTAAAGAGAATGATTTTATTTTTTAGCAAATATTTGAGGCCCAACAGCCTATTATAACTCTCCCAACACCATTTCATTAACAATTAAGAAAGACAACTTTCTTTCATTCTACAGCTGACCCCTCACTTCCCTTTCCCGAACGTCCGCCGCCACCACCATCATTCCGGCGACCGTCGGCCTTCCTGAACGGCCGCCCCCTCCCCTTCCGTAACCCCTCTTCCACTCTCCCTATATATATAACCCTCTCTCCATTCTCCATCTCACTATCTCCAAAAACCATACTTTTCCCCAAAAATTTTGTGCCCTAGTCGACCCGACGCCGAAGCTCCCCGCCGGCCTTCGCCTACCTCGGCGACCCCGCGCCCAGCCGCGGCCGACTTCCCCGAGCGCCTGGCCGACCAGCGACCCCGCCGACCTAGATCCCCGAACCCGCGCCCGGCGACCCCCTTGGCCGACCGCCTCCCAGCACCCGCGCAGCCTCCCTTCGGCGCTGTCCAGCCGTGCACCTCCGGCGATCTGCCCCTGGCCGCTGCCCCGACGACTCAGCCTCCGCTGCTGTCGTTCCGTGCCCCGTCGGTTTCCGTTCCCGATCTGGTCTGCGGTTGCGCAGCCGAACTCCGGCGAGGCGTGTCCCGAGTCCGAGGCATCCCTTCGGATTCCGTCGATTTGGGTAATTTCTGAATAATCACAGTAGTTCGTCCCTCCCGTGATTGTCTATGATGAGATTGGTCCCCGATTCCCTCCCGGGAATTCGGTTTTGAGCGACGTCGTAACTCCGGATTTTTCGGAGATGTTCTGTGATATTCTGTGTTTATTTCGGACCTTTTCGAAATATATTTTTCTGGATTTTAGGCACTGTGATTTCCGAATTCATTTCCGGAATTCCCGAAACTATATTGCGGGTTTCCGATTAAGATTTGGGAATTATTCTGTGAATTTAATTGTGGTGTAAAATGGTTTGGAAGTTGAATTCTGGATGTTCCCTGGGTTGGAACATTTTATAAATGGTGATTATGGCACACTTCCCAGTTTTTGGGTTGCCGAAAATAGAGGAAGTGCTGCCGGATTTTTCTATAAAATTTAATTATATAATTTTAAAATGGTTTTTTCGGAAAAGAATATTATTTTGGATTTCTGGGCGACGACCGTATTGGTCAATGGGCCCTGGCTAAGTGCAAACGAAACCGGTTTCGCCCGGACGTTGAGGCATTAGCCTATATGACGATTGGACCAATATCTGAGACTCACTATTAAATTTATTTAATTTATTACTCTTATTTTGTAATTAAATTGTAGGATAATTTTAGAACAAACAAATGTTTCTTCTTATTTTAATTTATGTAAAATAATTTGTAAGGGCGTAAGCCCAGCTTTTCTATTTTTCTCTGTGGCCTGTAATTATTGTAGCGTAGTTTTCTTTCATTTTCTGGTTTTGCTGGTTTTTAGCGTAAACGCGTAGAATTAAAATAAATATTATTTTGATATAGAAAAATTAATGAGATTTTTCTCACATTAAAATTTACAAGTTTGTAATATTTAAAACAACGATCATGTTTTCTCATTAAACAAGAAATTTAGTTTTATATGTATAATTACGAAAAAATACAAAGTTTTAACCAATTAAATTGGTAACTACGAGTTTTTCCAAAATAAAAGTTAAATTGATCTTTCCCTCGTAATTAATTACAACGCACCCGATAACCGAGATTTGTTGTGATAGCGTAATCAAAGATTAAAATTGATTAGGACAAACTTAGAGATTGCAACTAGCATAGTTAGCATGGTGACTCTGGAATCTGAGACAAACTTCTCGACTGTAGGATTTCGAGGACGAGGCCAATTTCAATCCCGAAGTCTCAACCCTTCAAGTCCAATCCAATTTGAGGCAAGTACATTTTGTGTTAGTTTACAATTATTTAGTAATCGTTTTAATGCAAGTTTAAACCACGATGCAACACGGAACTCTCTCTGAGAGCACTGACTGTAACTATTGTAACTACTGTAACTGTTTGGGGACTGGGGGAGTAGTGTAATGAGTATGACCACATCCAAATTAGTATAACAACTGTACGAGCTTACCCCTCTTACACACGGGGATAAGCCATATCTTTCACTGTACAACCCAATCCGGTCATATTTCATTGCCTATTCACATCACAATATTTTAACTGCTGGAAAAATGTTTATTTCAAATTGTTTAAAAGTGCATAATTCTATTATTATTTCAATTGTCAAATTAGCATGAATTGTACTTTGCTCACTCCTGACTGGAGACCCAACATTTTTAGGTAACACTGATGAGGCTTTGTTCTGCGATATTCCCGAGGTCCCAACTAGAGGACGATAATTTCGAGACTGATGAGCTGTTTGCCTAGAGTTTTTCTTCATGATGTATGTAGAAAATGGATTTAAGTTGTATCTTTCATTTCATTGTAAAAGTTTTTAAATTCGGAATAATAAATTGTGGCAATTATTGTGTTGTTGATATTACCTGCAAATGGATACAGCTTACTGCCGCCGTCTCAACAACGGTACAGGCTGGGCATGATCCGATTCGACCCAAGTAATTAGGACCGGGTCGTGACATGTTTTTAGTGGTGGCCCATGCAGGTCAAAATCAACAACTTAGGAGAACCAACTTAGAAACAATTAGAATACTAGAACATCAAATTGCCACAACATAGGACCGATATATATATATATGTTAAATATTTTGTTTGATTATAGACTGCTAGGCTACCTTGCTTATGTGTGCATCCTAAACCTTCCAGAGAATGGCCATTGACAAGACCAATGCTGCTGGCGATGAGGTGTCATCTCCGGATCATATCCCATCTCCTCAACCAAGTCCAAGGTTTATTCCCTCGCAGCTGATTGATCGTCCCCATAATGCATCTAGTGAAGTTTTCACTACACTGGCAATTTCTACCTCTTCTCAAACTGAGCTGCATTTCCTTGGAGAAATACCCATTCCTGATGCTCCACCAGTACCAGCGAACACCTCCCAAATGGTTGCCCTATTTCAAGAAATGATGGAGTTCCAGAAGGCTCAAGCTGAAGCCCAGCAGGAACAGATGAATATCACGATAGAAGTCATGAAGAACGTCAATGATGTAGCCTTAGCTATCTTAAACCAAGTTGGAGCGGAACCTCGTCCTAGGAGGGATACCCCTGAATCTAGAAGATATTTGAGCCCTATCCGGCAGTCATATCGTAAGAAGCTATTGGTTTGTGACTACTGTAAAAGGCTTGGTCACCAAGCCAATATTTGTCGCAAGAGATTGGGGAAATGTTTGGCATGTGGATCTGCTGAACATCGGGTAAAGGACTGCCCCTTATCTTTCTATCAAACCAGAGCACATATCCCAGCAACACCTGTTAGGCCACAACCTAGGGACTCTCTTCCTATCCAGCAGACCTTGCCTCCTACAATAAGGCATGATGCAGACTCGAGGTTCATAGAAGATGAAGCAGTTGGAGACTGCTCATGCAAGAGCCAGAACCATGAAGAATAGTACCTAGGACTGCTGAATAGCATTATCTATTGTTATAAGAAGTTGTAACAGGATTTCCTTAGATCAATCATGAGAGTTTTTGCTGTAAATCTCCACATGAATAAAATTCTTAGTTACACCTTTATAGTAGATGTCTTCCCTGATAGTCTTCCCGGATTACCCCCAGATCGAGACATAGAGTTCACCATTGACCTAGTCCCCGGTTCTTTCCCTATTTCAAAAAGGGATGCTACAGAGTCAACCCGAAGGAGGCCAAGGAGATGAAGGATTAGATCAATGAACTGAAGGCTTTAGGATTTATCCGAGACGGAGCTTCACCCTGGAAAGCACCTGTCTTGTTTGTTCCCAAGAAAGACGGAACAGTACGGATGTGCATCGACTACCGGGCGCTGAACAATATCAACATCAAGAACAAGTACCCTCTGCCCCTGATCGATGACCTATTTGATCAATTGAGCGGATCCAAGGTGTTTTCGAAGATTGATCTTAGATCTGGCTACCATCAGATCAGGATCAGGAAGGAAGATATTTCCAAGACGGCATTCAACACCAAGTATGGGCAGTTTGAATTCTTGGTCATGCCGTTTGGATTGATAAATGCTCCTGCGGTGTTCATGAACCTTATGAACAAGGTTTTTCATGAATACCTAGATCAAATTGTCGTTGTCTTCATCGATGACATTCTGATCTATTCAAAGACGGAAGAAGAGCACGAAGAGCACCTCAGGAAAGTTATGGAAACTTTGAGGAAGGAGAAGCTGTATGGTAAGCTTTCCAAATGTGAATTCTTTCTAGACAAGGTGAATTTTCTTGGCCATGTTATCACAGGAGAAGGAATTTCGGTGGATCCGAAGAAGATAGCCGCTGTTGAGAAGTGGTCTACCCCAAGCTCAATTGCTGAAATCAGGAGTTTCTTGGGCTTGGCTGGCTACTACCGGAAGTTCGTGAAGGATTTTGCCAGAATTGCTGAGCCGATGACGAAGCTCACTCGGAAGAATGAAGAGTTCATCTGGACGGAAGATTGCCAGGTATCATTTGAGGAGCTGAAGAAGAGACTTACCACTGTACCAATCCTTGCGCTACCCGCAGGAACTGGTGGTTTCTCAATCTACAGTGATGCCTCAGGTAAAGGACTGGGTTGCGTTCTTCAACAACATGGAAAAGTGATTGCTTATGCATCTAGGCAATTACGGACTCATGAGAAGAATTATCCCACACATGATCTGGAGCTTGCGGCAGTCATCTTTGCTTTGAAACTATGGAAGCATTATCTCTATGGAGAGAGAGTAGAAATATATACAGACCACAAAAGTCTGAAATATGTTTTCACTCAGAAGGAACTGAACATGAGACAAAGAAGATGGCTGGAGCTGATGAAGGATTTTGACATCGACCTGCAGTACCACCCGGGTAAGGCTAATGTGGTCGCAGATGCACTTAGTCGATGCCCTATGGCGATGTTTTTGACCAAGGAGCGGCACCTGCTAGAGGACATCAAAAAGCTTGGACTGGAGATTATACTGCCTGGAAGGAAGGAGCTGGATGCTGATTCATTGTTGATGAAGTTGCAAGTGAGCTCGAGTCTGATGGACAAAATCAAGGAGACGTAGTTTCAAGATGAGACACTTTGCAAACTCAGAGACCAAGTGCTGGCAGGAACACTTGAAGGATTCTCTATCGCCACTGACGGAGCATTAAAGAATGGTACGAGGCTGTGTGTACCATCTGGAGAACTGAGGAATGGGCTAATACAAGAAGCGCACCAGTCGCAGTATTCCATACATCATGGAGCTAATAAGATGTATCGAGATATGCGTATTATCGTTTGGTGGTATGGAATGAAGAATGATGTATCCAAATTTGTGGTTAAATGCTTGATTTGTCAACAAGTGAAGGCTAGCAGACAGAGACCCGCAGGACTTCTACAGCCGCTGGACATTCCGGAGTGGAAGTGGGAGCATATAACAATGGACTTTGTGTCAGGATTACCTCGATCCCAAGGAGGAAAGGATGCCATTTGGGTTATTGTGGACCGACTGACTAAGTCAGCTCACTTTATCCCCTTCAAGGTTGGTTTATCCACCGAGAAGTTGGCGGCACTGTACATGCGGCACATCTACCGGATTCATGGAGTACCGATAAGTATTGTATCTGACCGAGATACTAGATTTACCTCTCACTTTTGGAAGAGTTTGTATGACATCTTGGAGACACAACTGAAGTTCAGCACAGCCTACCATCCCTAAACTGACGGTGACTGATACAGTAGAGAAGGTGAAGGTGATCAGAGACAAGCTCAGGATTGCCCAAGACAGACAGAAGCATTGGGTTGATAGTAGTCGTCGACCAGTGGAGTTTGAAGAAGGAGATAGCGTTTCTGTGAAGTTTTCTCCCAGAGGAACGATCAGTTTTGACGGAGCTGGGAAACTGAGGCCAGGTACATCAGGCCATTTGAAGTTTTAAGATGAGTTGGAAAAGTAGCGTACCGGTTAGCTCTACCAGCTAATCTTGAGAGTGTGCACAACGTCTTCTACGTATCACAGCTCAGACGCTACATTCCGGATCCGAATCACATTTTGGATAATTCAGAGCTGAAGATTGGACTCAACCTTTCAGTGCCAGAGAAACCAGTAGCAAGCGTAGTCAGAGGTAAGAAGAAGATCAAAAAAATTGAGCCATCACATAACTCATATTTCTTATATATCTTTTCGTTCTAAACTTGACTGATGCTGCTAAGTTAGCCTAGTTTTGCAAGCTATTTCTTTATCAAGCTTGATCATGACAGTATTTTATTGGGTGCACCCACTAATATATTGTCTAATCAGGACCGGTGCATGATGGTCTGATCAACCTCGTGTACTTTGGTTCGCTTTTGTATTTTTCTGCATGGATGATATCATAAATGAAACTTGTTCCTAAACCGTCTCATCCACGACTGCCTTGGAAATTCTTATTGTTGGACCTGAGTTACGGGTGCAGTACTCGTACCAACTTGACCTGAGAAAATTCCTACCCTACTCTTTAAATTTCGAGGACGAAATTTCTTAAGGAGGGAAGGTTGTGAAACCCGTAACTTTTAGTTAGCTAATTATTAATATCATTTTTAATTGTTAGCTTAGGAAAATGTTTTTTTTAGAAAATTATTAATTCTGGAAATTTTATCAAAACCCGTAATTTTCTAATTAATTAATATTGTGTTTTAGTTAGATTAAAAATTATTATTTTTCAAAATATAAATTCCTGGACTTTTGTTTGTCTGGCCCTGTCTCGAACCCATTTCCGAGCAAAAACCTATTTTTTGAATTACTTTAGTATTTATAAAGAATAGAAATTTTCTTTTAAATAAATAAAAAATAAAAACAAAACTTATTTTTGCTAAGGCCCAACAGCCCATAATCTCTAAAAATTATTTAGACTAATTTAAAACCCATTAAAGAGAATAATTTTATTTTTTAGCAAATATTTGAGGCCCAACAGCCTATTACAACTCTCCCAACACCATTTCATTAACAATTAAGAAAGACAACTTTCTTTCATTCTACAGCTGACCCCTCACTTCCCTTTCCCGAACGTCCGCCGCCACCACCATCATTCCGGCGACCGTCGGCCTTCCCGAACGGCCGCCCCCTCCCCTTCCGTAACCCCTCTTCCACTCTCCCTATATATATAACCCTCTCTCCATTCTCCATCCCACTATCTCCAAAAACCATACTTTTTCCCCAAAAACTTTGTGCCCTAGTCGACTCGACGCCGAAGCTCCCCGCCGGCCTTCGCCTAACTCGGCGACCCCGCGCCCAGCCGCGGCCGACTTTCCCGAGCGCCTGGCCGACCAGCGACCCCGCCAACCTAGATCCCTGAACCCGCGCCCGGCGACCCCCTTGGCCGGCCGCCTCCCAGCACCCGCGCAGCCTCCCTTCGGCGCTGTCCAGCCGCGCACCTCCGGCGATCTGCCCCTGGCCGCCGCCCCGACGACTCAGCCTCCGCTGCTGTCGTTCCGTGCCCCGTCGGTTTCCGTTCCCGATCTGGTCTGCGGTTGCGCAGCCGAACTCCGGCGAGGCGTGTCCCGAGTCCGAGGCATCCCTTCGGATTCCGTCGATTTGGGTAATTTCTGAATAATCACAGTAGTTCGTCCCTCCCGTGATTGTCTATGATGAGATTGGTCCCCGATTCCCTCCCGGGAATTCGGTTTTGAGCGACGTCGTAACTCCGGATTTTTCGAAGATGTTCTGTGATATTCTGTGTTTATTTCGGACCTTTCCGAAATATATTTTTCTAGATTTTAGGCACTGTGATTTCCGAATTCATTTCGAGAATTCCCGAAACTATATTGCGGGTTTCCGATTAAGATTTGGGAATTTTTCTGTGAATTTAATTGTGGTGTAAAATGGTTTGGAAGTTGAATTCTGGATGTTCCCTGGTTTGGGACTTTTTATAAATGGTGATTATGGCACACTTCCCAGTTTTTGGGTTGACCAAAAATAGAGAAAGTGCTGCCGAATTTTTCTATAAAATTTAATTATATAATTTTAAAATGTTTTTCGGAAAAGAATATTATTTTGGATTTCTGGGCGACGACCGTATTGGTCAATGGGCCCTGGCTAAGTGCAAACGAAACCGGTTTCGCCCGGACGTTGAGGCATTAGCCTATATGACGATTGGACCAATATCTGAGACTCACTATTAAATTTATTTAATTTATTACTCTTATTTTGTAATTAAATTGTAGGATAATTTTAGAACTAACAAATGTTTCTTCTTATTTCAATTTATGTAAAATAATTTGTAAGGGCATAAGCCCAGCTTTTCTATTTTTCTCTGTGTCCTGTAATTATTGTAGCGTAGTTTTCTTTCATTTTCTGGTTTTGCTGGTTTTTAGCGTAAACGCGTAGAATTAAAATAAATATTATTTTGATATAGAAAAATTAATGAGATTTTTCTCACATTAAAATTTACAAGTTTGTAATATTTAAAACAACGATCATGTTTTCTCATTAAACAAGAAATTTAGTTTTATATGTATAATTACGAAAAAAATACAAAGTTTTAACCAATTAAATTGGTAACTATGAGTTTTTCCAAAATAAAAGTTAAATTGATCTTTCCCTCGTAATTAATTACAATGCACCCGATAATCGAGATTTGTTGTGATAGCGTAATCAAAGATTAAAATTGATTAGGACAAACTTAGAGATTGCAACTAGCATAGTTAGCATGGTGACTCTGAAATCTGAGACAAACTTCTCGACTGTAGGATTTCGAGGACGAGGCCAATTTCAATTCCGAAGTCTCAACCCTTCAAGTCCAGTCCAATTTGAGGCAAGTACATTTTGTGTTAGTTTACAATTATTTAGTAATCGTTTTAATGCAAGTTTAAACCACAATGCAACACGAAACTCTCTCTGAGAGCACTGACTGTAACTACTGTAACTGTTTGGGGACTGGGGGAGTAGTGTAATGAGTATGACCACATCCAAATTAGTATAACAACTGTGCGAGCTTACCCCTCTTACACACGGGGATAAGCCATATCTTTCACTGTACAACCCAATTCGGTCATATTTCATTGCCTATTCACATCACAATGTTTTAACTGCTAAAAAATATTTATTTCAAATTGTTTAAAAGTGCATGATTCTATTATTATTTCAATTGTCAAATTAGCATGAATTGTACTTTGCTCACTCCTGACTGGAGACCCAACATTTTTAGGTAACACTGATGAGGCTTTGTTCCGCGATATTCTCGAGGTCCCAACTATGGGACGATGATTTCGAGACTGATGCGCTGTTTGCCTAGAGTTTTTCTTCATGATGTATGTAGAAAATGGATTTAAGTTGTATCTTTCATTTCATTGTAAAAGTTTTTAAATTTAGAATAATAAATTGTGACAATTATTGTGTTGTTGATATTACCTGCAAATAGATACAGCTTACTGTCGCCGTCTCAACAACGGTGCAGGCTGGGCATGATCCGATTCGACCCAAGTAATTGGGACCGGGTCGTGACATAACCCAAAATCCGTAGCCGTATCATATTGTGTCGGAAGCATTTCGGAAGTGACATGCTGACCAAAATTCAAAAAAGTTTCTGACTCATGTTGGATTTTAGGCGCGTTTCGGACTCATGTTATATTTTTGTCCATGTAACAAATTTTAGGTGCATCTAGAATGCGGAGGCCAAGAACTTCCTTTAGAAAAAAACTCTTACTATTTTCTCGAACTTTGACTATTGTTCTGTCAATTTTTTCATACATAACCTATTTTTGATCCCCATAATTGATAATCATGGCAAATAGTTGCTCCGCGGGAAAGGGTCACATAGATCAAGAGCAAATTTACGATCAACGTCAACAAGGTCAACGTAATAGACGTCAAAGAACTGAAAATGAACATCAAAGAAATGTACGTCGAGGACGAGATAGGTTACGATATCAAAGACGTTAGAATGCAGAAGTCACCAATGTCTTAACAGAAACGTCCAACCAAAGGCTTGCTATTTTCTCTACGGCTCCACGAGAACAATCCCAAGAAATATTACCACTTGAAGGTTCATAATACGCCATTATTGATTACGTTTTCTTTGTCAATATTAAATAATTTAAAAATATGATCCTTTATTATCACATGTCCGGAACTTTTAAACATGAAACACAATACTTTCAATGTTTGGTTTGTCTTTAGCTTTACTCCTACTTTTATGTTTGACATTTCTTTCTACATTTCTTCTAATTCAGAAAGCAAGTTGTAGTCACTACTTTAGCACTTTACTACACTCAAAAATGTATATCGGGATTAAGGTTTTCAACTACCAGAAATGTGATTTCTGAGTTTTTATTTTTCTCAGTATTTAAGACATTTTGTTGTTGATTTGTAAGCACAGCTGATTTAAATAAATAAATAGGGAAACTTGGTGGTGAAACTTTTTATAACTATTTTAAACTGACGTATTATTTAAACTTGGTGGAATATAGAACAACATGTCAAAGTAACATGTCTACTTCCACCCATCACAAGTGTATGTAACTCACCTTAAACTGCTTCTAAGACTTTCATTGATCATTGTTTTTAGAAACTGAATTACCAAGAAGACAGTTGACTAGAAGGCGTGGAGTTTACAAATGTGCATCATTCCCATGATTTTCAACGTTGCATATTGCCAGAGCCTATTATTTTTCCATATTGTGGAGCAAAAATATTTGTACATGAGACTTTAGAGATTTGTTGCTCTAAAGGAAAATTATACTTTTTGCCAAGACCCGTAGCACCAGAGGAATTGGTAGAACTATTCACTCATCAAGGTGAAGAAGGAAGACAATTTAGGCAGAATATTCATTCTTACAATCACTCATTTTCATTTACGTCCATAGGTGTCAATATTGATGAGAATCTTGCCAGTGGTAGAAATAGAATATTTACATATCGTGCACAAGGGACTATATATCATAGGATTGGTAGTCTTTTACCAATTGATGGAAGAAATCCAAGATATTTGCAAATGTATATATATAACACTGACAAAGAAATTGATTATCGACTGTCTGAAAATAATGCTTTGAATCGAGGAATACTTTTGAAGTTGAAGGAGATTTTGGATAGACATAACCCCTTTGTTCAATGTTTTTGACAACTTGGAAATCGTAAGGATATACAAAGTTGTAGACTCATCGTGAAGGAGCTGACAATAGATCGTCGTACGCATAACCTTCCAACTGCGTCACAAGTTGCTGCAATCATTGTCGATGGAGATGAGCTACATGGATTGCATGAGAGAGACATAATTGTTGAAACTCGATCAGGAGAACTTCACAGAATTCCAGATACAGCAGGCTATTACGATCCTCTTCAATATCCTATGTTGCTTCCTTTTGGTCAACATGGTTGGGATTTAGACATCCATAACAACAATTCATATCGCGTCAGCTGTCGGTCTTATTATTCCTATATTTTACAGGTAATTTCTTTAAATGAATTTAAGCTTCTTTCTAATACTTTATTGTATAATTATTAAATTCATTAATTAGTGTTGTAAATAATTGATATATTCTAATTTTTGGCTATTAGATTCGTCCCTCTGAGGTATCGTTGTTTCTAATGGACGGTCGTCTTCTTCAACAATACGTTGTGGATATGTTCGTGAAAATCGAAACAATGAGGTTAAGATATATTCTTGATAATCAAACAACCATTAGATCAGAGTTTTACCAAGGGCTACATGATGCGATAACTGTTGGTGAAACGCGAGCATGTCATATATATTTCATTGTTTCTATTATTATTCCAATTGTATTTTAAAAATTAACATTACTATTATTGTTACTTTACTAAACCATATACCTTCTCATGTCCAGAAAATATTGGACGAAGAATTGTTCTTCCATCTTCCCATAATGGTAGTCCACGAGATATGCATAATAGATACCAAGATGCTATGGCACTGGTAAGAAGGTATGGCAAACCTAATTTATTTATTACTATTACTTGCAATTTGTCTTGGCCTGAAATTACTAGAGAATTGCTTCTAGGACAAAAAGCACAAGATAGACCCGATTTAACTACTAGAGTATTTCATGCAAAATTAGAGGAACTGAAAGATGATATATTTAAGAAAGGCGTGCTAGGCAGAGTGAATGCACATGTTTATGTTATTGAATATCAGAAAAGAGGACTCCCGCATTCTCATATTTTAATTCTTTTTGATGAAAGTGATAAAATAAATAATCCAGATGAATATGATGAATTTGTTAACGCTGGAATTCTATGCCCGGAAACTGAAAGTGAATTGTATAATGTTGTTATAAAACATATGATGCATAACCCATGTGGGCCCCTAAACCCTGGTGTAATTTGTATGAAAAATGGTAGATGTAAAAAGGGATTCCCTAAATCATTTGCTCGTGTGACTCTTCAAGGTGACAACTCATACCCAATTTATAAAAGACGTGATAATGGACGACAAGTACAAATAGGTAGTCACATGTTAGACAACCGATGGATTATTCCTTATAATCCGTATTTGCTTCTCAAGTATGAATGTCATATAAATGTAGAAATATGTTTAAGCATTCAATCAGTAAAATATTTATACAAGTATGTCTATAAAGGACCTGATCGAGTTTCATTTGTTGTTAGCAATAGACTAGCTGCAGAGGATGAAATCTCCAATTTTGTAAATGCACGTCGGATCTGTGTGTCACGACCCGCACCCTTATCATGGGCACGAACACGTGGGTACGTCCAGCCTACGCCGCAGTATCGACGGTAGAACGATGTATATAACGTCTATAAATACTACAACTAACAGTATAAAGGTACCTGTACAGTATATACACTCCGAATAGAGGTGACATAGCAATACAGTCTCAATCACAAGATAAAACTAAGGTAGATTGCACAGAAGGGAAATATGATAGATGAAATAAGAAATAAGTTCAGTGTCCAAGATAAGCCCAGATATATACACAACATCACAGGGTCACAAAATATAATATAGAAAGCTACAGTCTGATGGTACTAGCTGGATCGTAGTCCAGGCAAACCCAACTAAGCTACACTACTCAGGGAGTACAAAGTCTAGTGGCTCTACTATCAGGCCACGGTCCTGGACTACTCCATCTAACTCGAGCCCATAATAGGTCGAGCAGTCTGTCTCAGAATCATCTGTAATATATCAACGATATCCTGTCAGAAAAATGAGCAAGTACAAGCACTAACAGCAGTTCCATATGAATTGACAAATTCTATAAGAGACAGTATAATGAAATACAAGACAAAGATATAGGAAGACTTGGGAACCGTTCGGAAGCTGAGTTACAACCCTTAAACCAAACAAGGACCGGGGTTGTAACCCTTCTTCCGAGCAGAACTTAGTCTCCAATCAAGGTACAACATAAAGGCATGTAGAACATATGAGTAACTGAATATCATAGCATAGTGAGAAAGTACTAAATATAGAACAGAGCAGGATATAAGATAAGATAAAGTAAATATAAAATGTGCCTTGAATTATCAGAGCGTCATGTGATCGGCTTGGGAAATATTACAGGCCAGGCTATCCACTTGGTTCGACAATCACAAGAAAATCTGGAAAGGGTCATGCCGGCCAACCTGGATAGCAAGCACAAGAAAAGTAGGATCTCGCTATACCCTACGTGAGGGGAGAGTGGCGCGAGCACAAGAATATAGTGACATGGTGGCTTTGATCACATAGCCCCTAATAATTCTCCATCCCCGAATAATACAATGGATCTGGATATGACACGTCATGGCACGTGATTCCGTAAGAGGGTAGCAAGTTCCCTTAGAAATTGTAACGCCCCATAACTAGAATACTGGAGAGCGGGGGCGTACATAGCCAGCTACGTATATTGAAGTGCAACCCACCTCGCTATACGGTCACGGCTGTCTAGATACATGAGGGTTTAACTACAAGCCAACAGTCTCCTATGGTCATGAACAAGTCTATTGTCTCAATCTCGAGCAAGCAATAATAGTTACAAGATATCAGAGCACCAAATATATAATAGCAAGGCGTCCCATACATTACATATTGGATGATCATGAAGCTAGTCGTTACAAAATGTCAGGACTAACAAGAATTTAGTCATACATGATCAATCCTAGGATCTGTCAATCATGTTACAGCCCGTAGGCAGACAATAAATAAAGGTGCAATACGAGCTAACACGTGCTCGCTGGCTAAACGCCTTAAAAGAATAATTTTACAATAAAGTGGGAGGACAAAAAGAAACCCACTCGTTGCTAGGGTTACGCCTGGTGGTCACCATCTGGCTGGAAGACAGGAGGATCCTCTGGTGCTGCTCCGATATCTGGCCACACAAAACCAGCTGGGTCAGACCCCAGAAAGAGCAAGTGTCACAAAGGAGGCTTCACGTAGGAACTAAAACCAGCATATCACAATAGAATATTAAAGATAATAAATAAAGGACTGATAATAATAGAGATAACAACAGTAAAATGAGTATGAGGAAACCATTCAAGTAGCCAGGTCACAACCCTTAAACCAAACAAGGACCGGGGTTGCAGCCCTTCACCTGAATAGAAACCTGTCTCAAATACTATTGGTACAGTGAAGACAATAAACAAAAAGAGGACACAGAACTGCTCCGGGAGCCAGGTTACAACCCTTAAACCAAACAAGGACCGGGATTGTAACCCTTCGCCTGAACAGAACTGGACCCCTGATCTTTATTGCTAAGGCCAACATAATTAATCATGGTATTAAGGTAAGGTAAAACATGACGAACATGGCATGGGGTTGCAATAAGACAATAAACGAAGAGAGGACACAGAACTGCTCCGGGAGCCAGGTTACAACCCTTAAACCAAACAAGGACCGGGGTTGTAACCCTTCGCCTGAACAGAACTGGACCCCCGATCGTTATTGTTAAGGCAAGCATCAATAATCATGTCATGTCATAATCTTGCACAGGATCAGGATAAGACTAAGCTGGAATAAACACCATCCAATCAATCATGGCCAATCAAGAGTACGGCTTGATACTTTTAACTAACTAGGGTTATCACAGGCCTAGTTACTAACAAGATGCAATGAGATTATTCCAACAGTCACAAGCCCTGCAGACCATCCGGTTATTCAGGTCGAATGTCCGTTTATGAAGAATGCAACACGTGACTGTGTGCTGGAAATGTGCCCTACTCGTCGGTAGGCTATAAGTCCACTTAATGTGCCCAGATAACGGGATTGCCTATAGCTGAAAATCTCTTCATGTCTACTGAATTATTCTATTTTGTTAGCCTTAGTCAATTACTATAGGTATCCCTGACCGTGGTACTCAGGGATCCCTATCCTAGACATAATGCAAGACAGTACTGGTTTATTTGTACAAACACAATCGTCTACGGTGTCCAGATCTTTCATACTTGTCATGTCAGGCTAGCTGTCGTAACAGCATGTCGAGATATATCATGCCAGTTTACTTGTCAAGAGTGCGCCACAGCGGACCACCATCGGTTCTATTCTTACATTATCATGAATGAGAAAAACTTGCATAAAATAACTAGTGACATATTCTTGATGCCAAAGAAAAAATTAACAACTTTTACGTTGGAAGTTGGGAGAAATTCGAGCCACAATTCGCTCAATTAGGACATATCACAGTTAGAAATAGCCAAAATAGGCATTATGCGGCCTATTCTGCGACACCATATGCGGCCAACTGCGACATGCGGCCTATGCGGCCCAACCGCGACACCATATGCGGCTCAACTACGATATGCGGCTCAACTACGATATGCGGCTTATGCAGCCCAACTGCGACACCTTATGTCACGACCCGCTACCCAAATTGTTAGGCCGGGCCGAGTCATGTCCAGCCTACGCTTGAGATAAAGCGCAGTAAGATGTTCTAAAGATAACAATGTAAGACTAAAATATGCTAACAGTTCTATATGTAAAGAAGAGTCATAAAGGCTCCAAACACAAAAATCATCTCATATAATAATAAGTCCAAGTACAAGTCCGAAATGTAAATTGGATACAGGTCCAGTTACAAAATACGTAGTCTAATACATGACTATACTAAATATCCTGGCAACTACACAAACTAGACTAGGTTTCCCGCAGGTACATCCTCGTAAGACAAAGCCTGGTCCTCGGTAGTAACTCCATAATATGAGTCACAGAGCAACTCCTCCTCAGTAAGAATACCTACAACGTTATCCTGTCAGGACGGGAGCAAGTACTGTTTCTAGCAAACTAATATACGGAACATGAAATAAACATAAGAGGAATAAACTGGAATCATGGTATTTCATAATCTATCATGGCAAGGACACATATGTCATAGAGACAGATGTATATGTAATGTTCAAAACTATAGCAGGTACGTGATCGTCAATAGGTGTAAAATGTACTGTGGCACAAGTATATAAAATGTACTTCCGTACAAGTAAAACAAGCGATAGATGTACATACGTACAAATACAGCTGGTGCGCCTACGACAAGGTATACATAAAATTCCAACCTTGCTCGGTACGTACGTACGAATAAGGGGGCATGATCACGCACGCTACTAACAGTTTCCCCATAACCCATATTCTAATCATGTGAGAGATATATAAAGACTGTTCTAAGCATGGTAGTGACTGAAAGTACAACATGTGAAGATTTAACTTGCTACCCCAAGGATCAACATTTAACATGGTTGGATTCGCAGTTCATTGATGTAACAGTATATAAAGTTTGTAGAAGTACTTGTCTTTAGCAAAGCAATGCAGCGATAAAAATGCTATAGATGCCTGGTAACTCGTCACTGTAGAAATAAATACATAAACTTAGTTTTTATACTAAGTTAAACACTACGGCACTAGTGGTGCAATACGACTTTCTGATTGGACACCTAGCCAAATGGTGACTTTAGCATAGGAAACCAATATGGGGTGACACAATACAGAAACTAACTTTCTAGGATCTTTACACTAGTGTGGGGTGGGGTTCAATACGACTATAACTCAAAATATCACAAAAAGTTGCAAGTAGTAACTATGCAATAATTAAATCAAACTGTACACTATGTTCCAACAATTTTTGAGATAATTTTACATAAAATAAAGTACCAAAATGATCCTTGTTAATTATAGAAATTTATACTAATTTTTCTGGAATTTATAAATCCTCATAAATAATTATTAAAAATCAGCAAACATAAATATACTGAAAATGAGTTCTATTTTTCTATTTTTACAAAATACCAACAGCACTTACTAAATGCTGAGAAAATTATAATAAATTGTCTAAATTAACATAGTATTTAAATATAATTTTTTCCAGTTTTTTACAGTACTTAAAATATATATAAAAATTCAAAAACAGCAAGCAATAGTTTCTGAAAAATAATTAATTAATTATTTACTATTTTTGTCCATGTATTCGAATTGAACCGAAGTCCAGATACAGGACCCAGAGCCATGAATCAAGTCCAATATGACTTGTACAGACTCTAAATATATTAGACACAATTGGGCCCAAAAATCCATGCTAGGTTTGGACATCAATTGGTCATAACAATTAAAAATACAGGAATTAAAATAATAATAATATATTTTTAAAGTGGTAAAAATATACAAGTCACAAAATATATAATAATAACCTTGTGAAATTTTAGCTAATAATATTTTGTACAAGGTAGAATTGAAATACATATATAAATATACAACAATATTTATATATATATACATATACATATATATATATATATATATATATATATATATATATATATATATATATATATATATATATATATATATATATATATATATATATATATATATATATATGTATTTATGTATATATATATGTATATATGTATATATGTTCATGTGTATATATATTATTATATATATACTGTTATATATGTATACAATATTTGTATATATATATATATATATATATATATATATATATATATATATATATATATATGTATACAATATTTGTATATATATATATACTGTTATATATGTATACAATATTTGTATATATATATATATATATATATATATATATATATATATATATATATATATATATATATATAATAATATATATACACATGAACATATATACATATATACATATATATATACATAAATACATATATATATATATATATATATATATATATATATATATATATATATATATATATATATATATATATATATATATATATATATATATATATACAATATAATAAAGTACTAAATATAAAATATATATATATACAAATACAGTATATATATACATATAATACAGTATATATAGTATATATATATATAAAAAATATAATATATATATATATATATATATATATATATATATATATATATATATATATATACACATATATAATAAAATAAAATAAAAGAAAAGAAAAAAAACAGAGCAGCAGGGGGGTTCGAACTCGGCCCAGAGGGGGGTCGGGTTCTTGGGCTCGGTCGGGCTGGCCAGGGGTCAGCCCGAGCTGTGTGTTAGGGGTAGGGTTTGGGTTAATGTTATTTAGGTTTAAGTCAACGGGTTTAAACCCGATAAAACTATCTCGGTGTCCTGACAGTTAAGGACACATGAATCTCGTGTCCGTGCTATGCACGATACCCACGGGTCGAGTCTTACGTGTCCAGACTCACCCCTAGGTTGCTCGTGTCCAGGCGAACGTCGTGCGTGAGTTCGAGACACGCACGACACGAACTTGGGTCTGTTACCTGCGTGTACAACTTCGGGGGGGGGGGGGGGGTTTCGAAGACGCTGGACGGTGGAGGAGACGACGTGGACGCGGCGCTCGGGTGGCGCTAGACTCAGCTCGGTGGGGCGAACTCGTCAGTGGGGTTTATTGGTGGTGTGGGTGGCTGGGGAGGTGGCGCTGGGTAGCTGCCGGAGTTAGGGTTAGGGTTTAGGTTCTAGTCGGGGACGAAGGGTCGGGGTGGTCGATGGTGAACTAGGGTTAGCGTTTAAGACTAGGGGGTTATTTATAGGAGAAAAAGAGGTCAGTTGTCGTCGTGGCTGGCCGAAAATGGTGGAGAAGTCGGTGGTCATCGGGGCACAACTGGCCGGTCGTCGGGGGTGGGTGAAAATGGGTTTTACGGTTAGGTCCCTAGGATTTAGGTATTTACAGATAGGTCCAAATCCTATCAGTTTGCAAATAACAATTTACAAACTGTAATTAAAACAATTCAATTAATTATAAACTAATATTAAAATAAATCTAAATATTACAAAATGCTATTAAAACATTTCAGTTAATTATAAAATAATATATTTTAACTTAAAAACTATTTAAAAATTATTTAAAAATTCTAGAAAAATTCTTAAAATCATAATAAATTATTTTAAAGCTAAGTATGTCATTAGCAACTAATTAACACTAATTAAATTAAATTTAAAAAATAGGGGCTGACAAGTCTTTCCTCCTTGAAAAATTTTGTCCTCAAAATTCATATGGATTGAAGACCGACAATCATTCTAACATAACAAGCAATGCTACAAATGACTAAGGCTACGATCAAAAACTAACCTCTAAGGTATCAAGCGGGAACGGGTGGTTCCCTCGCAGCGGTTAGGTCGAACAAGTAAGGATATCTCTCCCTCATGTCCGACTCCCTTTTCCAAATAGATTCACCCGGAGAGTGTCGGCTCCAAGCTACTCGTACTAAGGGTATAACCTTGTTCCTCAGCCTCTTCTCCCTCCTGTCTAATACTTCCACGGGCTGCTCAGTAACTGCAAGGCTCGGTTCGATCTCCAACTCTGAGTGATCTAGCACATGACTGGGGTCCGAAACATATCTCCTAAGCTGAGATACGTGAAAGACATCGTGAACTCCTGCTAGGTTGGGTAGAAGTGCAACCCTGTAAGCTACCTCTCCGATCCTGCCAAGTATCTCGAACGGCCCGATGTATCTGGCCTCAGCTTCCCTCCTCGTCCGAACCGGATCGTCCCTCTAGTAGGTGATATCTTCACTAGCACCATATCTCCGTCGGCGAACTCCATCGGTCTGCGACTAGCATCGGCCCAGTGTTTCTGCCTGTCCTGAGCTACTCTGAGCCTGTCTCTAATCATCCCGACCTTCTCTGCTGTATCCGTGATCATCTCTGGCCCAAGCATAACTCTGTCCCCAACATCATCCCAAAAGAGCGGTGTACGGCATCGTCGTCCATATAGTGCCTCGAAAGGAGACATACCGATGTTGGCTTGGTAGCTGTTGTTGTATGAAAACTCTACCAAGTGCAGATGGCTCTCCCATGATCCGCCAAAGTCCAGCACACAAGTCCTCAGCATGTCCTCCAGCGTCTGTATTGTCCTCTTGGACTGCCCATCTGTCTGCAAGTGGTACGTCGTACTGAACTTGAGCCGACTGCCCAACTCCTCCTGCAAGCTCCTCCAGTAGTGGGACGTGAATCTGCTGTCTCGGTCCGACACGATACTCATTGGTACTCCGTGCAAGCGAACTATCTGTTGCATGTATAGCTCTGCCAACTTCTTGGTGGAAAGCCCCACCTTGAAGGGTATAAAGTGCGCACACTTCGTCAGCCTGTCCAGGATGACCCAAATGGCATCCTTCCCTCCTTAGGAACAAAGAAGCCCTGAGACGAAGTCCATCGTAATGTGTTCCCACTTCCACTCGGGAATGGGTAACGGCTGCAACAGACCAGCTAGCCTCTGGCGCTCCGTCTTGACCTGCTGGCAAACTAGGCATCTCGAAATGAAATGTGATACATCTCTCTTCATCCCGTGCCACCAAATATGTTCCCGCAAGTCACGGTACATCTTGTTGGCACCAGGGTGAATAGAATATCTCGGTCGGTGCGCCTCCTGCAAGACTGCCTCTATCAGCTCTCCCTTCGGCACGCACAATCGGCTGCCATGACTCAAGGATCCATCCTCTGCTACGGTGAAGTCATCCAGCAATCCAGCTAAAGCCTGGGCTCGAAGTCTGCGAAGGCTCTCATCTGTAGACTGTGCCTCCCTGATCTGCTCTATCAAACCTGACTGAATGTCAAGCGCCATCATCTGTATCACTGATCCTGGCCGAACTATCTCGATACCGAGCTTCTCCAGATCTTCCCGTAAATGTCGATCTATCATCAGATACCATGCCATCAGATGCCTGCTCAGCGTATCGCCACCACATTTGCCTTCCCGGGGTGATACTGTAAATCGATGTCGAAGTCCTTCATCAACTCCAACCATCGTCTTTGTCTCATGTTCAGCTCTTTCTACGTGAACACATACTTCAAGCTCTTGTGGTGAGTAAAGATTTCCATACGCTCTCCGTATAAGTAATATTTCCATAACTTGAGTGCAAAGATCACCGCAGCTAACTCTAGGTCATGGGTAGGATAGTTCCGCTTATGAGTCCGTAACTGCCTAGATGCATAAGCAATCACTTTCCCATGCTGCTGTAGGATACATCCTAGCCCCTTTCCCGAAGCATCGCTATATATGGTGAAACCTCCAGATCCTGAAGGTAATGTCAGAACTGGAGCAGTCGTCAGCCTCCTCTTCAGCTTCTCAAACGCTGCCTAGCAGTCCTCTGACCAGATGTACTCTGCGTCCTTCTGTGTCAGCTTCTTCATGGGTTCAGCTATCCTAGCAAAGTCCTGGACGAACTTCCTATAATAGCCGGCTAAACCCAGAAAGCTCCTGATCTCTGAAACTGACGTCGGAGCCTTCCATGTCTCAACGGCAACAATCTTCCTGGGATCCACTGAGATCCCCTCTCCAGTAACTACATGGCCGAGAAACTCCACTCGGTCTAAAAAGAACTCACACTTCGACAATTTGGCATACAATCTCTCCTGTCTCAGAATCTCCAAAACTGTCCGCAAGTGCTCAGCGTGTTCCTCCGGCGTCTTCGAGTATATTAGGATGTCATCGATGAACACTACGACGAACTTATCCAGATACTGGTGAAATGTCTTATTCATCAAATTCATAAAGACATCTGGCGCATTTATGAGACCAAATGGCATCACCAGAAACTCGTACTGCCCGTACTTTGTGTTGAACGCCGTCTTCTGGATGTCTGCTGCCCTGACCTTCACCTGGTGGTACCCGGATCTTAAATCTATCCTGGAAAATACTTTCGTCCCACTCAACTGGTCGAACAAATCATCTATCCTGGGCAGAGGATATTTGTTCTTAATGGTGATGGCATTCAAGGCCCGGTAGTCAATACACAACCGAACTGTACCATCCTTCTTAGGCACAAAGAGCACTGGCGCTCCCCAAGGAGAAGCACTAGATCGAATGAAACCCTTTTTCAATAGGTCATCAATCTGCTCCTTCATCTCTACGGCCTCATTGGGGTTCACTCTATAGCAAGCCCGGGATACTGGTGATGAACCCGGTACTAAATCTATAGTGAACTCCACATCTCTGTCAGGCGGAAGTCCTGGAAGATCCTTTGGAAATACATCCATAAACTCCCTAATAATAGGATGTGGCGGTGCTACCTCTCCAACTGTCGTACAACAGTTCGGCTCTAGGCTGATCTCCGGCCCTGCCCTCCTGACACTGAATGGTGTTGTGCCTGGGGGACTGAACAGAATACTACCCTCATGACATTCTATAGCTGCATGGGCATAGCTAAGCCAGTCCATCCCTAATATGATATCATACCCGGGGAGTGGCATCACAAGGAAACGTCCCCTAAACTCTCTCCCGGCTATAGTAATAGAGCATCTACAAATGGCTCTAACGGGCACTGGTCCGCCTCCAGTCATTACTCTACTCATCTCCTCGGTAGGTGTAGCTACTAAATGGTGTTTATGCATAAACTCTAATGACAGGAAGCTATGAGATGCACCAGAATCAAACAAGCATAGAGCTAAAAAAGTATACAAATAAATATGACATGTGATGACGTCAGCCAAATAATCTGGCTCTGAAACCTGCTCCGGCTCTGGCTCAAATGTAACGCCCCAATCCCAAAATACGTAGGACTAGGAACGTAGACATGCCAGCTGTATTCATACGAAGTAATATATGGAATCCTCGTATGAATACATAAGCTGTAAAATGCAGTAGAACCATAGCTAATCTCATCCACACAGAATAAATGAATAAAAGATATCATATAATGAGAATGAATTTGTCTTGATACAATATGTTGGGCGGAGACAAATCCACTACCAATAAAATAAGGAAAAGTACATGAGAAAAGAAATAAATTTGGAGAGCGAAGCGAAGACGATCCAAGTGCAATCATCCTCGAAGAAATAGCGATGATCACGCTAGAGCTAGAACACCTGCGAAAGACAATAGCACACACCTGGGGAGATAACCAGGTCCTCAGAGGGACGTAACAAGACACATAATATCATGCCATATAAACTGAATAAATATTGCTCAAATAGATATGTAATAGGGTACCTAACCGTACTATAGTGAATATGTAATAAAGAACAAACCTTTGACGCATGGGCCGGATCAGAAAAATCAGGAATCAGGACCGTACCTCCCACTGGAGATAACCGACAATCAGGACCGTACCTCCCACTGGAGATAACCGGCTATCAGGACCGTACCTCCCATTGGAGATAACCGGCAATCAGGGCAGTGCATATATGACCCATACATTAAGGAGCTGTTCTTCCCACCCAATGCCTACCATGTTGTATCCACAACAGTAAACCTCTATAACCGCTAAGTCAAACTAGCATGCAATTTCTATTAGCGGTTATTCCTATCGCACGGCTTATACACACTGGTGGCCAGCCAGTCACGTATGTTCGTGTTCTATATGCGACACACAACTTCGTGATACAATGTGTCAAGGCCATGAATGCAACACACAAGGTGTGTCACGACCCGGTCCCAATTACTTGGGTCGAATCGGATCATGCCCAGCTTGCACCGCTGTTGAGGCGGCGGAAGTAAGCTGTATCTTCCTTATGCAGGTAATCAACAATTCAATTTAATTTGCCACAATCTTTAATATTCGATAAATTAAAACTTATTCAGTACAGAGTACAATCTTAAAACCACCAACTGAAATAACATTGTTTTTAAACAAAACTATCAAACTGGAAAATAACATCTAAAAAGAAACAACAACATCATCAGGTACGCCATCCTCAGGAAGCACAGCAGGGTATAGCTCTTGGTCATAGTAGCTACTAATCAGTAGCTCTGCATCCTCATAAGGACCTAAAAATATAGTCTCCAGTCAGGAGGGAGCAAAGTACAAATTTATGATATTTTAACAATTGAAATTAATAATAGAATTATACACTTTTAAACAATTTGAAATAAATGATTTTCCAACAGTTAAAACAGTGTGATATGAATAGGTAATGAATATGACCGGATTGGGTTTGTTACAGTAATATCCTAGTGATATGGTATGGCTTATCCCCGTGTGTTTGAGGGGTAAGCTAATACATTCAGTTATACTAATTGGATGTGGTCATATCCACTACACTACTCCCCCAGTCTCCAATAATTACAGTAGTTACAGTCAATGCTCTCAAAGAGAGTTCCGTGTTGTATCGTGGTTTAAACTTGCATTAAAACAATTATTAACTAATTGTAATCTACCACAAAAATGTACTTGCCTCAAATTGATTTGACTGGACGGGTCGATACGTCGGGATGAGAATTCAGGTTCTTTCTTGAAATCCTACATTCGGAAACTTGTCTCAGAAAAACCAAAGTCGCCAATGATACTATACTAGTTGCAATCTCTAGTTGTGTCCTAGTCAATTTTAGTCTTTATTTAGCTAACACAACCAAAACGCGATTATTAGTGCGTTGCAATTAAGAAACATCAATTTATATTTAATTCTGGGAAAACTTTCATTTATCAATCTATTCAGAAAACTTGGTATTTATATTTATATATAAAAATACATTTTTCTTATTAAATGAGAATGACGTGAATTTCTAAAATTTCTATAGTTATTTACCCTAAATTACGTGTCTGAACAATAACCAGAAAATCCAAAACTATAATTACTAATTATTACAAATTTGCAGAAAAGTAAATGGGCTTATGCCCTTACAAGCCAATGAATTAAAATAAGAAGAAAACTTGTTAGTCCTGTAATCTTCCTGCAAATTAATTATAAATAAACTAATAATTTAAATTATAATAGTGAGTCTCAGATTTTTGGTCCAATCATCATATAGGCTAATGCCTCAACGTCCGGGCGAAACCGGTTTCGTTTGCACTTAGCCAGGGCCCATTGACCAATTACGGTCGTCGCCCAAAAGTCCAAAATAATATTCTTTTCCGAAAGCCATTTTAAAATTATATAATTAAATTTTATAGAAAATTTTGGCAGCATTCCCTCTATTTTCGGGATAACCCAAAACTGGGAAAATGCGCCAACAATATCCCAAACCAGGGAAATAACCCGTAAATTAATTCCATCACCATATTATATAAAATCAAATTCACTGATCATGTTCAAAAAATGTTCGAAAAACCCGAAATAGAAATCGGAATTCAAACACCACAAAAACTAAATATGGTACCAGAAAAATAGTTCTCGGAAAAATTCGAAACTAAACAATCATCAAAAATTCCCAGAACCTTTCCGAAGAAAAGTTCGGGAATTCCGAGAAACCACAACCTCGAAATTTCCAAAAAACCAAACTGTACAGAACCCTTCCAAAAAATGTTCGGAAATTCCGAAATCAAAATTTATATGAAAATCACAGGACCTTCTTCCAGAAGAAATCTACAGAACTCTTTCCGAAGAGTTTTCGGAAAACCGAAACCAACAAACCATTCGCAGAACCAAATATCACAGAACAAATGGTTCCGAAATTTCTGAAACCAAAAACGTAGCCGAAAACCGAATTTTCGAAGAAATTCGTGGACCAAATTATCATCACAGACCAAGACAGGGGACGAACTACTGTGATTACCAGAGATTACCTAAGTTGACGGAATCCGAAGGGTTGCCTCGGACTCGGAACACGCGTCGCCAGAGTTCGGCTGCGTGTACAGCACCTAAACTTGGAAAAGACAACAGCGGGGTTCCGCAGAACAGCTCTAGAGAACAGGGAAGAGTCCAGAAAAGGAATCAGAAACTCGGAGAAGCGCCGGGAGCTCGGGAAGCTCTGGCCCGAAGGGAACAGTGCTGGAAAACCATGCAGAGGGTGGCCCTGGTCGGGATGGGACTGGAGACTCGCGAGCGGAGCCGAACAGGGGCGCGGGAGGCCGGGCGCTGGCTGTCGGAGGCCGGAAAGGGCCGCGCAGGGGGTCTGCCGACGGGTTGGCCGGAGGGGCGGCCGGCTAGGGCGGTGTGCGGCTTGGAAGGCGACTGCGGAAGGTTGGTTCGGCGCCTGAGATCGCCGCTCGGGGAGGGGCCGGCGGTCGGGATCGGCTCCGGAACTCGGCTAGGGTTTGGGGTTAAGTCTTTGGGAAAGGGAATGTGGTGATGGAGAAGATGGAGGAGAGGGTTTATATAGAACTAAGCACCTGGAGTTACGGAAAACAAGGGGCTCGGGAGGAGAGAAGACGGCCGTTGGCCGTTCGGGAAGGGGAAGAGGGAGGGTCGGCCGAGAGATCGTTGCTTAGGAAAGCAAAAACTTTTCCTTTGCTGGTGAGTAAAGAATGGGAGTTATCACTCTCTCTCTCTAACTAAAGTTAAAGAATGGTTTAAAGGCTAATGGGTTAAAGGCTAACTAATGGGCTAATGGATTTAAAGACTATAGCTAATGGGCTAATGGATTAAAGGCTATAACTAATGGGCTATAGAATTATACATGATTTTTCTTTCGAAAAATAACTAAATATTTTGTAACTCTAAATTTTAATTTAAAAAAATGTTTTTGGGTTCGGGTCTGGGCCTGACAATCAAAAAGTCCAAGTTTGAAAAATAATAATTTTAATCTAAGTAACATAATATTAATTAATTAGAAAATTACATGTTTTGATAAAATTTCCAGTTTTAATAATTTTTCTAAAAATGCAATTTCCTAAATTAACAATTAATAATTAATTATATTAGCTAATTAAATTATATAAATAATTATCTGAAATTACGGGTTTCACAACCTTCCCCCCTTAAGAAATTTTGTCTTCGAAATTTGAAGGATAAGGTTAGGAAAGTACCTCAGGTCTCAAACAAATACGGGTATTGCTCCTGTATCTCATCCTCTCGCTCCCAGGTAGACTCGCCTGGGGAATCGTGCCTCCACATAACTCTGACTATGGGAGTCACCGAAGTTCTGGTCCTCTTCTCGCCTCTGTCCAAAATCGTCACTGGCTTCTCTGGTACTGTAAGGCTCGGTCCAATCTCCAGCTCTGAATGGTCCAAGATATGACTCGGATTCGGGATGTAGCGTCTGAGCTGCGAAACGTGGAAGACGTTGTGCACGCCCTCAAGATTAGCTGGTAGAGCTAACCGATATGCTACTTCACCAATTCGGCTTAAAACTTCAAATGGTCTGATATATCTAGGACTCAGCTTCCCAGCTCTGCCAAATCGGATAGTTCCTCTGGTAGGAGAAATCTTCACAAAGGTACTATCTCCTTCTTCAAACTCCAGTGGTCGACGACTGCTATCTGCCCAATGTTTCTGCCTGTCTTGGGCGATCCTGAGCTTGTCTCTAATTACCTTCACCTTCTCTGCTGCGTCAGTTACCATCTCTGGCCCCAGTAGTACTCTTTCTCCTACGTCGTCCCATGCAAGTGGAGTGCGGCAACGACGTCCATAAAGAGCTTCAAATGGGGTCATACCAATGCTAGCTTGGTAACTGTTGTTGTAGGAGAATTCTACTAAATGCAAGTGGTCTTTCCAGACCCTCCAAATTCCAAAACACAAGATCTCAGCATGTCCTCTAGCGTCTGGATGGTCCTCTCAGATTGTCCGTCAGTTTGGGGATGATAGGCTGTGCTGAACTTCAGTTTTGTTCCCAAGCTGTCATGCAAACTCTTCCAAAAATGTGAGGTAAATCTAGTATCTCGGTCAGATACAATACTTACCGGTACTCCATGAATTCGGTAGATGTGCCGCATGTACAGTGCCGCCAACTTCTAGGTGGATAAACCCACCTTGAAAGGAATAAAGTGAGCTGACTTAGTCAGTCGGTCCACAATAACCCAAATGGCGTCCTTCCCTCATTGGGATCGAGGCAATCCTGACACAAAGTCCATTGTTATATGCTCCCACTTCCACTCCGAAATGTCCAGCGGCTGTAGAAGTCATGCGGGTCTCTGTCTGCTAGCATTTACTTGTTAGCAAATCAAGCATCTAGCCACAAATCTGGATACATTCTTCTTCATTCCATACCACCAAATGATGGTACGCATATCCTGATACATCTTATTAGTTCCAGGATGTATAGAATACTGTGACTGGTGCGCTTCTTGCATCAGCTTCTTCCTCAATTTGCCAGATGGTACACACAGGCTCGTACCATTCTTCAATGCTCTGTCACTGGCGATAGAGAATCCTTCAAGTGTTCCTGCCAACACTTCATCTCTGAGTTTGTAAAGCGTCTCATCTTCGAATTGTGTCTCCTTGATTTTGTCCATCAGACTTGAACGTAATTGCAACTGTATCATGGTTGAGTCAGCTCCAGTTACTTCAGCTTCTCGCCCCAGTTCCTTCATCTTCTCCTCAGACAGTACAATCTCCAGACCAAGCTTCTCTATGTCCTCCAACAAGTGTCGCTCATTAGTCAAGAACATCGCCACTGGGTATCGACTAAGTGCATCTGCAACCACATTAGCCTTACCCGGATGGTACTGCAGGTCGATATCAAAATCTTTCATCAGTTCCAGCCATCTTCTTTGTCTCATGTTCAGCTCTTTCTGAGTGAAAACATATTTCAGACTTTTGTGGTCTGTATATATTTCCACTCTCTCTTCATATAGATAATGCTTCCATAGCTTTAATGCAAAGATGACTGCAGCAAGCTCCATGTCATGTGTGGGATAGTTCTTCTCATGGTTCCGTAATTGCCTAGATGCGTAAGCAATCACTTTCCCATTTTGTTGAAAAACACAACCCAGTCCTTTTCCAGAGGCATCACTGTAGATTGAGAAACCACCGGTTCCTGCGGGTAGCGCAAGGATTGGTGCAGTGGTAAGCCTCTTTTTCAGCTCCTCAAATGCCGCCTGGCAATCTTTCGTCCAGATGAACTGTTCATTCTTCCGAGTAAGCTTCGTCATCGGTTCAGCAATCCTGGCAAAATCCTTCACAAACTTCCGGTAGTAGCCAGCCAAGCCCAAGAAACTTTTGATTTCAGCAACTGAGCTTGGGGTAGACCACTTCTCAACAGCAGCTATCTTCTTAGGGTCTACCGAAATTCCTTCTCCTGTGACAATATGGCCAAGAAAATCCACCTTGTCTAGAAATAATTCACATTTGGATAGCTTACCATATAACTTCTCTTTCCTCAAAGTTCCCAGAACTTTTCTGAGGTGCTCCTCATGCTCCTCTTCAGTCTTCGAATAGATCAGAATGTCATCGATGAAGACAACGACAAACTGATCTAGGTATTCATGGAAAACCTTGTTCATAAGGTTCATGAATACAGCAGGAGCATTCGTCAGTCCAAACGGCATGACCAAGAATTCAAACTGCCCATACTTGGTGTTGAACGCTGTCTTGGGAATGTCCTCCTTCCTGACCTTGATCTGAGGGTAGCCAGATCTGAGGTCAATCTTCAAGAACACCTTGGCTCCACTGAGTTGGTCAAACAGGTCATCGATCTGGGGCAGAAGGTACTTATTCTTGATAGTGATATTGTTCAGTGCCCGGTAGTCGATGCACATCCTCACAGTTCCGTCCTTCTTGGGAACAAACAAGACAGGTGCTTCCCAGGGTGAAGCTCCGTCTCGGATAAATCCTAAAGCCTTCAGTTCATTGATCTGATCCTTTATCTCCTTGGCCTTCTTCGGGTTGACTCTGTAGCATCCCTTAGAAATAGGGAAAGAGTCGGGGACTAGGTCAATGGTGAACTCTATATCTCGGTCTGGGGGTAACCCGGGAAGACTATCAGGGAAGACATCCATAAATTCTGCTATGATAGGATAGGGAGGTACGGGTTCTTCTGTGATAGAGGTGTAGGTAACACACTCCATATCCTCCGGAGTTCGAGAGATTTCAAACTCCGGCTCTCCAGGTGGACTGAAGACTACACATCCTCTATGACAGTCTATCAGCGCATGCTGCTTACTCAACCAATCCATCCCTAGGACTATATCATAATTGGGTAAGGGCATCACAAGCAAAGGTGCTATGAATTGGTGGCCTGATATGGTGATAGGGCAATTACAGGTCTCAGTGATGGGTAGAGGTCCTCCACCGGTCATGACTCTACATATCTTCTTGCTAAAGCCCGTATCTATGTGGTGTGCAGAGATGAATTTTGTGGATATGAAACTATGTGATGCTTCTAAATCAAATAAAGCTAAGGCAGGATAGGAATACACATAAATGAAACCTGCGATGACATCAGCTGTATGTTCCTGCTCTGGCTCTTGTTCCTCTGCTGCTAGGGCAAAAGCTCGCCCAGTCATCTGTTGATGCTGCCCAAATTGTTGTTGCTGAGTGGGCAGAGGACCTTTCTGTTGAGTTGCTCCAGTCCGGTGGGCTGCCGAGGGGCAGTCCTTCACTTGGTGGGTGGAAGACCCATAGACTAGGCAATGTCCTAGTCTCTTTCTGCAGATATTTGCTTGTTGCCCCGGCCTTTTGTAATAGTCGCAGACAGGGATCTGCCTCTGAGGTGCCCTATCATTGTTCCTTGCCTGTTGGTTCTGCTGCTGGTGATAGGAAGGCCGGTTGTTGTTGTTGTTGTTGTTGGGCCTCTTCTGATTACCCTGGAAGTTGTTTGTTCCAGGATAATCCCTCTTTGAGCGAGCAGGTTGGCTCTTCTCTATATCTTGAGCTCGCTCCAGGATCTTTTTATAGGTCTTAGCACCGCCTGAGATCACATGGGTGCGGATCTCCTCTCTCAGCCCATGTCTAAACCTTTCAGCACGGTCTTCAGGGTCAGCCACCAGGTTCTTGGCGAAACGGTTGAGTTGGCCGAATTCTGCCGCATATTCTCCAACAGTCATATTTCCTTGCTTCAGGTTCTGAAATTGCCTCTCCATCTCCCGCAACTCTGATGTTGGGAAGAACTTCCTCTTGAACAACCTCTTGAAGGTGTCCCAGTCAAGCTGTCTGTCCTGGAGTCGGGGTTCATTCCGATACCAGGTGCTTGCTACACTTTGCAGTTGGAGTCCCACTGCTTCAGCCTTGAGGTCTTCTGGAAGTCGAACGACGCTTAGGAGACGCTCCATACTATCGAGCCATTCATCAGCATAGACGATTCCCTTGGTTCCCTTGAAGGGTCGAGGGTTCTGCTTCTTGAAACTCTCAATATCGCCCACCTTGGCAATATGATCCTTATTAATTTATATGGCCTTAATGTTACATAAATTAATCCTTAAATTTATGTTTACCTTGGCAGGCCTTGGTTCTTGTTGAGCTGCTTCTCCTCTCTCCAGTGCAGCCATTGCCACGTTATGGGCATTCTCCATGCCTTTCCTCATAATCGCCGTCTGCTCGCGATGAGCTTCAGCTTGAGTTCTCTGAGCTTCTAGCACTCCTCGTAGTAGACCTATGAGGTCGGTGGGGTCCACAGGCACCGGTGGGGCAGCTGGAGTGGGCAAAACCACAGGGGGCTGCATCTCCGTCTGGGAAGATGATAGATCTGTCGTTGTATTATGGGAACGGTCGGCCAGCTGCCGAGGTGTCGGATCCGGACTTGGTTGAGGTGGTGGGGTATGATAGGGTGAAGATACCCCATCACCAGCAGAATTGGTCTTGTCAGTGGCCATTCTCTGGAAGGTTTAGGATATAAACATAAGCAAGGTAGCCTACCAATCTATAATCAAACAAAAATATTTACATATATAATTCAGACCTATTATTGTGACAAATCAATGTTCTAGTGTTCTAATTGTCTCTAGATAGGTTTTCCTAAGTTGTTGATTTGACCTGCATGGGCCACCACTAAAAATATGTCACGACCCGGTTCCAATTACTTGGGTCGAATCGGATCATGCCCAGCCTGCACCGCTGTTGAGACGGCGGCAGTAAGCTGTATCTTTCATATGCAGGTAATCAACAACTCAATTTAATTTGCCACAATCTTTAATATTCGATAAATTAAAACTTGTTCAGTACAGAGTACAATCTTAAAACCACCAACTGAAATAACATTGTTTTTAAACAAAACTATCAAACTGGAAAATAGCATCTAAAAAGAAACAACATCATCATCAGGTATGCCATCCTCAGGAAGCACAGCAGGGTATAGCTCAGGGTCATAGTAGCTACTAATCAGTAGCTCTGCATCCTCATAAAGACCTAAAAATATAGTCTCCAGTCAAGAGGGAGCAAAGTACAAATTCATGATATTTTAACAATTGAAATTAATAATGGAATTATGCACTTTTAAACAATTTGAAATAAATGATTTTCCAACAGTTAAAACAGTGTGATATGAATAGGTAATGAATATGACCGGATTGGGTTTGTTACAGTAATATCCTAGTGATATGGTATGGCTTATCCCCGTGTGTTTGAGGGGTAAGCTAATACATTCAGTTATACTAATTGGATGTGGTTATATCCACTACACTACTCCCCCAGTCCCCAATAGTTACAGTAGTTACAGTCAATGCTCTCAAAGAGAGTTCCGTGTTGTATCGTGGTTTAAACTTGTATTAAAACAATTATTAACTAATTGTAATCTACCACAAAAATGTACTTGCCTCAAATTGATTTGACTGGACGGGTCGATACGTCGGGATGGAAATTCAGGTTCTTCCTTGAAATCCTACATTCGGAAACTTGTCTCAGAAAAACCAAAGTCGCCAATGATACTATACTAGTTGCAATCTCTAGTTGTGTCCTAGTCAATTTTAGTCTTTATTTAGCTAACACAACCAAAACGCGATTATTAGTGCGTTGCAATTAAGAAACATTAATTTATATTTAATTCTGGGAAAACTTGCATTTATCAATTTATTCGAAAAACTTGGTATTTATATTTATATATAAAAATACATTTTTCTTATTAAATGAGAATGACGTAAATTTGTAAAATTTCTATAGTTATTTACCCTAAATTACGTGTCTGAACAATAACCAGAAAATCCAAAACTATAATTACTAATTATTACAAATTTGCAGAAAAGTAAATGGGCTTATGCCCTTACAAGCCAATGAATTAAAATAAGAAGAAAACTTGTTAGTCCTGTAATCTTCCTACAAATTAATTATAAATAAACTAATAATTTAAATTATAATAGTGAGTCTCAGATTTTTGGTCCAATCATCATATAGGCTAATGCCTCAACGTCCGGGCGAAATCGGTTTCGTTTGCACTTAGCCAGGGCCCATTGACCAATTACGGTCGTCGTCCAAAAGTCCAAAATAATATTCTTTTCTGAAAACCATTTTAAAATTATATAATTAAATTTTATAGAAAATTTTGGCAGCATTCCCTCTATTTTCGGGATAACCCAAAAATGGGAAAATGCGCCAACAATATCCCAAACCAGGGAAATAACCCGTAAATTAATTCCATCACCATATATATATAAAATCAAATTCACTGATCATGTTCAAAAAATGTTCGAAAAACCCGAAATAGAAATCGAAATTCAAACACCATAAAACTAAATATGGTACCAGAAAAATAGTTCTCGAAAAAATCCGAAACTAAACAATCATCAAAAATTCCCAGAACCTTTCCGAAGAAAAGTTCGGGAATTCCGAGAAACCACAACCTCGGAATTTCCAAAAAACCAAACTGTACAGAACCCTTCTGAAAAATGTTCGAAAATTCCGAAATCAAAATTTGTATGAAAATCACAGGACCTTCTTCCAGAAGAAATCCACAGAACTCTTTCCGAAGAGTTTTCGGAAAACCGAAACCAACAAACCATTCGCAGAACCAAATATCACAGAACAAATGGTTCCGAAATTTTCGAAACCAAAAACGTAGCCGAAAACCGAATTTCCGAAGAAATTCGTGGACCAAATTATCATCACAGACCAAGACAGGGGACGAACTACTGTGATTACCAGAGATTACCTAAGTTGACAGAATCCTAAGGGTTGTCTCGGACTCGGAACACGCCTCACCGGAGTTCGGCTGCATGTACAGCACCCAAACTTGGAAAAGACAACAGCGAGGTTCCGCGGAAAAGCTCCAGAGAACAGAGAAGAGTCCAGAAAAGGAATCAGAAACTCGGAGAAGTGTCGCGAAGCTCGGGAAGCTCTGGCCCGAAGGGAACAGTGCTGGAAAACCATGCAGAGGGTGGCCCTGGTCGGGATGTGCCTGGAGACTCGCGAGCAGCGACGAACAGGGGTACGGAAGGCCGGGCACGGGCTGTCGGAGGCCGAAAAGGGCCGCACAGGGGGTCTGCCGGCGGGTTGGCCGGAGGGGCGGCCTGCTAGGGCGGTGTGCGGCCTGGAAGACGACCGCGGAAGGATGGTTCGACGCCTGAGATCGCCGCTCGGGGAGGGGCCGGCGGTCGGGATCGGCTCCGGAACTCGGCTAGGGTTTGGGGTTAAGTCTTTGGAAAAGGGAAAGTGGTGATGGGGAAGATGGAGGAGAGGGTTTATATAGAACTAAGCACCTGGAGTTACGGAAACCAAGGGGCTCGGGAGGAGAGGAGACGGCCGTTGGCCGTTCGGGAAGGGGAAGAGGGAGGGTCGACCGAGAGATCGTTGCTTAGAAAAGCAAAAACTTTTCCTTTGCTGGTGAGTAATTAAAGAATGGGAGTTATCACTCTCTCTCTATCTAAAGTTAAAGAATGGTTTAAAGGCTAATGGGTTAAAGGCTAACTAATGGGCTAATGGATTTAAAGACTATAGCTAATGGGCTAATGGATTAAAGGCTATAACTAATGGGCTATAGAATTATACATGATTTTTCTTTAGAAAAATAACTAAATATTTTGTAACTCTAAAATTTAATTTAAAAAAATGTTTTTGGGTTCGGGTCTGGGCCTGACAATCAAAAAGTCCAAGTTTGAAAAATAATAATTTTAATCTAAGTAACATAATATTAATTAATTAGAAAATTACATGTTTTGATAAAATTTTCAGTTTTAATAATTTTTCTAAAAATGCACTTTCCTAAATTAACAATTAATAATTAATTATATTAGCTAATTAAATTATATAAATAATTATCTGAAATTACGGGTTTCACAAGGTGGTCCCTTAAATCTAGGTTTAATGTGTAAGAAAAATAATACATAGCAGGAAATATAAATGTATAGTAAGTTCTAACAGGTTATGCTATGTATCACAGTTTATTTTACATAAAGAAAATAATAATAATGCATGAAATAGGAGCTAAAATAATTAAACAGCAAATGGCAAGGTGTCTTGCCTGGTAGGGCGCCTGGTGCGCTGCGATAATCATGGTGGCATAAACTGCGTCTTTGGTGTAACTGATGGAACTGAGGATTCCCAGGACTCTTCCTTTGGTGTGCGTATTGATCGATAGAAAGTTAAACAGATCTAATACGTGTTCTAACCCTTCATAGGCGGAAACTAGGGTTCACGAATTATACCTACGGCGGAAAGGAGACAAGTAATTCCTGGCAATCTCGAGCGGACGACCCCAAGATATTCTGCATGTATTCCTTCCTCGAGTTGGACGTCGTGTGGACGACGATCTCCCAACCTTTTCTTCTCCTTGGCAGCACTCTTTTCTCTCCTTACGTGAATCACGAATTTAGAGAAAATTTTAGATTTCTGATCAGTAATCCGGCGGCCAGAGAATAGAGGATATATATAGGCTACGGCAGGGACCATGAGGAGAAATTTGGGTTAGGCCTCCTAACGGATCTGGATATCCCGTGTTCAGCCCGAACACACAATCCAGGCCCATTAACAATAGCTCGGTCCACTAATGAGCTATTGTTGTACTACCTCCCTAATCCCAAATTATGTTTATGGGCTCATTTTATTATATGCTCGTTTGGCTCCCCATGTTAAGATATCGTATATCCGTCGATCAAATTAAGTTACTGACAACTATATTGATTCGACATCTTTTATCCTTAAGTAGTACCGCTCAACTTTATTTGTCATGTCGGATATAATCCACCTACAGGGTTTACATGACAATCCTTATGAGCTCCTTAAGAGGACATCATCAACCCGATGTATCGGGACATGAATTCCATTTATAATCAACAGCCCATCATACATACAATGTTATTACCCAATTCATAGAGATTGTTGATCCATAATGAATCTCACTCTTTTATGAGTCAAAGTAATGCACATTGCATATACATGTCCATTATTATATCTGGATTAAGAGTACAAGCATCCATAATAACAGAGGTGTTTGTTCTTTTATGTAGTCAGTACAAAGAGAACAACCTCAAGTGGTCCTGTTCAATACACACAAAGTGTACTAGTGTAAACCTATAGTCAAGATAGACTAATACCAAATTATACTACAAACTTTCCAATAGATTGTCCAAGTCCATCTAGGTTGTGAACTATTTATATACTCCATAGGAAACTGATAATATGATCTTCTGTGTGACACCACACACCATATTATCTACAATATAGAATATCAGACATTTGCATTAACACTTGTAACAAATACAATATGCAAACATTTGCCCATATGATCCTTACTCAAAATTTAAGTAAATAAGGTTACTACAAAAGTGATACTTTTAGTATATAATCCTAACAGTAACAACTATACAAGGGGACCTCTGTTGATGGCACGGACAGTTCCATTGGGTCCAGAAGGGTCAAATTAGTTAGGGTGGACATAAGGTAGTCTCGAAATGGACGAAGGAATAGGAATAATGGGCTTAGTCATGGAAAGGAAAAATCAAAGGAGAAATGATAAATAATAGAGATACTAATATTTGAAATTACTTATAATATTTGAAAAGTAGAAAATAATATTTGATAAACACCTAAAAATATGGAAAACCGAATTAGACAAAAATTCTATGTTCTTCTTTTATTCAAAATATTCTAAATAAGTATCTGAAAGTCATAAAAACTCTTTTCTTATATCAAAGCTATAATCCAACTAGGTAGAAAATATTAGAATTATCCAAAAATAATACACTAATATATCTCAAAAATATCTCGACATATATTAATAATACTTAACAAAATTAATATAAGTAAGCCAAACAATTATACTTAATTTATATCAAAGTAACTTTAATGATAATAGTAATATAGCTATTATAACCATACAACATATTTTGTACATATAAAGAATAAATAATAATAATAACAATAATAAAAATATTAATAATAACAATAATAATAATAATAAAATAATAATAATAATAATAAAATAATAATAATATCAATAATAAGGAGACATAGAGAACGGAACTGCTGCTGCTCCTTTTTAAATATTAATACCATTACAGCAACTAAAATTAATAATAATAATATTAATACCATTACAGCAACTAAAACCTCTGAACTGCTGCTGCTCCTCTTTATAATATCGATAAAATAAAATAATAATAATAATAATAATAATAATAATAAGAATAACAAATAATAATGTACTTAATTCCTACAAAAAATCTTGGAAAGAACAAAGAAGAAAAAGAAAATAATGAATGAATTAAAATAAATTAAAACCAAAAAAAAAGTGACACAGAAACCAAAAGGGGCAATGTCTGCAGTTCTCGGAAGCAAAAGGAGAAAGGAAAAAAAAACTCAGAAGTTTTTGAGAAAAGAGGAGGGAGAGAAAGGAAAGAATTTAGAGAGAGGGAGCGGAGACTTGGGGAGTCGAAGTCGCCGGCGACGGGATCGAAGCGCTCAGGCGGAGGAGGGTGGCCGGCGATAGGTTGCGGGCGCGGAGCGCGGTGGAGAGAGGAAGTGGAAGAGCGAGAGAAGAGTATGGGTTTCATCGCCGAGGGCTTGGCAACGCGGCGGCGGTCGCAGGCGGGGAGCTCGGCTGAGATGGCGGCTCGGAAGGGGAAGGGAGGACGGCGGAGGATTGTGGGCGCGGCGGAGGAAAGGGGTCGGGTTCAGCGGCGGCGCGGCGACCACGGCGGAGGCGGTTCGCGACACGGCGTCGGCGCTCGCGAAGGCGGCCGGAGAGGTAAGTAGCGGTGGTGGAGGTGGCGTGTGTGTTTTATTTAGGTTTTTCTCTTTATTTTGATGGTGGCGGGGCGGTGGTTGTCGCGGCCAGGGTTGGTCGGCGGGTTGACGGGATTTTGCGTTGGGTATGCTGGCCACGGCGGGGGTGGCCGGCTGCGGTGGTGGTGGTGTTGTGGGTTTTGACGGTGGCCGATGGCGATGGTAGCGGTGGTGGTGATGGTTTGGGGGCTGGTCGGGGACGGCCGTAGTGGTGGTGTACGGTCGCGGTGGCGGTGGTGATGGGTTAGTGGTTGGCCGGAGCTGGACAGTAGGCTGGGGCGATGGGGATGGTTTGCTGACGACGGTGGTGGTGACGGCTAGGTGTACGGTGGCGGGGTTTTCGGCCAGTGGCCGTGGTCGGGGGTTGCAACGGTGACGGGAATGGTGGAGGGTTTTGGTTGGGATGCTAACGGTGTTGGTGTGGTCGGGGACAGGGGCTGGTTGCTGTGAAGTCGACGGCGGATGGCTGGAAACATGGGTGGCTGGTTTTAGGATTATGGCTTGGTGTCGGAGATGGATGATGATATGTGTCCGTGTGTGGACACGAAGAAGGTGGCCATGTAATTGTAATGGTGGAAATTAGTGGAAAAAATGGAGACACGGACACGATGCACGCACGAAAAATCTATGGATGGCAATTAGTTAGGGTTGAAAATTTGTGAAAGAAATTTTGGAGAATAGAATTACATGGATGAGTACCTGCCTATTTATAGGATGTGAGAATTCCCAATTTGGATAAGGACTAGAAATATTTAAAACCCAAGTAGATAATTCATAATTTAATTTAAAATCAAATCCAATTCTAAATGTAAATCTAATTTAAATCAAATTAAATTTTAGTTTAAAATCGAATAGGATAAATCAAATTTTAATTACTTAACTATTTAAATAAGTCCATAAATTCAAATCAAGATTTAAATGGCCATAATAACTTCGAAATATATTTTCCAAAAATATTAATAATAATAAATTTGAAAATTGCATTTTTGTTTAAAAAAACTAATAAATAATTACGAGATATATGTATGCACAAATATTTTTTACATAATTATGCTTCTCTAGTATACCAAAAATATTATTTATTATTAATATCTTTTAGAAATGACGTAAAAATAACAAGCTTGGAAATGATAGCAAAAACTAATTATTATATCTATTATTTGAAAATATAAAAATAGAATAAATATTTTTCTAAAATATGTACGCTCACACATATTCGCACTCGTCGAGCAATTACGAAAAACAAAATTTCATGCACGACGTATAATACAACTATGCGACGTACAATACAAATAAAAAAATTTAATCAGTACCAAATTTAATAAAAAAATTATAGTAGAAATTTAGGGATTTTACATCCTACCCAACTTAAAAGAATTTCGTCCTCGAAATTAAGAATTAGGAGGGGGTGAAAGGCACAAGGGGGGTATCGGTGAGGAATAATCGTTCACAACGTCCAACGCAATCATGCATTAGGAAATCGCGACTTTAATAACGGCAAGAGTAATCATGGGATAGCTCAAGAAGAAAAATGTGTAAGGTTTAAGGATAAAACACGCGATAAAGGCTAGTGTGTTATCTAGAGAAGAATAGATTAAAGACCTTAAAGGTATGGTTTCTTTAGGAGTTGGTTGCTGGCACGATTGAGAGAGCGATTTGGGTCACTCCTAACTTAAGTGATTAGAAGGTCATGAGAGTAAATATAGGACCGAGATAAGAACGAGCAGTTTAGGATGAGGAAATAGCAACATCGAGTGAGAATGGTCATAGCCGATAAGAAGGCTAGAGGAAGTTCTAGTATAACGCCTTCGTCCTCCTAAAATAGGTGAAGGCGAAAGCAAAAAGGAGTTCAAAAGACGATATTTATCGAGTACGAATACGTGATTCAACGACGACCGAAAAATTTCATAGGAATTGTCAAGGCGGACGTGGATGGGATTGTAAGGGCCAAGTTTAATTATGTCACCATCCACGTAGAGTAATAGACAAAAGCGAACCAAAGTGCACTTGGTTGATCAGACCATTATGCACCGGTTCTGATTAGACAATAGGCTAGTGAGCTCTCAATAGCATATGTCATAAACAAACTCGATAAAGAATAAGCTTGCAAAAACTAGGCTACATTAGCATCATTAGTCAAAATGGTAAATACATAGGTACGAGAGATTAAGATTTTAAAGAAGGTAGAATGATTCTAAGTCATACAGTCGTCCTATAGTCTTCTTGTCCAAGTCCTTGGTTGGCTAGACGGGTTAGGTCCTCTAGATTCTAGGATCTAAATAAGCTTGCTAATATAGGTCACTAGGTCAAAGGGGTTGCTAGTTCATAAGGTATTCTATCCAACTTAAAGAATTAAACTAATGGTGTTTTGGGACAACTAACTAGTAGGGTCAATCTCTAGCAAGCACGAAGGGAAGATAAGAATAGGGATGGAAGGAAGCAAGCAAGATGCAATTGATGAGTCAAACGGTAGATAAAATCAAAGAAAGAAGTCCAAGTATGTGGATGTCACCCCCATTTCCTGTATTTCGTATTTGTACTCGAAATTGATTTTGGCACGTATTTTATTTTCTCGACTTGTGGATTTGGTTTCTCAAAAATAGGTTTTGGACCATGGCTTGGTCTTATTTTGTGGAGTTGGTTTGGTTTGGTTTGGTTTACCATGAGTGGAACACCTTAGCCTATCCTCCACCTCCATTCCATCACAACCACCCTCATTAAAATCTAACAACCTTTTCTCTCTCCTCCATAACTCCATTAATTTCTTTCAACTTCTTCTTCTTCCTTCTTCCACACAACTCCCCAACCCATAGGCAAGTGCACCTTGCCATCAAATAAGTACCACTTTTTATTCGTCCATTAACTAGATTAGGCCATGGAGAACAACTTTAGAACTTGACATTTTGTGATTTGGAGCTTTCATTTTTCTAGATCTAGATTTTAACCATTTTCGAAAATCCTTAGTTTTGATCCATTAAACTTTGATTTTTGCATGTTTTGATGCTTCCATGTGGAAGAGAATTCGATTTTACTCAAGTTAGAACTTTGAAAATCTAAATTTGGTTTTGATTTGGCTAAGTTATGAAGATTTGAAGTTTTTGGTGTTCTTGAGGAGTTCATCTCAGCCTTGGTGAAGGCTCTCGGCCAGTGCTCTTTAGCACTTGACCGTTTGCGCACCCCGGCCTGTGCTCTTTAGCACATGGCCGATTGTGCATAGGCTCGGCCAGTGCTTTGTGCTGCGCTGGATTGTGCTGGCGTAAGCTAGCCATGCGCCAGCCAGCCATGCGCAAAGTAACCCCTGCGCACTCGACCATTGCGCAGTCCATTCTCTGCGCAGTCTACCCACCAAAAGTGTTGACGAATATCTCTGTACATCTTCGTGCTGCCTGGGTGGATGGAATACTGCGAACTGTGAGCCTCTGCCATGACTTTCTGTCTGATATCTCCACTGGGTACACAAAGACGCGTGCCGTGTCGAAGTGTACCATCCTCATGAATACATAACTCTGGCCTTCTCCCTGCCTCGCACTCTGCTCTGAGCCGCTGAATCTTGGAATCTGTTAACTGTGCTGTCCGGATCCTCTCAACTATGGTGGACTGAATCTGTAGGCTGGCCATCAAGGCCACATTGGAAGGAAGAATCACTTCAATTCCCATCTTCTAAAGATCTGCCAATAGCTCTGGTTGCGCTGTTAGAAGGTAGACTCCGACTCTCCTACTCAACGCATCTGCTACCACGTTGGCCTTCCCTGGGTGATACTGCAAGTCCACATCATAGTCCACAAGTAGCTCGAGCCATCTTCTCTGACGCATATTAAGATCTTTCTGGGTGAAAACATACTTCAGGCTCTTATGATCAGTAAATATCTCCACTCAGTCTTCGTACAAGTAGTGCCTCCACAACTTAAGTACAAATACTACTGCTGCTAGCTCCAAGTCGTGGGTCGGGTAATTCTTCTCATGATCACGGAGTTGACGTGACGCATAAGGAATTACCTTCCCATGCTGCATCAAAACACATCCTAATTCTCTGCCTGAAGCGTCGCAATAAACTGTGAATCCTCCGGTCCCATCTGGAAGGGTGAGAATGGGAGCCGTTATCAAACCTCGCTTCAACTTCTCAAATGATTCCTGACACTCTGTTGTCCAAACAAACGGCACATCCTTGCGGGTCAACTGGGTCATCGGCGCTGAAATCCTTGCAAAATCTGAGACGAACCGCCGGTAGTAGCCGGCCAATCCAAGGAAGCTGCGAACCTCTGCCACTGAGCTAGGTACTGGCCATGCCTCGATAGCCACAATCTTCTGGGGATCCACTTCCACTCCTCCTCGGGTAATGATGTGACCCAAGTACGAAATGCGATCGAGCCAGAACTCGCATTTACTGAACTTGGCGTACAACTGGTGCTCTCTGAGAATCTGGAGGATAACTCTGAGATGCTCAGGATCGCCAGCGCCATTGGGCCGATGCTCATCGGCGTCCCTTAGAATTTGCCGTCGGTGACCATGTATTCCTTAGGATCTCGCCTACCCGCGGCGTCATTCGTTTTGGCGTGCGGGGAAAGCTTAGTCCTAGGTATATAGGGCCGTTCGATATTCTGGAGCGAGTAGGCGATGTGTCCTATCATCTCGCTCTTCCGTCGTCGCTAAGTGAGGTACATGATGTATTCCATGTATTCCAATTAAGACGGTACATCCCGGACCCGAGCCATATCCTAGATCATTCGGAATTGGTTGTTGGTACCAAACTTTCGTATGAGGAGAGGCCCGTATCTATATTGGACCGGAGAGAAAAGACGCTCAAGAACAAGACTATTAACTTAGTCCGTGTTGCTTGGGGTCATCACTCTCTAGGTGAGTCAACATGGGAGCGTGAGGACGACATCCGATCGCGATATCCCTACCTGTTTGACTCGTAAGGTATAATATTTTTCTTATGTCTTACGCTTTCCCTTCCTTACTTGCATTGTATGATTGTATGATTGAACTGCTTAGTGTAGCTTGTCTGTGCTTAGTATAGCTTGTCGTGACAATCTCTAGCTCCTTGATTAAATTCCGATGACGGAATTCTTTGAAGGTGGGTAGAGTTGTCACCCCCATTTCCTGTATTTCGTATTTGTACTTGAAATTGATTTTGGCACGTATTTTATTTTCTCGACTTGTGGATTTAGTTTCTCAAAAATAGGTTTTGGACCATGGCTTGGTCTTATTTTGTGGAGTTGGTTTGGTTTGGTTTGGTTTGGTTTACCATGAGTGGAATACCTTAGCCTATCCTCCACCTCCATTCCATCACAACCACCCTCATTAAAATCTACCAACCTTTTCTCTCTCCTCCATAACTCCATTAATTTCTTTCAACTTCTTCTTCTTCCTTCTTCCACACAACTCCCCAACCCATAGGCAAGTGCACCTTGCCATCAAATAAGCACCACTTTTTATTCGTCTATTAACAAGATTAGGCCATGGAGAACAACTTTAGAACTTGACATTTTGTGATTTGGAGCTTTCATTTTTCTAGATCTAGGTTTTAACCATTTTCGAAAATCCTTGGTTTTGATCCATTAAACTTCGATTTTTGCATGTTTTGATGCTTCCATGTGGAAGAGAATTCGATTTTACTCAAGTTAGAACTTTAAAAATCTAAATTTGGTTTTGATTTGGCTAAGTTATGAAGATTTGAAGTTTTTGGTGTTCTTGAGGAGTTCATCTCAGCCTTGGTGAAGGCTCTCGGCCAGTGCACTTTAGCACTTGACCGTTTGCGCACCCCGGCCTATGCTCATTAGCTCATGGCCGATTGCGCATAGGCTCGACCAGTGCTTTGCGCTGCGCTGGATTGCGCTGGCGCAAGCTAGCCATGCGCAAGCCAGCCATGCGCAAAGTAACCCCTGCGCACTCGACCATTGCGCAGTCCATTCTCTGCGCAGTCTACCCTTGCACAATCCTCCCTTGCGTAATCCAATTGATGCGCAAGGCATCCCCTGTGCCTCTTTAACCCTGTGCCCCTTGACCCCCACTGCACAGTCTACCCTTGCGCAAGGTAACCCTTGCGCAAGGCAACTCTTGCGCAGTTCTTCCATGCGCAGTACATACCCTGCGCAGCCCAACCCCTTACCCCCTTGCACAACCTACTAGTCTATGATGAATTGTTATTTCTTTAAGCTTGGCTCTTCTATAGTCCTATATATATTGGAATGACTATTGTACATGGCTTGGTATGACTATTGTACATGGCTTGGTATGACAAGGAACTAGCATAACCCGACAGTGACCCGCCGTGGTGCACTCCTGACATGACCAACCTGACTTGATAGTGGCCCGTGGCGGCGCACTCCTGACTTGACTTGACTTGTAACTTGTAACTTGACTCGTATAATCAATTTGACACCGTGGGTGTTCCTGCTTGCTTGCTTGTAAAATCAACTTGTCTTGTCTTGCATCATGTCTAGGACGTAACTTCCTGGGTACCACGGCCAGGGACTCGCGCTAAATTGGATTAGGCTAATTATTAGATCAAACTAGAACATGGAGAATTCCCAGTCACAGGCAATCTCGTTATCTGGGCGCTTTAATGGACTTGTAGCTTGCCGACGAGTAGAGCACATTTCCAGCACACTGTCATGTGTTGCACCCTCTAAGTCACCTAAGGGTACATTTGTCTCCCGGGCAATGTACCCACCTATAACTCTCAACCCGTGGAAGGATAACTGGATAGTCTGCAGGACTTGGGACTGGGAGTTTCTCACTTGCATCTTGTTAGTAATTAGGCTTGTGATAACCTAGTTAGTTAAAGTAATAAGCCGTAGTACTTGCTTGGCCGATTGTGAATGAATGGTGTCCAGCTCTGTCTAAGTCTTGTCTAGTCCCTGTACCTGGAACTCTTGATGATGATTGTTTTACTTATCTCTAACGATAAATGGGTAGAGACAGTGAGCTATTCAGGCGAAGGGGTACAATCCCGGTCCTTGTTTGGTTTAAGGATTGTAACCTGGCTCCCGGAATGGTTCCACGTCCCTAGTTGTTTATCGCCCTGTGTACTTTACTACTTGTACTTTCTTTTATTCTTTATGTTCTGATATGCTGGCTTTTGTTCTTATTTGTGGCCTCCTTGTGGCACTTGCTCTTTCTGGGGTTTGACCCAGCTGGTTTTGTGTGGCCAGATTTCGGAGCAGCTCCCGTGGATCTACCAAGTGTTTTCCATAAATAAATTCACTTTATTTATTTTGTATCTGAGAAAATTACAACTGTAGGAATCTAATCTAGAAGACGATTACTTTATCCCTTGGACGATGTGATGAAGAATACTCGAACTTTGAAGAACTTGGACAGCAACTGGGCAATCTCTCTGTTCTCTCTGAAATTGACTGTAGTGTCTGATGAAGATGAAGAAACTCTCTTTTATAGAGTTCAGGATAACTGTCCTTAAGCATACGCTCAGGTAGTTACTTGACGTGTGCATAACTGCAGGGACGCGTGGCAAATTCTGATGGAGACACATTAGCCTGCGGTTGAAAGTAGTGGAGCATGTTCAGGAGAGATTGATGGCATGGATGCCACGTTGGATAACTTCTGAAGAAGTGGATAACTGAGTACAGGACACGTGAGAACGTGTGTTGACTGTAATCCTGGATGTGGTTGCTGTAATATGCTGCCTCGTTGAAGGAGAGTTATACGCTGACTTGGATGATGTAGAAACAAAATAAAGCTGATACGCTTACTTGGTCATCAAGGAGTCGTATGGAGTTCATACGCTCACTTGACTGAACAAGAGTCGTACGCTCACTTGATGAGGAAGGATTCGTATAGACTTCATACGCTCACTGGAGAAGGAAGGAGTCGTATAGACTTTATACGCTCACTTAATTGGAAGAAGTCGTGTGAGATCCATACGCTTACTTAGTTGGAAGAAGTCGTATGAGATCCATACGCTCACTTAGTTGGAAGGAGTCGTATAAGAAATAAGTAGACACGTGGCATGTTTGAATAAGTAGACACGTGGCCATCATCAATCTTCTTTGATACGCCATATCTTCCAATAACTGACAAAATCTTCTCGAGCGTCGTGACTGCGGATATGATGGCTGACAGGCTGTCAAAACTGATAGTAATGATGGCTTTTACATTTATGAGAAATGCTGAGCTGTCCTCATAAAAGACAAAACCGACTCTTCGAAAACATATACGACGGCTAGTCTCCATTGGACAGCTGTCTTTGCACGAAAGACAAAGTGTCAGATTCATCCTTTATTAAATATATGCTGTGCTGTCATCTCAGAAAATAATAACATATTCACTGAGCGTATGGCCTTTGGATGAGTGTATGGCCTTGACTGAGCGTATAGCCTTGAGCGTACGACTTGGACTGAGCCTTATGTCAGCGTGTCATAATTTTTACACCCTACAAGACCCCCTTCAAAGTTTTCGAACTTTATGAATTTCAAAAGTTCAAAATTACTTTGAACTTTAAAGTGAGAATAAGTCATGATACGCTGGCATGAGTTTTGTTATCTTCCTCAATATCAGTGCAAATCTTTAGGGATTTTGTTTAAAGAATATCCGCCGTTTGAACTACTTTCTTTCTTCTATAAATAGGTCTTCCAAAACCTATTTTATTTCTTTACCAGAGCTTTTGCCTTCGAGAGAGAAAAGAGCTTTCAGAAACTCAAGATCTTTCTTCTTCTTCTTCGTCTTCAACTCCATCTCCATTAATGGCACCCAAGATTGATGCTGCTGCGAAAGGAAAGGGGAAAGCCCCTGAAGAGTCATCTCATCCTGCCGTCGACACTACCACTACCAAGAAGACGGCCAGTCAGCGTGTTTCACGCAGTGAACGGCCATTGAAACCTCTTTATGGTGAGGACGAAGATGATGAACAAATAACTATTCCCTTTTTAGGGCTCTGGTTAGAACAAAACTCAGAAAAAACGTATCCCTCTTTAGGGTCAATACGTCAGCAAATACGCTTCCCTCTTTAGGGTTTAGCCGTATTCCATGTTTTTCGTTTTTACGAAAAATATGTTTGGAGCGTATATCTATAAGATACGCGTATTTTTGATAGAGATACCAAAATACTCTATCTTAAAAGAATATGCTATAGCAATTTGTCCCATTGAGATACGCTAACTCCTGTGTTAGCATATTTTTGATGATCATCTTGTCAACCATACGGTGATATGCTCAAACTGATCATAAACTGAACTTTAAAAACCATTCACTTAAGATAAAATATGTTATACGCTTAAAGAAAACTAAGCATATACTGAACCTTGAGTCAACCATACGCTTAAGGAAAACTGAGCGTATGCTGAACCTTGAGTCTGCCATACGCTTTAAAGAAAACTGAGCGTATGCTGAACCTTGAGTCTGCCATACGCTTAGTAAAAACTGAGCGTAAGTTGAGCCGTACGCTTAGTAAAAACTGAGCGTATGTTGAGCTATACGCTTAATAAAAAATGAGCGTATGTTAAACTTTATCATCTCTTGACATTGAAGATTTTTAATACTTTATTCTTCATTTGCAGTGGATATTCTGGCTCAGGAAGCAGAATTTGAAGGAAGTATGGGAAATAATTATAGAAGTGATCTATCACATGTTCATTTTCTCCAATTTGACGGACCTTCCACAAGAATAGCTCTGTTGACCAATCAGGAAGATGATACTTTACTGAACCTGATGAGTGGACTGCCGTTACAAAGTGTAGATGGTGTTGCCCATTTGAAGCCAGCATTCCTTTTTGGAGATGCTATTGACATGAATTCCCAGCCTGCTCTGGACAAAGTATCATATAGTTACTATAGGGATGGTGATGTAAATCAGCCTATGTATTTGACTGGTTTGACAAAGAGTATCAATATAGCCCGTTTATTCCATTCGGGCCAGCAAAGACAGATAAAGTGGGATATTACTCCATCCCGACAAGCTAAGGCTGGATGGATTGGATATCGTCAAGGAAGGTTCCGCAGTGGTACTGAACCACATGTCATATCTCTGCGAGGACTGTTACCTGCCACCATCCCTCCTGAGGACTCGGCACTGCTGAAGCCAGTCAGAGTCCCAATTTTTGCCAACGAATTTGCTCAATTAAAGAATGCCATCTACCCAAAACAGTCAATGAGGCTGACTGGTCTAGTAAATCCAGAGAACACTAGATGGACTGCTCTAGTGAGATGGATTTTGCAGAACTTCGGTGCACAGTTGAAGGCGATAGGTTTATATGATGCCATTAAGTGTACTGCTTATGGTTTCAAACCGAACCCGGATCTGTTTGTGGCATTAGCGGAGAGATATAACTATCGGACCGGCACCTTCATGACCCCAAAGGGCGAGATGGGATTCGCCCTTCATGAAATGGCATATATATCTCAGCTACCAACGGCAGATTTGCCATATGAAGAATATATCCCTTTTGTTGACGAAATGAATAAGATTTCTGCAGCCAACCCACTAATTCTTTATGTATTTGAAGAATTAATGTGTTATTACAGCATCTATAAAGCTTTTTATAAGGGACAAGGTGGAGAGGGGGACTCCAATTGTTATTCTTCGAAGTGGATGGCTTATTTGTTTCAAGGCCGCACTGACAAAGTTCAAAAGAAGAAAAAGACCGAGCAGTATGTCGGTAAATTCAAGCCCTTGAGTCAAGCCGAGATTAACAGATTAATCCGGGAGACTAATCATGATGATATTGTTGTCGAAGAAGACATCGACAGCTACAAGGCCGGTGATAGGTTAGAAACCTATATTAAACAGGGTGGCCGAGAATTGTCCGTTGAAGGTCATCTGGTCGGTTTCATATCTCTTTGGCTGAGGAAGTTCGTAGTTCCTGGCACCTGTTCGGCAGACAGGATGCACAGAAGAGTCGTCTTCGCAGCAGTCCGGTTGGTTTTTGGGTATAAGATGGATCTACTAACGACAATGACCTGCCGTCTGAATGCCGAATTAAGGGCATACACAGATAGGATGTTCGAATTGGCACGGAAGAGCCTGACGACCTTTCCTCGGGTAGAAATGCCCTTTACATACTTGTTTGGATGGCTGCTTCTACATTTTGAATGTCTGATGAGTGTCGGGATGGCTAGGCCAGATGACACTTTCCTTGAAAGGTACAAGCACATACCGAAATGGAGATATGATACTTTAACCGATTGTAGAACCATCTTGAACAGAGGAGAACTATGGAGCTTCACCTGTGTTCCTCCCCCTATTGGTTATGAGACCATGCCCGGGAGATTGATTGACGGCGTTGGTGCTAATGAGTTGGATGATGTCCAACATGAATGGCTAAAGAGAATCAGGCCATCTCATTTAATTTGTCGCCGTGACAACATCACATATCTAGAGCCATATCTTCCGAGCAGATTTACTGGTCAATTTGGTTACGATCAGTTGCATGTGGGCAATGCAATGACGTATTTTGCTCATCAAGGCGGGTTGGTTGATGGTGCCAGAGCTTGGCTATATTACATTGCCAAAGGTACAGGGGCTACCTTTTCTATGCCAGATCCGGTCAACTATCGAAGAGGAGCTAAGATATTGGCGTCCTATGCCAGATTTTATGTATCAGCCAATACCTTTGATGAAAAATTTAGCATCTTAGGTAAAAGATTTATTCATGTTGAAAAGAAATCAACCAAATCCGCCTTGCCTAGGGATTGTCACGACAAAGAAGATCCTCTGGCCACCGATGAAGTTGATGATGATGTTTTGGAAACTTTCTTCTCTGATGACCTTCATCAACCATTGCATGTGCCTATCGGGAGTGCTGAAGAAAGTATATCTATTGATAATACCCCGAAGAGGAAGAGGAGTAAAGGTGCTGCGGGTCCTGCCGCAAAAAGAGCTACTCGAGCAGAGACTCAAAGTTGCGGAGGAATTACTATTCCCGGGAATTCTCCTGTTTCTGAACGAGCCAGAGATGTTGATGAAGCAGGTAGTGATCCAATAGACAATTATCCTACTGTTCCTTTAACCAGAAGAATAGGAAGGAAAGTAATAGTTTCAAAAACTAAATCTGTAATTTGTCTGGATGCAGAGAGTCCCACCGATCGTGCTATGCGATTGGCTGCAGAAAAACAAACTGCTTTTGATTTCTCTGTAAAGACAGAAGAAGAAGAGATTCCTGAAACTGCTGGGTCTTCTAGGCCTTCTGATATAGGCTCAGTTCCACCAATGGCCGATGATGCGCAAGAAATTAGTCAACCTGCGGTAGAGGCCGAGCATCAGACTAAAACGGCTAATGACTTACTGATTTCGGGAGAATCAGTGAAGGAAGCCACTCCACTCAATCCAATTGTTGAAGCTTCAGAGAGCGAACAAGATGACTATGAACCATCGTCGCATTCGTCTGGAGAAGAAGACATGGAAATAGACGATGAATCACCGTCTAAAACACCAATCGATGCACTGAAGACCATTGGTCAACACTCAGGGCTGACACCAGAGCCAGAGAGGCATCTGGAAATTGAAGTTCAAATTCCGAGTACTTCTGGAGCGGGAAGCAGTGAAATAAATCCCGTGTCAGAAAGTACCCTGAACAGACTAAAAGCCGGATTGAATGATCCGAAGGAGACTGAATATGAACCAACTCCAGGTAATATTTTATTCATCAAAGTTTTGTCTTGTCTCTGCTTTATTTATCTTTTGGTTTTGATCATGCTTCTTTTATTTCAACAGCTGTAGGAACTGCACCGGCTATGAGTTCTACTCAAGCCCCACCTGTTCAAACTGAAGTGGGTGAGGGGAGTTCCCATCTGCCGAGTTCTCCAAAGGCACTAACTTCAGCCCCAAGAATAGAAACTCCTCCTGCTCCTTCCCCTATTATTGCAGCGACTCCCAGTTTTGACACAGGGATAGCAAAAGTCATGGGGATGTATTCAGATATTATTTATACATATCTGGATACATATTCGAGGCGACTCATGAAAGACGAGACTATGCCCTTTTCGAGTCTTCGAGAAGCGACTAGTTTCCCACGTTCAGCCTTGAGACAATCTGGTTATGAGGCTCAATGTGTCTTCTTTGAACATCTCCTGAATGATTTAGAAGCCAACATCCAAAAGTACTGGGAGACTAAAAAGGAGGATATTGAATCTCTGACTGCAGCTGAAATTTCTCAATTGGAGAATGAAGCTCAAGCTCAGCATATTGCTCTGACAGAATTCCTCGCTCAATCTTCTAAAGAGTTAATGGCAAAAGACGAAAAAATAATAAATACTCGTCAGAATATGGAGCGCTTAGAGAAGGATGAAGCGTCAAGAGCTGAGGAGCTTAGAAAATTGAGGGAAGAGTTAGCTCGTATTCAAGAGCAAATTGCCTCTGTGGAGAAAGAACAATCAAAGATTACTGCTGATCATCAATCTGAAGCTGAACGCTGTCAAATTTTACAGCAAGAGCGAGAATTAATGCAAATCAATCAGATTGAAGAAACCAATCGCCGTAGTTCCATTATTGTAGAATATAACCAACGGAGGATTGGAATTGAAACATCAGAGCGAATCAAAAAAGCTCATGATGAGAAGATGAATAATGTAATCATTCGTATTCAGGAGATCATTACACCTCCTAAATAGTTCTTTTACATTTTTCATGTACTGAAATGTTTTTGAAATCCAATTGTAAGCAATATTTTGATTCTGATTAAAGAAATGAACATCTTGGCTTGATTTCAATTCTGTGGATGACACTTTTGTAGAAAACATGTTCAGAGGTAAATAATACATGACATATTTCAATAGAATAGAATATACAAATAAACTTTGCAACTCTATCATGATATTAAACCAAAGATTTTTTTTTAGTTTAATACTGATTAGAGAAAACAGAATTCAGATATAAAGATATCTTTGAATTATATTTTCCATGATCTTTGGACTCGGAAATCAAAAGACGAGATATCATTTTCCTAAAATAGAAAATATGATACATACTGAGATAGAAAATTCAGAGGTAATATGGACATGATTTTCTATACAAGATCTTTATTAAAACCACTGGGGATCTAATAAAACAAAATATTAAATTCTCTGGAAAGATGATACATGGTAGAATATCAGTTTCCTCTGGGGATAACGATATCGAAATAACTTTTGTAACGAAGAATTTTATATTTGCTGGGGAATGATGAAAATATTATACATAATATTTCTTTAAGAATTTGCCATTGATAGGCATCATCATGACTTTCCCATCCATAGAGGCAAGCTGGTATGCTCCGTTAGAGAAGACTTTGTTTACTATAAATGGGCCTTCCCATTTCGCATCAAATTTGCCTTTGCTCATATGTGTCATGGTCATAGGACGTCTGACAGTAAGGACCAGTTTTCCCTTCTGATATGCTCTGACTTTAACTTTCCGGTTAAAAGCTTTTGAGATTCGGGCCTGATACAGCTTGATATTTTGTTGAGCATACAATCGGTTTTCATCTAGAGCTTCCAACTCTTGAAGTCGAAGACGATTATTGTTTTCTGTTGTCAGTTCATTGGAGATTGCAATTCTCAGAGAAGGAATCTGGATCTCAAGGGGAAGAACAGCTTCACACCCATATACTAAAGAGAAAGTTGTACATCCGGTCGCATTGCGAACTGTGGTACGGTAGGCCCATAAACATTCACCAAGCTTCTCGCTCCAGTTGCGTTTGTTGGAAGAAACGAACTTTTTCAAGAGTTTGATGATTGTTTTATTGAAAGCTTCTGCCAATCCATTAGCTGCTGGATTATATGCTGTAGAAGCTAAATTATTAATCCGATGATCGTCGCAGAATCGAGTAAATTTCTGACTGACGAACTGCGGTCCGTTATCATGAATAATACGCCGAGGAACACCAAATCGATAGATAACATGATGCTTGACGAAGTTGATAACACTAGAAGTTTTAACTTCAGATAACGGGATTGCTTCAGCCCATTTGGAAAAGTAATCGGTTATTGCTAAAATAAACCGATGTCCTCTTGATGATGGTGGGTTGATGGGACCAATGACGTCCATGCCCCAAGCTTCAAAGGGCCATGATGCCGCTGTTGGGTGTAAGAACTCTGACGGTTGATGGATAAAGTCTGCATGAATTTGACAGGCTTTACATTTTCGAGCATATTGAATAGCGTCAGCCACCATCGTGGGCCAATAATAACCCATACGTCGGATACGCTCTTGAAGTTTAGGACCTGGTTGATGAGCTCCGCAAACACCATCATGTGCTTCACGGATTATCTGTTGTGTTTCTTCACCAGCAATGCATCGGAGGAGAAGACCGTCGTAAGACCGACGATATAATGTTTTCATCGTATGATTATAATAGAATCTGAGAGATCGACGTCGAATAGACGCTGCTTCACTCGGATTATCAGGAAGTATATCATACAAAACAAAATCTAGAAACGGGCGTCTCCAGTCTTCAATTATGGCTTCTGTTTCATTAGAAAAAACATATTCCATAGTAGAATCGGAAGAAGACGAGGATATTTTGTCAAACTTTAATCCAGCATCAAGGTTGAAAGAATCTTCGTCTGGTTTATAGGGAAAAGCCAAAGCCAAATTATTCTCAACACAGAATAGTTCTCGGTTATAAACCACTATCACTTGCTGACGTCTGATTGGTATAGCTAATACAGCAGCAAGATTAGCTAAAGCATCAGCTTCTACATTATAGGCTCGTCGAACATGTTCAATAAAGAAACCTTCAAAAGATGAGGCTATAGAGAGTGTTGCTCGATGATAAGGTATCAAATCCTGGTGACGAACTTCATACGTTCCTCTGATCTGATTGACAATAAGCTTGGAGTCTCCAGAAACTTCCAAATATTGAATATCTAGATGTTTAGCAAGTTGAAGACCAATGAGTAATGTATTGTATTTGGCTACATTGTTTGAACATGATTGATCTAGAGAATAAGCCCTCTGAATAGTTAGTCCTTCTGGGGATACAAGAACAATCCCAACTCCAGCGACAATATCGCCGTTAGGACCTATTCTAGATGCTCCATCAAAGAATAGACGCCAGGTAGGAACTTCTTCAGAAATCAGATTTGAATCCAAGACTTCATCAGGAATATCATCATATAATTTAGAATCTTCTGGAATTGCATGAGTAGCCAAAAAATCAGCAAGAGCCTGTCCTTTAACTGACTTCTGAGGAATATAATGCATATCGTATTGAGCTAACAAGATTCCCCAATTAGCTAGTCTGGAGTTGAGAATACCAGGTTTCTTCATCATAATCCTGATGGGGTTCACTCTGGAAATGACGTGAATCGTTTGACCGATAATATAATGTCGCATTTTCTGAACAGCAAACATTAATGCTAAGCATTCTTTCTCGATTGGAGAATAACGCGGTTCAGCACCCGTCATTGTGCGACTGAGATAATAAATAGCCTGTTCATGGCCATCTTTATTTTTCTGGGCAAGTAATGCACCAAGAGAATGATCCATGGCTCGAACATATAGAAGAAATAGTATCCCCGAGATGGGAGGTACCAAAACTGGAGGGTTCATGAGATACTGTTTAATATCGTCAAATGCTTTTTGACATTCTTCGTTCCAGATGAAAGATACACCCTTCTTCAGAAGTTTGTTGAATGGTCTGCAGCGTCCTGATAAGTTAGAAATGAATCTCCTGATATAAGCAATTCTTCCTTGAAATCCTCGTAGCTCTTTTAAGGTGCGTGGAGGACGCATCTCTTGAATGGCTTTGATCTTCTCGGGATCCACGTGTATACCTTTAGCGGTAATGACAAAGCCGAGAAATTTACCACTAGAGACGCCCAGGAAGGACTTAGTAGGGTTCATTTTAAGTTGATGCTGACGCATTAAATCAAAGATAGTCTTCAAATCTTGGATATGATCCTCCTTTCGTCGACTTTTGACCGCAATATCATCAACATAGCATTCTACTATTTTTCGGAGATGTTCGCAAAATATAGTGCTCATTGCTCGCTGATATGTTGCTCCTGCATTCTTGAGACCAAACGGCATCACTGTATAACAGTATGTACCGATCGGCGTTCTGAAGGAAGTGTGTTTTTCATCATCTGGAAACATTTTGATCTGGTTGTATCCCGAATACCCATCCATAAATAACATTCGTTCGAAACCACATGTGTTATCGATCATGACATCAGTAATTGGAAGAGGAAACTCGTCTTTAGGACAAGCCGCATTGAGATCACGAAAATCTATACAGACCCGGATCTTGCCAGTCTTTTTAAGGACAGGAACGATGTTAGCCACCCATTCAGGATGTTGTTCCTCTCGAATAAATCCAGAAGCCATAAGCTTGTTGACTTCAGCTTCAATTGCATCCATGATGTCTGGACGAAATCGTCGCTGTTGTTGTTTGACCGGTTTAGCATTTGGCATGATATTGAGTTTGTGCATTGCAATCTTTGGATCTAGTCCTGGCATATCTTCGTAACTCCAGGCAAAGACATCTATATAATCACGAATAAGTTTGATCATGTCTTGCTTATCTGTTTCTGAAAGACTTTCACTGATGAATATTGGTTTAAGAGAACCTTCTTCACCAACATCAATTTGGATCAGTTTATCTTTGGTAGGAGGTTCCCTCTGCTCGAACCTGAATTCCCATTGATTATCTAATCTTTGAGCCCATTGTTCCGATTCGGGTGATATTTCAAAATCATCCTCATCTTCATCATTTTCCTGTGGGCCATCAACGGAGACCATATTGATGGATAGAATAGAACGATGGATATCGCCAATACTCGTGTCAGAATCCCAAGAGAAGGAATCAGAAGACTCAGATCGTTCGTCTTCATCGGATTTTGAATCTTCATGGACGATGTTGATAAAGAAGGTAGGAGCAATGTAACCTAAACCACATTTTGTCCTTCCGTATTTTAATGAAGGAATTCGAACATGCATTCTTCTTCCTTTTCCATTATTGAGACTGATTCTAAGTCATAACCCATATTCTTGATGATATTTTTGGATTGTTGACTGTAGCGACGCAGTTGTAACCTTCCAGTATCATCGTTTATGTCATCTTCTTCCAAGTTAGGAGGATTCTGGGGTCCTTTATAAAAGAAGATTGGATTTTCTCCCTTTTTTCTAGCAGGGACCACGAAGTATGATTTTTGTATGGATTCCAATGATACGTCTGTATGAAGAGTTTGAACAACCCCTATAGTTAGTGACTCTAAGCTATCTAGCAATTGTAAATAACTTTGTACATGATTACAGACATCAATATACTGCAAAGGAGATGCTTCATTAATATTAAATACTGTATTTACAACAGAAGGCTGAGCCTTATCAGACTTAGTCAAATTAATGACAAAAGGGGGAGAAGAAGAGCGATCAGAAGTTTTGTTTCGATTAAGATCGATAACAAAAGGCTCAGAAGAGGTGAGCTCCCTTGAAGAAGCTCGTGGATAAGTAGTACGTCCACTGACTGGAATGACTAGAGTATCTGATCTAGCCTGAGAAGACAGAGGGGGAGTGGTACGTCCACTGACAGGAATTATCAGTGAGCCTTGTGGAGTTTGGGCATGTGATGAAGTAGTACGTCCACTGACAGAAATTATCAGTGAGCCTTCTTCAGATGATTTAACAGACTGCGGAGGAGTGATACGCCCTTTTACAGGAATAACAAAAGTGCTAACTTTTGCTATCTCATCATCATTATCCATAGCTTGCAAGACTTTTGAGTATTCATCTTTGTATATGCGAGCGTCATTGAAGTAAGCTTCAACTCCTTTGAATGGATAGAGATCTGCAACCTCCTTTTGAACTTCTCCATTATCATCAACATATTTGAAACACTGATGAAGAGTCGAAGGAACGACATTATGTTCATGCAAGAATGGTCTCCCCAACAGAGCATTGTATGAGCAACCATGATTGTCGATGATGTAAAAAGTAACTTTAGTGCGAAGATCGCCTATTTGAAATTTGAGGCGAATCTTGCCCAAAGGCTCACTTTTTCCTTGATTAAATCCCAAGATGGTAGTGATAGTGCTGGAAAGGCTATGTATAGGTATCTTCAGTGCGTCTAGCATAGCTTTTGGCATAATACTGAGAGCAGATCCTGGATCAATCAAGAGACGATCAACCTTCATAGAATCAATATATCCTGTATGATATAAAGGACGGTCATGTCGATTATCCTCTAGCAGCATATCGTCCTGCGTAAAGGTAATGTTTGGAATAAATTCCAATATATTATGGCAATGAGAAACAGATTCTGTTTCCAGCTTCTTGAGAAGAGTTAGGCAGGTTTCTGCTTGCAGCAGTGCTTCACTTAGAGTTTTTCGAGTCTCTTTAGAGAGGCGTAAGAGCTCGAAGATTGATAATTTAGCTGGGGTATTGGCTAGTTGAGCCAATATATCAAAATTATAAGGCTTTTCAAGTCCTGTAGGAGATGACTTCTTCAATGGTTTGTCGAAGCGGACTTGTTGTTTGCCTTTGTCAGCTGCTGTTGGTTTAGAAGGAACTGTCTCAACAGGAACATTTAAAGGCTCTTTAGTTGAGACTGGAGTTGGAGCTGGAACCGGAGGGACATCAGAAGTTTCTTCAGGAACTTCAGCATAATCTTTCAGATATATTTTTCCTGACCGAGTTCCAGCATGAACTTCAACTTCAGATTCTGGTTCAGGGTCTATGGAAACCATGTTACAATTCTTTATCTTGCTCTTGGTTCTTTTATGTTTGATGAGAGCTTCATTCCAGAAACCAAGGCCAACACGAGATTGATTATGTCTCATAGTGATGGCCAAAGGTGCTCGGAGTCCCTTGCCTGAGTTCAAACCAGGAGCAGTGGCTAGATCATAATCCATCTTCGCCATCAATTCACGAGATTGTGAACTGTATAGATGAAAAGCAGGCTTGTACCTATCTTCAAATTGAGGTACAGATTTTATCTCCGTAGGGAGTGAATTTCCTGCTGAGATGAAAGTAAAAGTTAGATAAAAATCGGGTGTGAAACTAGAAGTCACATTGCATGACTTAGTCTTCCCGAGCTTCTTTTTAGATGATGGAGTCTTCCGAGGAGAAGAGGAAGACGTTTCAAACTCCGTCATTAAATCTGAATGAATCCACATGATCTCTCCCTTCTTGGTTGTGACAGGAACAAGTCCGTCATTCTGTGCTGGTGGGATGTTTACAACTTCGAGAGTTGTTTTGGGGATAGGAACAATCCCACTTTCTACCATTAAGGGAGGGAAGTCACCGAACTGCATTGAAATTACATTTGCTGTGACTGTTTTGTCTTTGGGTGTTAATGTCACAGCTCCTTATTTAATCATCTCTTGAATCTTCCCTTTTAATACATAGCAAGACCGGATTGTATGACCCAGCATTCTATGATATGGACAATATTTTGGATGATCTGTCTTATTGGCTTCATCAGGCTTTTTAATTTCTGGCAATTGAATCTTATTACCTTTGAGCAAGCATTCAAAGATACCCTGAACATCATCATCGTCGAAAGAATATTCTTCTTTCGGCCGAGGAGGTCTCTGTTGTTGATTTGTTGGAGCTGGAGTAGCTTGGGTAGTCTTTACCTCTTGACTACTGCTTTGGAGATTGACTTCAAGAGCTTCTTTCCCTTTGCAATTGTTGGGTTGAGTACTATTGCTAGCACTCTGATTTGATTCCTTGGGAGCCATTTGTACCCCCAGACACTTGAAGGTCTCAGCACTGACTTCAGCAGCCTTGACACTGACAATGAAAGAAGGCCAATCTTGGAACTGAGTAGACCCTGTCCACATGCTGATAATTGGTAAGAGATTTGACTTGCAAGTGTCGATGGTAACAGCATCGGGAGTTCCGAGAGGCATTTTGAGGGCTTCTCTTCTGAATCTTTCAATGAAGGCCTCGGTGGTTTCATTATTTTTCTGTTTAATTCTTATGAGGGCTGACATGGTCATGTCGTTGAGCCCTTCATAGAATCGTTCAAGAAATATTTGTTTGAAACCGACAAATGAGGTAATGCACCCATCAGGGAGACTTCTATACCATTCATAAGCCGTTCCTTTGAGACATCCAATGAACACCCGAGTAAGGAGGGCGTCACTTGGTTGCAGTTGATCAGTCATTACTTCAAAATGATTAATGAACTGACTTGGGGAGGTTGTCCCATCATAGAAAGAGATGGTCGGAGGTTTGTATTTTGGTGGATACGATACCTGCTTCCATTCTATCGGGTAAGGTTGCTTGATACCTAACCTTTGCAAACCATCCTTTTGTTTGAATGTCTCGAATTGAGTTCGGAGATTCTTTAACTCTTCAGAAACAATTCCAGAAGATTGGGGAGTTGTAACTTGTTGAGTGTAATTAGGAGGAGGGACTGCAGCATATGTACCACCCCCAGCTCCAGACTGACTTGGAGTGGGTTGTACAGGAATATTAGATTGTACCCCCGGAATAGTAGAGGGTTCTGGGTTTGGAACAACAGGAGTATTTAATATAACTGGAGGAGCTGTCTGTTGGACTTGCTGAGTTTGATGTTGAGCTTGCATAAAAGTGTGCATAGCATTCAATGTATCTGCCATAGCTCGCAACTGTTGTTCTAAGGAAGAAATCCTTTGTTCGTGAGCTTCGGTGCTAGTTGAAGGTTCATGATCACCCTCTGCCATGTAAGTGGTAATCATTCGAGGAATAGATGACGAAACAGTCTGTTCTGAATCATCACTGTGTGAATCAGTATCTTTCTCGAGGCTTTTTACGGGAGTCAATACTGGAAAATTGGATTCTCCAAGGAAGTCTTCTATGATTTCCGGATTACCACTTGGATGAGAAGAAGAGGCTCTGGTCCTGGATCGGGTGCCGAGATAAACACCATCTTCAGAGTCTGATATAGCATCAGACCGTATGCTACCCCCAATATTTTTGGAGGTCATGTTGACAGAAGCATAAAGAGGTTCATCTTCATCCAACATTGGTTCATATTGAATCCGTTCGAAAACAGATTGTCTTTTTGGTGAACAACAACATTGAATTACAACTCGAGGTTGGAAGTTGCAACCATGCTTTTCATGGCAAATATGAGCAATATCATAGCCTGATGGAGTGTCAATTCTCCGTTTATTTTGCAAATATTCCCGGAGATCTATAGGAACAGATTGGGAAGTACTTGAAGATAGTTTCTGTGTAGAAACTTGTCTTTTGTTCTTCTGTCTTCTTGGTTCCTGAGTGTATAAAGACTGATTAATTTGAGCCACATAGTTCTTGGCATATTCTGCATCAGGGTCTAATATACTTGTCTCAGTGGAACCGAGACGATTCTGATTAAGCTTGTTACGAAGATCCGTAGGAGATCTGACTTTGATATCCGTCTTGGATACTTGTAATTTGCCTTTCTCAGACCGAGAAATTTTGAGAGAAGGAAGATGAGTATTATTCCGACTAGGAGTCGGTAATAATCCATCTTTGGAGGAATTAGCCAAAAGGCGTTTTCCATTGTTTGATCTAGTAAGAGTACTAGTCAAATTAACTCCAGAGGTAAAGACCTTAGGAGTAGAGGAGTTGACTAAAGAGTCTTTCTCCTTGGTTGGCACAAGATGTGCAAGTTGAGGGGGAATCATTTGTATGTTCTGTGGAAGAGAACCTCCAGCCTGATTTTGAGAAACAGTCAAAGGACTGTATCTGTTAGCATACGCTGACTTCAGTTTGGACTTCTGGTCATACGCTGCCTTTTTATTAGCATACGCTGCTTTGGCTTAGCGTACGCTGCCTGATGTTGGCTTTTGTATGCTGCCTTTGCCGTACGCTGCCCTTTGAATACCATACGCTCAGAGTCATCAATGGCTAAAGAGCCGACTGCTGTCGTAAGAGTAGAGGGAGAAGGGACTTTGACATGTCCAGAGATGGTTTTCCTTGTACACGCTGACTTGGTTAAAGAACCAACTTTGTCAGCGTGACTAGGAGAAGCCACTGTTGCCGCGTTCAGAGAAGCCGAATTGTGCTTCATGGAAGTTGAAGACGTGTTCTTGTCAGCATGAGAAGTGACAGAAGCGTCTCGGACTGTTGCAGAAGACTTAGGGACATAGACGGAGAGTCCCTTCTTCTTGGCAGCAGGAAGAGCGGAGGAAGCAGTGCGGCCCTCCTTCGCCTTGAGCATTTCTTCATAAGCCGATTGGTCGAATTGTACAACCATCGTCTTCTTCGTCAAGCCGATCGACGAAGTATCGCATTGAGTTGTTGCTATCTCGTTGGAGGAGACAGCTTTCCCCAGCAGAGTCGCTAATTTGTTTTCCATAAATAAATTCACTTTATTTATTTTGTATCTGAGAAAATTACAACTGTAGGAATCTAATCTAGAAGACGATTACTTTATCCCTTGGACGATACGATGAAGAATACTAGAACTTTGAAGAACTTGGACAGCAACTGGGCAATCTCTCTGTTCTCTCTGAAATTGACTGTAGTGTCTGATGAAGATGAAAAAACTCTCTTTTATAGAGTTCAGGATAACTGTCCTTAAGCATACGCTCAGGTAGTTACTTGACGTGTGCATAACTGCAGGGACGCGTGGCAAATTCTGATGGAGACACATTAGCGTACGGTTGAAAGTAGTGGAGCATGTTCAGGAGAGATTGATGGCATGGATGCCATGTTGGATAACTTCTGAAGAAGTGGATAACTGAGTACAGGACACGTGAGAACGTGTGTTGACTGTAATCCTGGATGTGGTTGCTGTAATACGCTGCCTCGTTGAAGGAGAGTTATACGCTGACTTGGATGATGTAGAAACAAAATAAAGCTGATACGCTTACTTGGTCATCAAGGAGTCGTATGGAGTTCATACGCTCACTTGACTGAATAAGAGTCGTACGCTCACTTGATGAGGAAGGATTCGTATAGACTTCATACGCTCACTGGAGAAGGAAGGAGTCGTATAGACTTCATACGCTCACTTCATTGGAAGAAGTCGTGTGAGATCCATACGCTTACTTAGTTGGAAGAAGTCGTATGAGATCCATATGCTCACTTAGTTGGAAGAAGTCGTATGAGATCCATACGCTCACTTAGTTGGAAGGAGTCGTATAAGAAATAAGTAGACACGTGGCATGTTTGAATAAGTAGACACGTGGCCATCATCAATCTTCTTTGATACGCCATATCTTCCAATAACTGACAAAATCTTCTTGAGCGTCGTGACTGCGGATATGATGGCTGACAGGCTGTCAAAACTGATAGTAATGATGGCTTTTACATTTATGAGAAATGCTGAGCTGTCCTCGTAAAAGACAAAACCGACTCTTCGAAAACATATACGACGGCTAGTCTCCATTGGACAGCTGTCTTTGCACGAAAGACAAAGTGTCAGATTCATCCTTTATTAAATATATGCTGTGCTGTCATCTCAGAAAATAATAACATATTCACTGAACGTATGGCCTTTGGATGAGCGTATGGCCTTAACTGAGCGTATAGTCTTGAGCGTATGACTTGGACTGAGCCTTATGTCAGCGTGTCATAATTTTCACACCCTACACCAAGCTTCCAGCCCAATGGTGAACACTAGACGGAACCCGGGCTACGATTGGGTTTTCCCTTTTTGTTTCACCCACTTATATGTAAATTTATTCTTTTGAGGCGTTTAGCCGACGAGCACCTGTTAGCTCGATGCATATTTACTTACTGTCTGCCTACGGGCTGTAAACATGATTAACAAATCCTAGGGTTGATCATGTATGACTGAACTCTTGCTAGTCCTATCATTTTGTACGACTAGCTTCATGATCATCCAATATGTAATATTTGGGACGCCTTATATATATATATTTGATGCTCTAATATCTTGTAACTCTGTTAATTGCTTGAGATTGAGACAATAGGCTTGACCTTAAGAGACTGCTGGCTTGTAGTAAACCCTCATATCTAGACAGCCGTGACCGTATAGTTGAGATGTATTCTATTTCAATATACGTAGCTGGCTATGTCTGCCCCCGCTCTCCAGTATTCTGGTTCTGGGGCGTGACAGTGGATGAGATCCTAGACTTCTAATTATATACGCAGGCTTGCTTGGTACGGTAAAGTAACCAAACAATTTATCTTGACCTGCATGGGCCACCACAAAAACATGTAACGCCCCAGTCCCAAAATACGTAGGACTAGGAACGTAGACATTCCAGCTGTATTCATACAAAGTACACTCCAATATATGAAATCCTCGTATGAATACATAAGCTGTAAAATGCAGTAGAACCATAGCTAATCTCATCCACACAGAATAAATGAATAAAAGATATCATATAATGAGAATGAATTTGTCTTGATACAATATGTTGGGCGGAGACAAATCCACTACCAACAAAATAAGGAAAAGTACATGAGAAAAGAAATAAATTTGGCGAGCGAAGCAAAGACGATCCAAGTGCAATCATCCTCGAAGAAATAGCGATGATCACGCTAGAGCTAGAACACCTGCAAAAGACAATAGCACACACCTGGGGAGATAACCAGGTCCTCAGAGGGACGTAACAATACACATAATATCATGCCATATAAACTGAATAAATATTGCTCAAATAGATATGTAATAGGGTACCTAACCGTACTATAGTGAATATGCAATAAAGAACAAACCTTTGACGCATGGGCCGGATCAGGAAAATCAGGAATCAGGACCGTACCTCCCACTGGAGATAACCGACAATCAGGACCGTACCTTCCACTGGAGATAACCGGCTATCAGGACCGTACCTTCCATTGGAGATAACCGGCAATCAGGGCAGTGCATATATGACCCATACATTAAGGAGCTGTTCTTCCCACCCAATGCCTACCATGTTGTATCCACAACAGTAAACCTCTATAACCGCTAAGTCAAACTAGCATGCAATTTCTATTAGCGGTTATTCCTATCGCACGACTTATACGCACCGGTGGCCAGCCAGTCACGTATGTCCGTGTTCTACATGCGACACACAACTTCGTGATACAACGTGTCAAGGCCATGAATGCAACACACAAGGTGGTCCCTTAAATCTAGGTTTAATGTGTAAGAAAAATAATACATAGCAGAAAATATAAATGAACAGTAAGTTCTAACAGGTTATGCTATGTATCACAGTTTATTTTACATAAAAAAATAATATTAATGCATGAAATATGAGCTAAAATAATTAAACAGCAAATGGCAAGGTGTCTTACCTGGTAGGGCGCCTGGTGCGCTGCGATAATCATGGTGGCATGAACTGCGTCTTTGGTGTAACAACTACACAAGGGGACCTCTGTTGATGGCACGGACAGTTCCATTGGGTCCAGAAGGGTCAAATTAGTTAGGTTGGACATAAGGTAGTCTCGAAATGGGCGAAGAAATAGAAATAATGGGCTTAGTCATGGAAAGGGAAAATCAAAGGAGAAATGATAAATAATAGAGATACTGATATTTGAAATTACTTATAATATTTGAAAAGTAGAAAATAATATTTGATAAACATCTAAAAATATGGAAAACCGATTTAGACAAAAATTCTATGTTCTTCTTTTATTCAAAATATTCTAAATAAGTATCTGAAAGTCATAAAAACTCTTTTCTTATATCAAAGCTATAATCCAACTTGGTAGAAAATATTAGAATTATCCAAAAATAATACACTAATATATCTCAAAAAAATCTCGATATATATTAATAATACTTAACAAAATTAATATAAGTAAGCCAAACAATTATACTTAATTTATATCAAAGTAACTTTAATGATAATAGTAGTATAGCTATTATAACCATACAACATATTTTGTACATATAAAGAATAAATAATAATAATAACAATAATAAAAATAAAAATATTAATAATAACAATAATAATAATAATAATAAAATAATAATAATATCAATAATAAGGAGACATAGAGAACAGAACTGCTGCTGCTCCTTTTTAAATATTAATACCATTACAGCAACTAAAATATAATAATAATAATATTAATACCATTACAGCAACTAAAACCTCTGAACTGCTGCTGCTTCTCTTTATAATATCGATAAAATAAAATAATAATAATAATAATAATAATAACAAATAATAATAATGTACTTAATTTCTACAAAAAATCTTAGAAAGGACAAAAAAGAAAAAGAAAATAATAAATGAATTAAAATAAATTAAAACCAAAAAAAAGTGACACAGAAACCAAAAGGGGCAATGTCTGCTGTTCTCGGAAGCAAAAGGAGAAAGGAAAAAAAACTCAGAAGTTTTTAAGAAGAGTGGAGGGAGAGAGAGGAAAGAATTTAGAGAGAGGGAGCGGAGACTTGGGGAGTCGAAGTCGCCGGCGGCGGGATCGAAGCGCTCAGGCGGAGGAGGGCGGCCGGCGATGGGTTGCGGGCGCGGAGCGCGGTGGAGAGAGGAAGTGGAAGAGCGGGAGAAGAGTAAGGGTTTCGTCGCCGAGGGCTTGGCGACGCAGCGGCCGTCGCGGGCGGGAAGCTCGGCTGAGATGGCGGCTCGGAAGGAGAAGGACGGACGGCGGAGGGTTGTGGGCACGACGGAGGAAAGGGGTCGGGTTCAGCGGCGGCGTGGCGACCACGGCGGAGGCGGTTAGCGACACGGCGTCGGCGCTCGCGAAGGCGGCCGGAGAGGTAAGTAGCGATGGTGGAGGTGGCATGTGCATTTTATTTGGGTTTTTCTCTTTATTTTGATGGTGGCGGGGCGGTGGTTGTCGCGGCCAGGGTTGGTCGGCGGGTTGACGGGATTTTGCGTTGGGTATGCTGGCCACGGCGGGGGTGGCCGGCTGCGGTGGCGGTGGTGTTGTGGGTTTTGACGGTAGCCGATGGCGATGGTAGCGGTGGTGGTGATGGTTTGGGGGCTGGTCGGGGACGGCCGTAGTGGTAGTGTACGGTCGCGGTGGCGGTGGTGATGGGTTAGTGGTTGGCCGGGGCTGGACAGTAGGCTGGGGCGATGGGGATGGTTTGCTGACGACGGTGGTGGTGACAGCTAGGCGTACGGTGGCGGGGTTTCCGGCCAGTGGCCGTGGTCGGGGGTTGTGACGGTGACGGGAATGGTGGAGGGTTTTGGTTGGGATGCTAACGGTGTTGGTGTGGTCGGGGACAGGGGCTGGTTGCCGTGAAGTCGACAGCGGATGGCTGGAAACATGGGTGGCTGGTTTTAGGATTAGGGCTTGGTGTCGGAGATGGATGATGATATGTGTCCGTGTGTGGACACGAAGAAGGTGACCATGTAATTGTAATGGTGGAAATTAGTGGAAAAAAATGGAGACACGGACACGATGCACGCACAAAAAATCTATGGATGGTAATTAGTTAGGGTTGAAAATTTGTGGAAGAAATTTTGGAGAATAGAATTACATGGATGAGTACCTGCCTATTTATAGGATGTAGGAATTCCCAATTTGGATAAGGACTAGAAATATTTAAAATCCAAGTAGATAATTTATAATTTAATTTAAAATCAAATCCAATTCTAAATGTAAATCTAATTTAAATCAAATTAAATTTTAGTTTAAAATCGAATAGGATAAATCAAATTTCAATTACTTAACTATTTAAATAAGTCCATAAATTAAAATTAAGATTTAAATGGCCACAATAACTTCGAAATATATTTTCCAAAAATATTAATAATAATAATTTCGAAAATTGCATTTTTATTTTAAAAAAACTAATAAATAATTACGAGATATATGTATGCACAAATATTCTTTACATAATTATGCTTCTCTAGTATACCAAAAATATTATTTATTATTAATATCTTTTAGAAATGACGTAAAAATAACAAGCTTGGAAATGATAGCAAAAACTAATTATTATATCTATTATTTGAAACTATAAAAATAGAATAAATATTTTTCTAAAATATGTACGCTCACACATATTCGCACTCGTCGAGCAATTACGAAAAACAAAATTTCGCGCACGACGTATAATGCAACTATGCGACGTACAATATAAATAAAAAAATTTAATCAGTACCAAATTTAATAAAAAAATTATAGTAGAAATTTAGGAGTTTTACACAAGAGCTAGACTATAAGCCTTCCCCTGGGGTCCCTTCTGCTGCTGCAGATGTTGCCCAAACCTCTGCTGCTGAGTCGGAAGCGGCCCTCTAGGTCCCTTGGCTACTGGACAGTCCCGAATCTGATGGGTGGCAGACCCACAAACTAAGTACTGCTTCAACCTCTTTCTGCAGATGGAGTAATCATGCCCTGGTCTTCCAAAGAAAGAACACATAGCTCCCTTCTGCTGTTGCCGGGGTCCCGGGGCTCTAACTGGCGGGGTCGGGTGATGTGGTGTGGGAGGACGGTATGTCTGCTGGTGCGGCGTCGGTGCTCTCTGCTGGAAAGCCTGACGCTTGGACGATCCCTCGAGGTGTACAGAAGCCGGCCTCTTGCAAGACTGAAGACGCTCCTCTATGCTCCGGGCCAACTCTAGGCTCTGGTAGTAGTCAGTCGTACCGTTCGCCACTATAAGAATGCCAATGTCTGGAAGTAGACCATGGCAAAACCTACGCGTCATCTCCTCAGGGTCAGCAACTAGACTAGAAGCGAAACGGCTCAGGCGACTAAACTCTGCCGCATACTCGTCAACAGAACGATTTCCCTGCTGGATGTTCTGGAATCATAGCCCCAAGGCTACCCTAGCGGTGGTCGAGAAGAATTTCTTCTTGAACTGGGTCTTGAACTGATCCCAAGTGGCCCTCCCTCTCGCGAATAGCGGCTCATTCCAGAACCAAACTCCTGCCAAGTCTGTTAGCAGAAATCATGCTGCCTCGACCTAGAGGTCATTCGGCAACCTAGCTCCAAGGAGCTTCTGAAGAACAGTTTGGCAACTCTAGAGGGGGGTGAATAGAGTTTATATAGAAAAATAGCCAATTAAAAATAACTCTTTCACCAATAATAAATAATCAAAGTAAAGTGCGAAAAATAAATAGAGAGCAAAAGAGCATACGCAAACACAGCGATTTTAACCTGGTTTCCCTCGTGGAGGACTAGTCCAGGCCTGAGAACTCTAGCTCAGGATTAAATCCACTATTTGTGAAATAGTAGTTTACAACCCGTGCCTTTACTTCAGAAGAGCATGTCAACTTCTAACAGAGGATCGCAGTGGCGATTTACTTGGAATTGTCCAAGCGACTTCTTCGACTCTTGCACAAGAATCCTAACTGAGAGATGCTGAGCACTCGAGACTTAGGAGGCTTGTGGCTAGTAGATGGGAAGGATATGGCTTATTTGAGCTTATAAGAGAGAAGAGAAGAGAAGATTGGATGGATTGGAATGAGAGAATTCATGCCCTATTTATAGTGTTTTTATAGGCAGAATTCGGCCAGAATTCGGGTAGAAAAATTCAAATATTTGGCCGTTGGACAACTAGCAACCAACTAACCCTAAAATTAGGGTTCCTGATTTCTAGGGGACAGAGTTCGGCCCGAACTCTGTGTGGAGGCAGAGTTCGGCCCGAACTCTGTCTCCAGAGCACAGAGTGGTTCAAAGGGGACCATTTGGGAATTTCTGGTTTGGTGGAGCTTGGGATTTTTGGGTAGGCTATAGTCTAAGTTTCAAGAGCTCAGCATGACTCAGATTACATTAGTCTAGACTCAAAGAAAGTGTAAAATACAGACTCGAATCAACTGAGACACGGAAGCTGAGCTGTCTTTTGTCTTGAGCTTAATGCAGACGTCGTGTGTCGTATTAAATTATTACAGATATTATTTAGTCAATATTGTCAATATTTGGTTGACTGTGACTTTGTGTCAACAATTTCCCCCATATTGATAATTGACAAAATAATATATGTATATTCAACATTCATACCTGGACACAGTTGATTATAGCAACAGAGCTCCCCCATAATCGATGCCGAGCTAGAAATAAGAGCTCCCCCGTGATCAGTGAACGGTGCTGAGCTAGAAGAAATAGCTCCCCCGTAAATAATGCATTGAACCTGTATAATATCTCCAAAAAGCACAAACAAGCACAGATATACGAAAGCGAAAGATATGATACCAAATATATCCAGCCAGAATATACATAGTTCTCCCCCTTTTGGCATTTAGCAATATAGACTGCAGAGGAACATGGAAACGCAGTAGACAATAATAGGAATACAACCACACCAAGCAGAGAAGAAACGGTATATAAATAAACAAAATGAGTCACTAGCATAAAATATAAAACTACGATAAGCATAAAGTGCATAACCAAATGTCAAACACACTACCAGAGTTTTAGAACATCCAAGAACATAAAAACTAAATAACTAGAAATCAAAATGCATCATCATCAGCAGCAGCGGCAGATAGTAGCCAATCTCCATCACGGAGCACGAGATGGTCCAGGAGTGTCTGAGTGACCAGGGAAGGAGCGACTGGGGTCCACAAAAGCATCATCTGGATCCATGTAACGCATGACCCACGGATCATCAATGCGATGGCCCGTGCGCGCTGGATCCCGCTCCATAGGAATGTGCAGATGATGAGACAGGGAATACCGTATATCATGCAGAGAGTTGCTGAGGGCACTCATCTGCAGAGTAGTACGATAGTCCAGCTATGTCCAGCGATCATCTTCAAGAGCAAAACGATCCCGGAGCATAGTCTGAATAGACTCAAGAGTGGCAGGTGGAGGAGGTGCATCCTGACCGAGTGGAGGGGAGTCAGGCTCCTCATCAGCAGAATTCTCAGAAGCCTCAGGAGAGGCGACGACTGCCTGAGTACGTCGTGCCTTGGACAGGAAAGCAGGAGCAGAGAAGAACTGACAGTCATGAATAGGAATAATGAACGCACGAAAAACCATAGGAAGATATAAAGGATAAACCAATGCTCTTGGTTTCTTCCTACAATTTATCATCTAGTCCATCATTGTCCTAGGAAGATTGAAGGGGATACGATAATGAAGGTGATACAAAGCAGATATCTCAAAGTAGGTAACTTCATCAGTAGAGCCAGCTTTTGGCAAGATAGTGTTAAAAATGATTCGATGAAGTTCATAGAAATATGGGTTGAGGTGCTTGGCCATAAGTTTACGAGGACTTATGTTATGAGCACATAATTCCTCCTTGAAACCTTCAAGAGAAGTATCGCCAACAAATTGAAATTGACGAGCTTCCACAAGTTTATCCCAAGCATCGAGATTAAGAAGATCAAGAAAATCCTCCAACTCAGAATCATTGAAAGCAATGTCAATACCGGCAACCCAGGAATAGATGTGGATTGCATCGAAAGTTAAATTGCAATAAAACATTTGGATGGCGCTACGATAAATGACAAAGTTTGAGGCAACTAACTCATCCAAACATAGATCACGAAACAATGATTCATATTGAGAAAAGATTGTAAAATTTATCGGATGTCCCCCGAACACCGGACGAGTCCGAAAGTCGCTAAACCACGCATTAGACGCGTCTAGCGACACAAATAATCGTTCGTCATATGTATTCGGATCATGGGGACAAGGCGGGTTGAACAATGGATGAATGGGTTATTGTTCAACTACTTGCTCAATTGGAGGAGGAGGATTCAAAGAGGAAGCTCCCTCAGTTCGAGTCCTTTTCCCACGATTGGGCAAGCGAGGAGCCATTTGCAAGAAAATAGAGAACTTGAAATGGAGAGAAATAAGGGGATATACCTAAAATCAACAACAAACAGTGGAAGAGAATGATGAGAAACCCCTTGCCCTTGATTTTGAGAAGGAATGGAGCACTCTAGATAGAAAACTAGGGTTAGGGTTTGTAGGAGAAAGTTTGGAGAGGTGGAGAAGAAGGAAAGAATGAAGGAGAGAGATGAAAACCCGAAAATAAAGAGAGGGTTTTCTTTGGTCGGAGGGAATCTGAACCGTACAATCTAAAATGATCAAACGGCGGAGGCTGTCCCCGACGCTGGAACAATGGGACCGAACTCGGCCCGAACTCTGGTAGGGGCAGAGTTCGGCCCGAGTTCTGGGTTCATGTCCCAGAACATAAGTCAGGCCAAAAATTAGAGAAAAAGGTTAAGTGGTGAAAAAGAGTTAGAAATGAGGATAAAAGCTTGATGAAATCAATCAGATAGATAGAGAGGTAGACTAATATCAGAATGAACTTAGAAATTAGTAAATAGGCAATAATAAATCAAAACGAACCATATAATAAACAAGGAAATATAATATAATTCAATAGTTTGAGTTTGCCATGGGTTAGCTGCAGGGGCCGGATCCCAGCTAGCGGTAGTCCTGAGGACTAGTGCACCGTGTCGCTTAGGTTTTTACGCCTTGTTGTCAGAAGGACCCTTTCGGCTTGTACCCATACCAAATTCATCATAAAAGAATCATACTATACTCGATATTTATGCAGGTGAGTTTCAATTTATGACCGCTTCATCTAAAATTATAAGTTCACGACAAAGGAAATTGAAGCGCTCTTCGGATAAAGGCTTAGTAAAGAAGTCTGCTAGCTGATGATCAGTGTCAATAAATTCTAAGTTAATCGTGCCGTTTTGCTGATGATCACGCTAAAAGTGGTGTCTAATCTCAATGTGTTTAGTGCGTGAGTGGCAGACAGGGTTCTTAGTCAAATTAATGGCACTAGTGTTGTCACAGAATATAGGAATATGCATGAAAGATAACTTATAGTCTTCAAGGGTTTGCTTCATCCACAGAATTTGTGCACAACAACGCCCAGCTGCTATGTATTCAGCTTCTGTTGTGGATAGTACGACAGAGTTCTGCTTTTTGCTAAACCAGGAGACTAAAGCCTTTCCTAATAAATGACACGTACCGCTCGTACTTTTACGGTCAACCTTGCATCCAGCGAAGTCAGCATCAGAGTAACCAATAAGGTCAAATGATATGGACTTGGGATACCATAGGCCCACTGTAACCGTACCCTTAAGGTATCGAAAGATACACTTAACCGCAGTCATGTGTGATTCCTTAGGATTAGCTTGATATCTAGCACATAGGCAAACACTAAACATGATATCGGGACGACTAGCAGTTAAATAAAGTAAGCTGCCTATCATACCTCGATACTTACGTTGATCAACAGGTTTGTCGCTCTCATCTGGTTCGAGTTTGGTTGAAGTAGCCATTGGAGTGCTGATTGGTTTGACGTTGTCAAGATCGAACTTCTTCAGCATGTCCTTGGTATACTTCGATTGAAAGATGAAAGTTCCATTAGCCATTTGTTTTACTTGCAGGCCAAGAAAGTAGTTGAGCTCTCCCATCATGCTCATCTCAAATTTCGTCTGCATACACTTGGCAAATTCTTGACAGAGGGTTTCATCAGTAGAGCCAAAAATGATATCATCAACATAGATTTGAATCAACAGAATAGTGTCTTTAAAAGATTTTATAAACAGTGTAGTGTCAATTTTCCCTTTTGAAAAACCTTTCTCAAGTAAGAAGCTACTTAGCCTTTCATACCAAGCTCTGGGGGCTTGTTTGAGGCCATAAAGCGCTTTCTTTAGCTTGAACACGTGGTCGAGAAATTTATGATTTTCAAAGCCAGGAGGTTGTTTTACATAAACTTCCTCCTTAATAAAACCATTCAAGAAAGCACTTTTCACATTCATTTGAAATAATTTGAAATTTTGATAATTAGCAAACGCACAAAGCATCCGAATGGATTCTAGTCTAGCAACAGGAGCATACGTCTCATCGTAGTCGATACCTTCCTCTTGGTTGTATCCTTGAGCTACTAGACGAGCTTTGTTACGTGTGACTGAACCATCTTTATTTACTTTGTTTCTAAAAACCCATTTAGTACCAATTATCGAGTGATTAACCAGTTTAGGAACGAGTTCCCATACTTGGCTTCTTTCGAATTGGTTGAGTTCTTCTTGCATAGTAGAAATCCAAAATTCATCATTAAAAGCTTCAGAAATGTTTTTAGGCTCTACTTGTGAAATGAAGGCAGTGCTAGCAACGGAGTCTCTTAGTGATGATCTAGTAGTTACTCCACGTGAAACTTCTTCTATAACTAAATTTTCTGGATGAGAAGGTTTGAAAGAGAATTTCTTAGGCAAACCCTCCAGAGAATTAGTTTCGGTTGAAGTATTCATTGGAGTAGAAGTTGATGGCTCAACGTCATCATCAAGAGTACTTACTGCACTGTTATCTTCATCAAAAGTCACATTTGTTGACTCTTCCACAATAAGTGAGCGTTTATTAAAAACTCTATATCCCTTACTCTTGGCGGCATAACCAAGAAAGATACCATCGTCAGCTTTGGCATCAAATTTGCCTAAGTTGTCTTTGGTGTTAAGGATAAAACATCTACAACCAAAAACTTTAAAATAAGAAACATTGGGGGTTCTCCCAAACTAAAGCTCATAGGGTGTTTTCTTCGTAATGGGACGAATCAGCACCCTATTCAAAATGTGGCATGCTGTACTGACAGCTTCTGCCCAAAAGTGTTTCGGAAGTGAAAATTTATTCAACATGACTCTGGCCATATCGCCGAGAGTTCTATTCTTCCGCTCCACAACACCATTTTGTTGATGAGTTCTAGGACAAAAAAATTCATGATCAAAACCATTTGCATTACAAAAATTTTCAAAATCATAATTTACGAATTCACCTCCATGATCACTTCGGATTCGAGTAATCATGTAGCCTTTTTCATTTTGAACTTTCTTTACAAAAACTTTGAAAACAGAAATAGCATCGCTCTTATTAGCGAGAAAGAAAACCCAAGTAAATCTCAAAAAATCATCAACAATAACAAATGCATAAAGTTTGCCACCAAGGCTAGCTATTCTACTAGGACCAAATAAATCCATATGAAGTAGTTGCAAGGGTCTAGTAGTACTTACAGAGTTGATGAAATGAAATGAGGATTTAGTTGCCTTGTTTAGTTCATATTCGGCACATACCGTGTCCTTTTTGAATGTGATGTCAGGCAATCCTCTCACTAGCTTCTTGGTAGACAGCCTGGATATAGCATCCATGTTGGCATGACCAAGACGTTGGTGCCAAAGTAGTCGTTCGTCTTTGTGGGCATATAGACATCTACCTGCATTGTTAGTATTTATAAAAAGATAGAAAATATATATGTTGTCCTCTCTTTTCCCTTCAAAAGCAATGTCTCCTATTGACCTATCATAGATGTAGCAACTGTTTTGTCCAAAGTTAATATCATATCCATGATCAGCAAGATGACTAATGCTGAGCAGGTTATGCTTTAACTCGGTCACTAGGCAGACATCCTTTATTACAGGAGAAGGAGGATGACCAATGATACCATTACCTATTATGTGCCCTTTGAGATTGTCACCGAAGGATACATATCCTTCTTTCTTCATCGATAGTGATGCAAAAAGATTTGCGTCTCCCGTCATATGTCGCGAGCATCCACTATCGAGAATCCACTTACTTTCAGTTGAGGAGGGAAGGTCCACCTACATCAAGAGTAGATGTGACCTTTGGTACCCGAGTTCTTGAGGGTCCTGAAAAGTTAGTCTTTGGAAACCAAGCATATATCTTTTTATCTACAAGTCTTCTAACTCTGCACTGTGGTGAGATGTGTCCATGTGATCCATAGTAAGTACAGATAGCATTCTTATTTATACTAGGAGCATGAGAATAATATCTATAAGCAACAGGATGAGGATGGACATGATGTGAAGAGTTAGCATGGTGATGATGATTATGCATAGAATGAGTGGCATGGTGATGGTGTCTATAAGGCATATCATGATGGTATTGTCTATGATGTATGACATACTGATATTGTCTATATGGCATGGCATGATGATTTTGTCTATATGGCATGACATGATGATTTTGTCTATATGGCATATGATGATCTTGTCTATATGGCATTGCATGATGATCTTGTCTATATGGCATGGCATGATGATTCCTATGTATGGAGTGATGTTGATTGTGTCTTTGTGCATGATGATTGTGTACTGAGTGAGAATTATTCTTACGTGCACGTGGTTTGTGAAAGTTTGTGTATATAAATGCATGGTTATGTGCTGCATGAGAATGACGTGGTTGACTAGCATGAGTGGTGTTGTGCCCATGTGATTGGGTTTGAGGTTGAACAACCTGTTTACCCAATTTGGTTTCTAATCTTTTAGAAACAGCTTGCAGTTCATCAACCTTAATATTTAAGCCATATATCTTAGTCATGGAAATCTTGTGTCTACTCTTTTCTTCAGCAAGCAACGTATTGAGTGTAGTAATTTCTTGAGTTTGTTGCTCAATACGTGCTTCAGCATCATGTAAGCCTAATTTAAGCTCGGATACTTCATCAGTGTCATTAGTGGGTGTCGTGTTTCTAACATTATCAAGAAGTAAAGAAATTCTTTGTATCTCATCTTCAAGACTTTTGATTTTGTCCTTGGCATGTTTGTATTTACCGATGACCTTTTTGTGATCATCGAGTAAATCAGTGAAAGCATCGCCAAGTTCATCAAAAGAGAAGTCATCTAGAGTTTCGTTAGATACCTTGTTGGAAGTTGCCATTAGGCACACATTTGCTGTATCTTGAGGAGAGTCCTTTTCTTCCTCGGAGTCACTCGCTTCACTTTCATGCCAAATGCCTGTGTTGGCATATTTCTTTGATGAGTTCTTTTTGTATGGCTTCTCATAGCGGTTGCTCTTCTTCATGAATGGGCAGTCTTTTCGGACATGTCCAGTCTTCTTGCAACCGTAACAAGTTGGCTCTTCTTCATCGTCTTCTTGTGATTCCTTCTTTCTTCGATTGAAGCGAAGGAATTTCCTAAAGTTGCGAACCATGAGAGCTTTGTCTTCATCATCAAAGTTATCTTCTTCGGTCTCATCGTGATTAGCCCTTCGCTGATGAGCTTTGAGTGCGATCTCCCTGGTCTTCGGAGCAGGCTCTTCGAAGTCCTTGAGGTCAAGCTCGTGAGTCATGAGCTTACCCATCAAGGTCTCCATTGACATTGTTGTGAGATCGTTTCCTTCTATGATGGCAGTCACCTTAGGGTTCCAAATCTTTGGTAACCCTCTGAGCAACTTACGAATCTTCTCGTAGTTTGAGTACTGCTTTCCAAGCGAGGATAGAGGATTGATGATGTCGAGGAATCTTGTGAACATTTGAGTGATCGTCTCATTTGGCTTCATCTTGAAAGCTTCGTATTCTTGAGTGAGACGGCTTATTTTGGATTCCTTGACCTGTGTGGTTCCTTCATGCGTCACTTCTAGAAGTCTCCATACTTCATGAGCAGTGGTGCATGTAGAGACCCTGTTGAACTCATTCCTGTCTATAGCACAGAATAAAGCATTAATAGCCCTAGCATCTAGACTTGCCTGTTTCTTCTCCTTGACAGAATATTTGTCGTGTGGTTTCTCAATGAGGTCACCATCGACAACTATCCTGGCGGGCTTTTTGTAACCGTCAGTGACGACAGTCCACAGGTCAAAGTCTAGAGACTTAAGATAGAAGCTCATCCTTGTTTTCTAATATGTGTAGTTAGTCCCATCAAATAGGGGAGGCCTATGAATGGACTGACCTTCACCATGATTGGAAATCAAGGATTGTGTGGTTGCCATGGATCAGCTCTTAGGATGTTAGTCCTTGTAAAGAGAACAGAGCTCTGATACCAATTGAAGAACAGTTTGGCAACTCTAGAGGGGGGTGAATAGAGTTTATATAGAAAAATAGCCAATTAAAAATAACTCTTTCACCAATAATAAATAATCAGAGTAAAGTGCGGAAAATAAATAGAGAGCAAAAGAGCATACGCAAACACAACGATTTTAACCTGGTTTCCCTCGTGGAGGACTAGTCCAGGCCTGAGAACTCTAGCTCAGGATTAAATCCACTATTTGTGAAATAGTAGTTTACAACCCGTGCCTCTACTTCAGAAGAGCACGTCAACTTCTAACAGAGGATCGCAGTGGCGATTTGCTTGGAATTGTCCAAGCGACTTCTTCGACTCTTGCACAAGAATCCTAACTGAGAGATACTGAGCACTCGAGACTTAGGAGGCTTGTGGCTAGTAGATGGGAAGGATATGGCTTATTTGAGCTTATAAGAGAGAAGAGAAGAGAAGATTGGATGGATTAGAATGAAAGAATTTATGCCCTGTTTATAGTGTTTTTATAGGCAGAATTCGGCCAGAATTCGGGTAGGAAAATTCAAATATTTGGCCGTTGGACAACTAGCAACCAGCTAATCCTAAAATTAGGGTTCCTAATTTCTAGGGGACAGAGTTTGGCCCGAACTCTATGTGGAGGCAGAGTTCGGCCCGAACTCTGTCTCCAGAGCACAGAGTGGTTCAAAGGGGACCATTTGGGAATTTCTGGTTTGGTGGAGCTTGGGATTTTTGGGTAGGCTATAGTCTAAGTTTTAAGAGCTCAGCATGACTCAGATTACATTAGTCTAGACTCAAAGAAAGTGTAAAATACAGACTCGAATCAACTGAGACACGGAAGCTGAGCTGTCTTTTGTCTTGAGCTTAATGCAGACGTCGTGTGTCGTATTGAATTATTACAGATATTATTTAATCAATATTGTCAATATTTGGTTGACTGTGACTTTGTGTCAACAGCTTCCTCTCTACCGAGTCTAGCCAGTCATCTGCTACAACTATGCCCTCAGTCCCTAAGAACTTCTTGGGGTTCAGACCCATGAAGTCCTTGATTGTCCCTGCTCTCTGCCATGGCTCTACAGGTGGTGGGTCCACGGTACGTTCTTCAGAACGCTCCATGCTCTGGCGGAGTAGGGTGATCTGCTCCTGATGGGTTGTTAGGAACCCCTGGATCAGAGTGAGCAGTTGGTTCCCGTCGAGTGTGACGGAAGCCTGGGTAGGTATAATGATAGGTGGTGGTGGGAGCATCGGGTCCTGCTGGGACTGTGATGTGGAAGGTGGTGGAGGTATTTGGGTTTGTGGATTTGTGGAGTGGGGGGATATAGTAGGTGGAGGTACATCAGTCAACTGGTCAGCTGACTGGATAGGGAGTGTGCCATTTTCAGGTGTGACATACTGGGATGAACGAGTAAGCACCATCTAAATAAAATAAAAGGACTTATAAGGACTCTTTAAAGTAAACAATCATAGACAAGAAAATCTAATTATAATAGCAAGCATGTGATGTATTTCCTATGTTGCAACCCTAGTATTCCTTTAGGTGTTCTAAGCGTCATTCCTAATGTTGTCTAATTACCTTAAGTTCCTAATTGCAGGAAAGCTTGGTACAATGACGTAACCAAACAATTTAGTCTGGACCTGCATGGGCCACCACTAAAAACATGTCACGACCCGCTACCCAAATTGTTGGGCCGGGCCGAGTCATGTCCAGCCTATGCTTGAGTTAAAGCGCAGTAAGCTGTTCTAAAGATAATAAGGTAAGACTAAAATGTGCTAACAGTTCTATATGTAAAGAAGAGTCATAAAGGCTCCAAACACAAAAATCATCTCATATAATAATAAGTCCAAGTACAAGTCCGAAATGTAAAACTGGATACAGGTCCAGTTACAAAATATGTAGTCTGATACATGACTACACTAAATATCCTGAGCAACTACACAAACCAGACGAGGTTTCCCGCAGGTACATCCTCGTAAGACAAAGCCTGGTCCTCGGCAGTAACTCCATAATATGAGTCACAGAGCAACTCCTCCTCAGTAAGAATACCTACAACGTTAACCTGTCAGGACGGAAGCAGTACTGTTTCTAGCAAACTAATATACGAAACATGAAATGAACATAATGGGAATAAACTGGAATCATGGCATTTTATAATCTATCATGGCAAGGACACATATGTCATAGAGACAGATGTATATGTAATGTTCAAAACTGTAGCAGGTACGTGATCGTCAATAGATGTAAAATGTACTGTGGCACAAGTATATAAAATGTACTTCCATACAAGTAAAACAAGCGATAGATGTACATACGTACAAATACAGCTGGTGCGCCTACGACAAGGTATACATAAAATGTCAACCTTGCTCGGTACGTACGTACGAATAAGTTGGCATGATCACGCACGCTACTAACAGTTTCCCCATAACCCAGATTCTAATCATGTGAAAGATATATAAAGACTGTTCTAAGCATGGTAGTGACTGAAAGTACAACATGTGAAGATTTAACTTGCTATCCCAAGGATCGGCATTTAACATGGTTGGATTCGCAGTTCATTGATGTAACAGTATGTAATATTTATAGAAGTACTTGCCTTAGCAAAGCAAAGTAGCGATAAAAATGCTATAGATGCCTGGTAACTCGTCACTGTAGAAATAAATACATAAACTTAGTTTTTATACTAAGTTAAACACTACGGCACTAGTGGTGCAATACGACTTTCTGATTGGACACCTAGCCAAATGGTGACTTTAGCATAGGAGACCAATGCAGGGTGACAAAATACTCAAACTAACTTTCTAGGGTCTTTACACTAGTATGGGGTGGGGTTCAATACGACTATAACTCAAAATAACACAAAAAGTTGCAAGTCGTAACTATACAATAATTAAATTAAACTGTACACTATGTTCCAATAATTTCTAAGATAGACAAAGGCTCAATTTTACATAAAATAAAGTACCAAAATGATCCTTGTTAATTATAGAAATTTATACTAATTTTTTGGAATTTATAAGTCCTCATAAATAATTATTAAAAATCAGCAAACATAAATATACTGAAAATGAGTTCTGTTTTTTTATTTTTACAAAATAACAACAGCACTTAATAAATGCTGGAAAAATTATAGTAAATTGTCTAAATTAACATAGTATTTAAATATAATTTTTCCCAGATTTTTACAGTAATTAAAATATATATCAAAATTCAAAAACAGCAAGGAACAGTTTCTGGAAAATAATTAATTAATTATTTACTATTTTTGTCCATGTATTCGAATTGAACCGAAGTCCAGATACAGGACCCAGAGCCATGAATCAAGTCCAATATGACTTGTACAGACTCTGAATGTATTAGACATAATTGGGCCCAAAAACTCATGCTAGGTTTGGACATCAATTGGTCATAACAATTAAAAATACAGGAATTAAAATAATAATAATATATTTTTAAAGTGGTAAAAATATAAAAGTTACAAAATATATAATAAATAACCTTGTGAAATTTTACATAACAATATTTTGTACAAGGTAGAATTGAAATACATATATAAATATACAACAATATTTATATATATACATATAAATATATATTATATATATATATATATATATATATATATATATATATATATATATATATATATATATATATATAGATATATATATATATATATATATATTATACATATTATATATATATATATATATATATATATATATATATACAAATATTGTATACATATATATAACAGTATATATATAATAATATATATACACATGAACATATATACATATATACATATATATATACATAAATACATATTTTTTTATATATACATAAATACTAATATATATATATATATCTATATATATATATATATATATATATATATATATATATATATATATATATATATATATATACACACACACATATACAATATAATAAAGTACTAAATATAAAATATATATATATACAAATATAATATATATACATATAATACAGTATATATAATATATATAGATATATATATATATATATATATATATATATATATATATATATATATATATATATATATATATATATATATATACATATACATGTATACATATATACATAAATATATATATATATATACACATATATAATAAAATAAAATAAAACAAAAGAAAACAACAACGACAAAAAGAAAACAAAACAGAGCAGCAGGGGGGGTTCGAACTCGGCCCAAAGGGGGTCGGGTTCTTGGGCTCGGTCGGGCTGGCCAGGGGGTCAGCCCGAGCTGTGTGTTAGGGGTAGGGTTTGGGTTAATGTTATTTAGGTTTAAGTTAATGGGTTTAAACCCGATAAAACTATCTTGGTGTCCTGACAGTTAAGGACACACGAGTCTCGTGTCCGTGCTATGCACGACACGCACAGGTCGAGTCTTACGTGTCCAGACTCACCCCTAGGTTGCTCGTGTCCAGGCGAACGTCGTGCATGAGTTTGAGACACGCACGACACGAACTTGGGTCTGTTACCTGCATGTCCGACTTCGGGGGGGTTTCGAAGACGCTGGACGGTGGAGGAGACGACGTGGACGCGACGCTCGGGTGGCGCTGGACTCAGCTCGGTGGGGTGAACTCGTCGGTAGGGTTTATTGGTGGTGTGGGTGGCTGGGGAGGTGGCACTGGGTAGCTGCCGGAGTTAGGGTTAGGGTTTAGGTTATCGTCGGGGTGGTCGATGGTGAACTAGGGTTAGGGTTTAGGACTAGGGGTTATTTATAGGGGAAAAGGAGGTCGGTTGTCGTCGTGGCTGGCCGGAAATGGTGGGGAAGTCGGTGGTCGTCGGGGCACAGCTGGCCGGTCGTCGGGGTGGGTGAAAATGGGTTTTACGGTTAGGTCCCTAGGATTTAGGTATTTACAGATAGGTCCAAATCCTATCAGTTTGTAAATAACAATTTATAAACTGTAATTAAAACAATTCAATTAATTACAAACTAATATTAAAACAAATCTAAATATTACAAAATACTATTAAAACATTTCAGTTAATTATAAAATGATACATTTTAACTTAAAAACTATTTAAAAATTATTTAAAAATTCTAGAAAAATTCCTAAAATCATAATAAATTATTTTAAAGCTAAGTATGTCATTAGCAACTAATTAACACTAATTAAATTAAATTTGAAAAACAGGAGCTGACACCTATGCGGCTCAACTGCGACATGTGCCTTATGCGGCTCAATCACGACATCATATGCGGCTCAACTGCGACATACGGCTTATGCGGCCCAACTGCGACACCATATGCGGCCAACTACGACATGTGCCTTATGCGGCTCATTCGCGACATCATATGCGGCCAACTGCGACATGCGGCTCAACTGAGAATCATATGCGGCCAA
>JANAVB010033219.1:6849994-6854994 GCA_029216955.1 Iris pallida | reverse complement strand
AACTGAGCTACCTCACGCTTCATGCCATACCACCACACGTGCTCTCTCAGGTCCCTATACATCTTGTTGGCTCCAGAATGCATAGAATACTGAGAGCGATGTGCCTCCTGAAGAACCCCCTCCTGAAGCTCTCCACGCGGAACGTACAACCTAGTACCGTGCCGCAACGACCCATCTTCGGCTAAAGAGAAATCGTCGAGCAAACCCGTCCGCACCTGCTCCCTGATGCTCCTCAGGGCAACATCATCATACTGCGCTGACCTGACTCTATCCATCAGCTCAGACTGAATCTGCAAATCCCACATCTGGATCTCTACGCCCGGAATGATGACCTCGATACCCAAACTATCCAGGTCGGCCAAAAGATGACGATTTGTCAAGAACATAGCTACTGGATACCTGCTCAAGGCATCTGCAACTACGTTGACCTTCCCCGGATGGTACTGCAGTGATATATCGAAGTCCTTCATCAGCTCTAACCACCGCCTCTGTCGCATGTTCTGCTCCTTCTGAGTGAACACGTACTTCAGGCTCTTGTGATCTGTGAAGATCTTAACTCGCTCTCCGTACAGGTAATGCTTCCATAACTTCAAAGCAAAAATAATCGCGGCCAGATCATGAGTAGGATAGTTTATCTCATGAGGACGTAACTGCCTAGATGCATAGGCAATCACCTTCCCGTGCTGCTGAAGAACACAACCCAAGCCCTTCCCTGAAGCATCGCTGTAGATCGAGAACCCACCTGACCCAGATGGCAAAGTCAAGATCGGAGCTGAGGTCAACCTCTTCTTCAGCTCATCGAATGCAGCCTGACACTCATCAGTCCAGACGAACTCCACGTCCTTCCTGGTGAGTCTAGTCATCGGCTCTGCAATCCATGAGAAGTCCTGGACGAACTTCCGATAATAGTCAGCCAAACCCAGAAAGCTCCGAACCTCGACAACTGAACTGGGCGTAGACCAAGACTCAACTGCTGAAATCTTCTTCTGGTCCACTGAGATTCCGTGCTCGGTCACAACATGACCTAAGAACTTGACCTGGTCCAAGAAGAACTCGCACTTCGAAAGCTTCCTGTAGAGTTGCTCCCTCCTCAGAGTCTCTAACACAACTATCAAATGCTCCTCATGCTCCTCCTGCATCTTCGAATAGATCAAGATATCATCTATAAAGACCACCATGAACTTGTCAAGGTACTGATGGAATACCTTGTTCATCAAGTTCATGAACACCGCTGGAGCATTGGTCAACCCAAATGGTATCACTGTAAACTCGTACTGGTCGTACCGAGTCCGAAATGTCTTCGAAATGTCATCTCGCCTCACCTTCAGCTGGTGATACCCGGACCTCAAGTCTATCTTCAAAAATACCTTTGCCCCACTCAGCTGATCGAACAAATCGTCGATCCTCGGCAAAGGGTATCTATTCTTGATAGTGAGGTTATTGAGCGCTCGGTAATCAATACACATGCGGACCGTACCATCCTTCTTCGGCACAAACAGGACTGGCGCTCCCCAAGATGAAGAACTGGATCTGATAAATCCCTTGTCCTACAGCTCGTCGACTTGCTTCTTCAGCTCAATCAACTCGCTGTTGTTGACCCTATAGACGTGCTGTGAAATGGGCTCGGCGCCCGGCACCAAGTCTATAGAGAACTCAATATCCCTGTCTGGCGGCATCCCCGGTAACTCCTCGGAAAAGACATCCGAGAACTCAGCTATCAACGGATGTGGCAAGTCCTGCCCCGCCAACAAAGCTCCATAGAATCCAGCCTCCGGCTCCGCTGTTCCTCGAGCAAACTCAATCTCTGGCTCTCCCGACGGCCTAAAAAGAACTCTGCCTCCTCTACAATCTATACTAGCATGGTGCATGCTCAACCAATCCATACCGAGTACCATATCGTACCTCGGAAGGGGCATTACGAGCAGACACGCACTCAAGTCCCGGCCTCCCAGGGTAACTCTTCGCCTCTTGTAAATATTATTAACCAGGATAATGCCTCCCCCTGGTCATAATCTTGCAAGTCCTACCCATATACTCAGCAATAATGTTGTGTCTCAGAGCAAAGAAAACAGACACAAAACTATGAGTGGCACCAGAATCAAACAAGGCAAAAGCAGGGAAAGAATCAAGGAGAACATGACCTGCCACAACATCAGCCACTGGCTCTACCTCCTTCTATGCTGTCAAGGCGAACACCCTGCCCATAGGTGCTCCCTTCTGGTGCTGTACAAAGCGCTGCTGCTGCTCGATCTGAAGTGGAGGACCTCTCTGCGAAACTGCTGGTCCTCTAGCCTGCTGCACTCTGTCCTGGCCTCCTCGGACTCCACGAAAATGGTAATCCTTCAGCTGGTGATCGGGCGCCCCACAGTATAGACAGACGCCCAACCTCTTCCTACAGGCCTCTCTAGTGTGCCCCGGCTTCCCGCAGAAGTCGCAAGGAGTAGCCTGCCTCTGGGCATGCGCTGGTGCCTGCTGAATCTGTAACAGAGGCTGCTGCTGAAATGGCCTCTGCTGATGCTGAAAATGGGGGCGCTTCGCCGATCCCGTACTGGAACTCGCCCCCATGGTATCATCGCTCCTCTTCGGCTTGAGGCCGAAGTCCTCCTCTGCAATCTGTGAGTCCATCAATATCTGATCGAACGTCGCATCACGACGACCCGAGGTGCGGGTGTGCACTGCATGAATAAGTCCCCTACGGAACTTACGAGCCTTCTGCCCCTCATCCTGGATCAGATCGGAAGCGTACCTGCTAAGGCGGAAGAACTCTGCTGCATACTCGTCCACCGACGAGTTTCCTTGTACTAGCCCACAAACTGCCCCTCCAACGCTGTGAGAGCCACGTCCAGGAAGAACTTCTCCTTGAAGAGCCTCCGAAAGTTCTCCCATGACAGCCTCTCACCGACGCACGAGGATCCGTGCGGTACCATGTCAGCACGATGTCGAAGAATCGGATGGCTACGGCTGAAACCCAAAGTCCTCTCGGAAGCTCTGCCAGCTCCATACTCCACTGCACGTCCTCTAGCCAATCGTCTACATAAAGGATGCCCTCCGTGCCCGTGAAGTCCCTGGAGCTCATCTTCCTAAAGTCTAATACTGTCCCTGGCCTAGACTATTGCTGGTACGGCTGCTGGCCGGTAGGGCCCTGTACCGTACCCGGTGCCACTCTCTCCACGGCTGCCAGTGCAAGCTGATGCGAGTTCTCCATGCTCTGCCTCAGCATCTCAGTCTGGCGGGTGTAATGCCTCCGTCTGGCGCTGCGACGCCTCTGCCTGGGCTCGCTGAGTCTCCATCATCTACTGAAGGAGAAAGAACATGTGGTGTGTATCCGTCGGTATCGGAGGTGGTGGCGTAGCGGTAGCATCTCTGGAACGACGACCGAAACCCTCTGGGTGGAGGTGGTAGACCTCCCTGCGCAACTGTCACGGCCTCCGGGATAGTGGAAACACTGGGGGCAGTCTCCTGAACCTCCTCCTCAGCCTGGTCAGATCTCTCGTGCATGCTACTCGATCCAGTGGCCTGCGGGTGCGTCTTCGTCATCCTGGAGACGAATTGAAACAAAGAGATCAATATGGCACATGAGAAGATATTATCAAAGAAGGACAGTTAATTTAATACAAGGAGAGTCATCATGATAATCAAAAGATCGAAATTTTCCTAAGTGTGATTGAGAAACTCCTATCATATCCTAAGTCCTACGTCCTAATTGCAGGCTCGTAATTATTACTCTAAGTCGGGCACCATTACGAGATCGCACTAATTATGACACAGACCTGTATGGGCCACCACAAAAATGTGTCACGACCTGCACCCTTATCAGGGGCACGAGCATGTGGGTACGTCCAGCCTACGCCGCAGTATCGGCGATAGAACACTGTATATAACGTCTATTAATACTACGACTAACAGTATAAAGGTACTTGTACAGTATATACACTTCGAATGGAGATGACATAACAATACAGTCTCAATCACAAGATAAAACTAAGGTAGATAGCATGGAAGAGAAATATGATAGATGAAATAGGAAAAAGTTCAGTGTCCAACACAAGCCCAGATATATACACAATATTACAGGGTCATAAAATGTAATATAGAAAGCTACAGTCTGATGGTACTAGCTAGATCGCAGTCCAGGCAAACCTAACTAAGCTACACTACTCTGGGAGTGCAAAGTCTAGTGGCTCTACTATCAGGCCACGGTCCTGGACTACTCCATCTAACTCGAGCCCATAATAGGTCGAGCAGTCTGTCTCAGAATTATCTGTAATATATCAACGGTATCCTGTCAGGAAAATGAGCAAGTACAAGCACTAACAGCAGTTCCATATGAATTGACAAATTCTATAAGAGACAGTATAATGAAATATAAGACAAAAATATAGAAGACTTGGGAACCGTTCGGAAGTTGAGGTACAACCCTTAAACCAAACAAGGACCGGGGTTGTAACCCTTCTCCCGAGCAGAACTTAGTCTCCAATCAAGGTACAACATAAAGGCATGTAGAACATGTGAGTAACTGAATATCATAGCATGGTGAGAAAGTACTGAATGTAGAACAGAACAGGATAAGATAAGATAAAAGTAAATATAAAATGTGCCTTGAATTATTAGAACGTAATGTGATCGGCTTGGGAAATATTACAAGACAGGCTATCCACTTGGCCCGACAATCACAAGAAAATCTGGGAAGGGTCATGCTGGCCAACCTGGATAGCAAGCACAAGGAAAGTAGGATCTCTCTACACCCTACGTGAGGGAAGAGTGGCACGAGCACAAGAATATAGTGACAGGGTGGCTTTGATCACATAGCCCCTAATAATTCTCCATCCCCGAATAGTACAATGGATCGGGACATGACACGTCATGGCACGTAATTCCGTAGGAGGGTAGCAAGTCCTCTTAGAAATCGATGTCTATACAAGTACAGGGAACAAGACAGGAATATACCAATATACAGAGAAAATCTAGGAACAACATCTCATGTCATGATCCAACATATA
>JANAVB010033219.1:6820395-6849981 GCA_029216955.1 Iris pallida | reverse complement strand
GATACCATAGGCCCACTGTAACCGTACCCTTAAGGTATCGAAAGATACGCTTAACCGCGGTCATGTGTGATTCCTTAGGATTAGCTTGATATCTAGCACATAGGCAAACACTAAACATGATATCGGGACGACTAGCAGTTAAATAAAGTAAGCTGTCTATCATACCTCGATACTTATGTTGATCAACAGGTTTGTCGCTCTCATCTGGTTCGAGTTTGGTTGAAGTAGCCATTGGAGTGCTGATTGGTTTGACGTTGTCAAGATCGAACTTCTTCAGCATGTCCTTGGTATACTTCGATTGACAGATGAAAGTTCCATTAGCCATTTGTTTCACTTGCAGGCCAAAAAAGTAGTTGAGCTCTCCCATCATGCTCATCTCAAATTCCGTCTGCATACACTTGGCAAATTCTTGACAGAGGGTTTCATCAGTAGAGCCAAAAATGATATCATCAACATAGATTTGAATCAACAGAATAGTGTCTTTAAAAGATTTTATAAACAGTGTAGTATCAATTTTCCCTTTTGATAAACCTTTCTCAAGTAAGAAGCTACTTAGCCTTTCATACCAAGCTCTGGGGGCTTGTTTGAGGCCATAAAGCGCTTTCTTTAGCTTGAACACGTGGTCGGGAAATTTGTGATTTTCAAAGCCAGGAGGTTGTTTCACATAAACTTCCTCCTTAATAAAACCATTCAAGAAAGCACTTTTCACATCCATTTGAAATAATTTAAAGTTTTGAAAATTAGCAAAAGCACAAAGCATCCGAATGGATTTAGTCTACCAACAGGAGCATACGTCTCATCGTAGTCGATACCTTCCTCTTGGTTGTATCCTTGAGCTACTAGACGAGCTTTGTTACGTGTGACTGAACCATCTTCATTTACTTTGTTTCTAAAAACCCATTTAGTACCAATTATCGAGTGATTAACCGGTTTAGGAACGAGTTCCCATACTTGGCTTCTCTCGAATTGGTTGAGTTCTTCTTGCATAGCAGAAATCCAAAATTCATCATTAAAAGCTTCAGAAATGTTTTTAGGCTCTACTTGTGAAATGAAGGCAGTGCTAGCAACGGAGTCTCTTAGTGATGATCTAGTAGTTACTCCACGTGAAACTTCTCCTATAACTAAATTTTCTGGATGAGAAGGTTTGAAAGAGAATTTCTTAGGCAAACCCTCCAGAGAATCAGTTTCGGTTGAAGTATTCATTGGAGTAGAAGTTGATGGCTCAACGTCATCATCAAGAGTACTTACTGCACTGTTATCTTCATCAAAAGTCACATTTGTTGACTCTTCCACAATAAGTGAGCGTTTATTAAAAACTCTATATCCCTTACTCTTGGCGGCATAACCAAGAAAGATACCATCGTCAGCTTTGGCATCAAATTTGCCTAAGTTGTCTTTGGTAGTTAAGGATAAAACATCTACAACCAAAAACTTTAAAATAAGAAACATTGGGGGTTCTCCCAAACCTAAAGCTCATAGGGTGTTTTCTTCGTAATGGGACGAATCAGCACCCTATTCAAAATGTGGCATGCTGTACTGACAGCTTCTGCCCAAAAGTAGTTTCGGAAGTGAAAATTTATTCAACATGACTCTGGCCATATCGCCGAGAGTTCTATTCTTCCGCTCCACAACACCATTTTGTTGAGGAGTTCTAGGACAAGAAAATTCATGATCAAAACCATTTGTATTACAAAAAATTTCAAAATCATAATTTACGAATTCGCCTCCATGATCACTTCGGATCGAGTAATCATGTAGCCTTTTTCGTTTGAACTTTCTTTACAAAAACTTTGAAAACAGAAATAGCATCGCTCTTATTAGCGAGAAAGAAAACCCAAGTAAATCTCGAAAAAATCATCAACAATAACAAATGCATAAAGTTTGCCACCAAGGCTAGCTATTCTACTAGGACCAAATAAATCCATATGAAGTAGTTGCAAGGGTCTAGTAGTACTTACAGAGTTGATGGAATGAAATGAGGATTTAGTTGCCTTGTTTAGTTCACATTCGGCATATACCGTGTCCTTTTTGAATGTGATGTCAGGCAATCCTCTCACTAGCTTCTTGGTAGACAGCCTGGATATAGCATCCATGTTGGCATGACCAAGACGTTGGTGCCAAAGTAGTCGTTCGTCTTTGTGGGCATATAGACATCTACCTGCATTGTTAGTATTTATAGAAAGATAGAAAATATATATGTTGTCCTCTCTTTTCCCTTCAAAAGCAATGTCTCCTAGTTGACCTATCATAGATGTAGCAACTGTTTTGTCCAAAGTTAATATCATATCCATGATCAGCAAGATGACTAATGCTGAGCAGGTTATGCTTAACTCGGTCACTAGGCAGACATCCTTTATTACAGGAGAAGGAGGATGACCAATGATACCATTACCTATTATGTGCCCTTTGAGATTGTCACCGAAGGATACATATCCTTCTCTTCTTCATCGATAGTGATGCAAAAAGATTTGCGTCTCCCGTCATATGTCGCGAGCATCCACTATCGAGAATCCACTTACTTTCAGTTGAGGAGGGAAGGTCCACCTACATCAAGAGTAGATGTGACCTTTGGTACCCGAGTTCTTGAGGGTCCTGAAAAGTTAGTCTTTGGAAACCAAGCATATATCTTTTATCTACAAGTCTTCTAACTCTGCACTGTGGTGAGATGTGTCCATGTGATCCATAGTAAGTACAGATAGCATTCTTATTTATACTAGGAGCATGAGAATAATATCTATAAGCAACAGGATGAGGATGGACATGATGTGAAGAGTTAGCATGGTGATGATGATTATGCATAGAATGAGTGGCATGGTGATGGTGTCTATAAGGCATATCATGATGGTATTGTCTATGATGTATGACATACTGATATTGTCTATATGGCATGGCATGATGATTTTGTCTATATGGCATGACATGATGATTTTGTCTATATGGCATATGATGATCTTGTCTATATGGCATTGCATGATGATCTTGTCTATATGGCATGGCATGATGATTCCTATGTATGGAGTGATGTTGATTGTGTCTTTGTGCATGATGATTGTGTACTGAGTGAGAATTATTCTTACGTGCACGTGGTTTGTGAAAGTTTGTGTATATAAATGCATGGTTATGTGCTGCATGAGAATGACGTGGTTGACTAGCATGAGTGGTGTTGTGCCCATGTGATTGGGTTTGAGGTTGAACAACCTGTTTACCCAATTTGGTTTCTAATCTTTTAGAAACAGCTTGCAGTTCATCAACCTTAATATTTAAGCCATATATCTTAGTCATGGAAATCTTGTGTCTACTCTTTTCTTCAGCAAGCAACGTATTGAGTGTAGTAGATTTCTTGAGTTTGTTGCTCAATACGTGCTTCAGCATCATGTAAGCCTAATTTAAGCTCGGATACTTCATCAGTGTCATTAGTGGGTGTCGTGTTTCTAACATTATCAAGAAGTAAAGAAATTCTTTGTATCTCATCTTCAAGACTTTTGATTTTGTCCTTGGCATGTTTGTATTTACCGATGACCTTTTTGTGATCATCGAGTAAATCAGTGAAAGCATCGCCAAGTTCATCAAAAGAGAAGTCATCTAGAGTTTCGTTAGATACCTTGTTGGAAGTTGCCATTAGGCACACATTTGCTGTATCTTGAGGAGAGTCCTTTTCTTCCTCGGAGTCACTCGCTTCACTTTCATGCCAAATGCCTGTGTTGGCATATTTCTTTGATGAGTTCTTTTTGTATGGCTTCTCATAGCGGTTGCTCTTCTTCATGAATGGGCAGTCTTTTCGGACATGTCCAGTCTTCTTGCAACCGTAACAAGTTGGCTCTTCTTCATCGTCTTCTTGTGATTCCTTCTTTCTTCGATTGAAGCGAAGGAATTTCCTAAAGTTGCGAACCATGAGAGCTTTGTCTTCATCATCAAAGTTATCTTCTTCGGTCTCATCGTGATTAGCCCTTCGCTGATGAGCTTTGAGTGCGATCTCCCTGGTCTTCGGAGCAGGCTCTTCGAAGTCCTTGAGGTCAAGCTCGTGAGTCATGAGCTTACCCATCAAGGTCTCCATTGACATTGTTGTGAGATCGTTTCCTTCTATGATGGCAGTCACCTTAGGGTTCCAAATCTTTGGTAACCCTCTGAGCAACTTACGAATCTTCTCGTAGTTTGAGTACTGCTTTCCAAGCGAGGATAGAGGATTGATGATGTCGAGGAATCTTGTGAACATTTGAGTGATCGTCTCATTTGGCTTCATCTTGAAGGCTTCGTATTCTTGAGTGAGACGGCTTATTTTGGATTCCTTGACCTGTGTGGTTCCTTCATGCGTCACTTCTAGAAGTCTCCATACTTCATGAGCAGTGGTGCATGTAGAGACCCTGTTGAACTCATTCCTGTCTATAGCACAGAATAAAGCATTAATAGCCCTAGCATCTAGACTTGCCTGTTTCTTCTCCTCGACAGAATATTTGTCGTGTGGTTTCTCAATGAGGTCACCATCGACAACTATCCTGGCGGGCTTTTTGTAACCGTCAGTGACGACAGTCCACAGGTCAAAGTCTAGAGACTTAAGATAGAAGCTCATCCTTGTTTTCTAATATGTGTAGTTAGTCCCATCAAATAGGGGAGGCCTATGAATGGACTGACCTTCACCATGATTGGAAATCAAGGATTGTGTGGTTGCCATGGATCAGCTCTTAGGATGTTAGTCCTTGTAAAGAGAACAGAGCTCTGATACCAATTGAAGAACAGTTTGGCAACTCTAGAGGGGGGTGAATAGAGTTTATATAGAAAAATAGCCAATTAAAAATAACTCTTTCACCAATAATAAATAATCAGAGTAAAGTGCGGAAAATAAATAGAGAGCAAAAGAGCATACGCAAACACAACGATTTTAACCTGGTTTCCCTCGTGGAGGACTAGTCCAGGCCTGAGAACTCTAGCTCAGGATTAAATCCACTATTTGTGAAATAGTAGTTTACAACCCGTGCCTCTACTTCAGAAGAGCACGTCAACTTCTAACAGAGGATCGCAGTGGCGATTTGCTTGGAATTGTCCAAGCGACTTCTTCGACTCTTGCACAAGAATCCTAACTGAGAGATACTGAGCACTCGAGACTTAGGAGGCTTGTGGCTAGTAGATGGGAAGGATATGGCTTATTTGAGCTTATAAGAGAGAAGAGAAGAGAAGATTGGATGGATTAGAATGAAAGAATTTATGCCCTGTTTATAGTGTTTTTATAGGCAGAATTCGGCCAGAATTCGGGTAGGAAAATTCAAATATTTGGCCGTTGGACAACTAGCAACCAGCTAATCCTAAAATTAGGGTTCCTAATTTCTAGGGGACAGAGTTTGGCCCGAACTCTATGTGGAGGCAGAGTTCGGCCCGAACTCTGTCTCCAGAGCACAGAGTGGTTCAAAGGGGACCATTTGGGAATTTCTGGTTTGGTGGAGCTTGGGATTTTTGGGTAGGCTATAGTCTAAGTTTTAAGAGCTCAGCATGACTCAGATTACATTAGTCTAGACTCAAAGAAAGTGTAAAATACAGACTCGAATCAACTGAGACACGGAAGCTGAGCTGTCTTTTGTCTTGAGCTTAATGCAGACGTCGTGTGTCGTATTGAATTATTACAGATATTATTTAATCAATATTGTCAATATTTGGTTGACTGTGACTTTGTGTCAACAGCTTCCTCTCTACCGAGTCTAGCCAGTCATCTGCTACAACTATGCCCTCAGTCCCTAAGAACTTCTTGGGGTTCAGACCCATGAAGTCCTTGATTGTCCCTGCTCTCTGCCATGGCTCTACAGGTGGTGGGTCCACGGTACGTTCTTCAGAACGCTCCATGCTCTGGCGGAGTAGGGTGATCTGCTCCTGATGGGTTGTTAGGAACCCCTGGATCAGAGTGAGCAGTTGGTTCCCGTCGAGTGTGACGGAAGCCTGGGTAGGTATAATGATAGGTGGTGGTGGGAGCATCGGGTCCTGCTGGGACTGTGATGTGGAAGGTGGTGGAGGTATTTGGGTTTGTGGATTTGTGGAGTGGGGGGATATAGTAGGTGGAGGTACATCAGTCAACTGGTCAGCTGACTGGATAGGGAGTGTGCCATTTTCAGGTGTGACATACTGGATGAACGAGTAAGCACCATCTAAATAAAATAAAAAGGACTTATAAGGACTCTTTAAAGTAAACAATCATAGACAAGAAAATCTAATTATAATAGCAAGCATGTGATGTATTTCCTATGTTGCAACCCTAGTATTCCTTTAGGTGTTCTAAGCGTCATTCCTAATGTTGTCTAATTACCTTAAGTTCCTAATTGCAGGAAAGCTTGGTACAATGACGTAACCAAACAATTTAGTCTGGACCTGCATGGGCCACCACTAAAAACATGTCACGACCCGCTACCCAAATTGTTGGGCCGGGCCGAGTCATGTCCAGCCTATGCTTGAGTTAAAGCGCAGTAAGCTGTTCTAAAGATAATAAGGTAAGACTAAAATGTGCTAACAGTTCTATATGTAAAGAAGAGTCATAAAGGCTCCAAACACAAAAATCATCTCATATAATAATAAGTCCAAGTACAAGTCCGAAATGTAAAACTGGATACAGGTCCAGTTACAAAATATGTAGTCTGATACATGACTACACTAAATATCCTGAGCAACTACACAAACCAGACGAGGTTTCCCGCAGGTACATCCTCGTAAGACAAAGCCTGGTCCTCGGCAGTAACTCCATAATATGAGTCACAGAGCAACTCCTCCTCAGTAAGAATACCTACAACGTTAACCTGTCAGGACGGAAGCAAGTACTGTTTCTAGCAAACTAATATACGAAACATGAAATGAACATAATGGGAATAAACTGGAATCATGGCATTTATAATCTATCATGGCAAGGACACATATGTCATAGAGACAGATGTATATGTAATGTTCAAAACTGTAGCAGGTACGTGATCGTCAATAGATGTAAAATGTACTGTGGCACAAGTATATAAAATGTACTTCCATACAAGTAAAACAAGCGATAGATGTACATACGTACAAATACAGCTGGTGCGCCTACGACAAGGTATACATAAAATGTCAACCTTGCTCGGTACGTACGTACGAATAAGTTGGCATGATCACGCACGCTACTAACAGTTTCCCCATAACCCAGATTCTAATCATGTGAAAGATATATAAAGACTGTTCTAAGCATGGTAGTGACTGAAAGTACAACATGTGAAGATTTAACTTGCTATCCCAAGGATCGGCATTTAACATGGTTGGATTCGCAGTTCATTGATGTAACAGTATGTAATATTTATAGAAGTACTTGCCTTAGCAAAGCAAAGTAGCGATAAAAATGCTATAGATGCCTGGTAACTCGTCACTGTAGAAATAAATACATAAACTTAGTTTTTATACTAAGTTAAACACTACGGCACTAGTGGTGCAATACGACTTTCTGATTGGACACCTAGCCAAATGGTGACTTTAGCATAGGAGACCAATGCAGGGTGACAAAATACTCAAACTAACTTTCTAGGGTCTTTACACTAGTATGGGGTGGGGTTCAATACGACTATAACTCAAAATAACACAAAAAGTTGCAAGTCGTAACTATACAATAATTAAATTAAACTGTACACTATGTTCCAATAATTTCTAAGATAGACAAAAGGCTCAATTTTACATAAAATAAAGTACCAAAATGATCCTTGTTAATTATAGAAATTTATACTAATTTTTTTGGAATTTATAAGTCCTCATAAATAATTATTAAAAATCAGCAAACATAAATATACTGAAAATGAGTTCTGTTTTTTATTTTTACAAAATAACAACAGCACTTAATAAATGCTGGAAAAATTATAGTAAATTGTCTAAATTAACATAGTATTTAAATATAATTTTTCCCAGATTTTTACAGTAATTAAAATATATATCAAAATTCAAAAACAGCAAGGAACAGTTTCTGGAAAATAATTAATTAATTATTTACTATTTTTGTCCATGTATTCGAATTGAACCGAAGTCCAGATACAGGACCCAGAGCCATGAATCAAGTCCAATATGACTTGTACAGACTCTGAATGTATTAGACATAATTGGGCCCAAAAACTCATGCTAGGTTTGGACATCAATTGGTCATAACAATTAAAAATACAGGAATTAAAATAATAATAATATATTTTTAAAGTGGTAAAAATATAAAAGTTACAAAATATATAATAAATAACCTTGTGAAATTTTACATAACAATATTTTGTACAAGGTAGAATTGAAATACATATATAAATATACAACAATATTTATATATATACATATAAATATATATTATATATATATATATATATATATATATATATATATATATATATATATATATATATATATATATATATATATATATATATATATATATATTATACATATTATATATATATATATATATATATATATATATATATACAAATATTGTATACATATATATAACAGTATATATATAATAATATATATACACATGAACATATATACATATATACATATATATATACATAAATACATATTTTTTATATATACATAAATACATATATATATATATATATATATATATATATATATATATATATATATAATATATATATATATATATATATATATATATACACACACACATATACAATATAATAAAGTACTAAATATAAAATATATATATACAAATATAATATATATACATATAATACAGTATATATAATAATATATATATATATATATATATATATATATATATATATATATATATATATATATATATATATATATATATATATATATATACATATACATGTATACATATATACATAAATATATATATATATATATACACATATATAATAAAATAAAATAAAACAAAAGAAAACAACAACGACAAAAAGAAAACAAAACAGAGCAGCAGGGGGGGTTCGAACTCGGCCCAAAGGGGGGTCGGGTTCTTGGGCTCGGTCGGGCTGGCCAGGGGGTCAGCCCGAGCTGTGTGTTAGGGGTAGGGTTTGGGTTAATGTTATTTAGGTTTAAGTTAATGGGTTTAAACCCGATAAAACTATCTTGGTGTCCTGACAGTTAAGGACACACGAGTCTCGTGTCCGTGCTATGCACGACACGCACAGGTCGAGTCTTACGTGTCCAGACTCACCCCTAGGTTGCTCGTGTCCAGGCGAACGTCGTGCATGAGTTTGAGACACGCACGACACGAACTTGGGTCTGTTACCTGCATGTCCGACTTCGGGGGGGTTTCGAAGACGCTGGACGGTGGAGGAGACGACGTGGACGCGACGCTCGGGTGGCGCTGGACTCAGCTCGGTGGGGTGAACTCGTCGGTAGGGTTTATTGGTGGTGTGGGTGGCTGGGGAGGTGGCACTGGGTAGCTGCCGGAGTTAGGGTTAGGGTTTAGGTTATCGTCGGGGTGGTCGATGGTGAACTAGGGTTAGGGTTTAGGACTAGGGGTTATTTATAGGGGAAAAGGAGGTCGGTTGTCGTCGTGGCTGGCCGGAAATGGTGGGGAAGTCGGTGGTCGTCGGGGCACAGCTGGCCGGTCGTCGGGGTGGGTGAAAATGGGTTTTACGGTTAGGTCCCTAGGATTTAGGTATTTACAGATAGGTCCAAATCCTATCAGTTTGTAAATAACAATTTATAAACTGTAATTAAAACAATTCAATTAATTACAAACTAATATTAAAACAAATCTAAATATTACAAAATACTATTAAAACATTTCAGTTAATTATAAAATGATACATTTTAACTTAAAAACTATTTAAAAATTATTTAAAAATTCTAGAAAAATTCCTAAAATCATAATAAATTATTTTAAAGCTAAGTATGTCATTAGCAACTAATTAACACTAATTAAATTAAATTTGAAAAACAGGAGCTGACACCTTATGCGGCTCAACTGCGACATGTGCCTTATGCGGCTCAATCACGACATCATATGCGGCTCAACTGCGACATACGGCTTATGCGGCCCAACTGCGACACCATATGCGGCCAACTACGACATGTGCCTTATGCGGCTCATTCGCGACATCATATGCGGCCAACTGCGACATGCGGCTCAACTGAGAATCATATGCGGCCAACTGCGACATGCAGCTTATACGGCTCATTCGCGACATCATATGCGGCTAAATGCGATATGCGGCTCATGCGGCTCAACTGCGACATCATATGCGGCCAACTGCGACATACGGCTTATGCGGCCCAACTGCGACAGCTTATGCGGCCAACTGCGACATGCGACTTATGCGGCTCATTCGCGACATCATATGCGGCCAACTGCGACATGCGGCTTATGCGGCTCATCTGCGACATGTGCCTTATGCGGCTCAACTGCGACATCATATGCGGCCAACAGCGACATGCTGACATATGAACATAGAAATAACAAAAAATGCTTTCGACCGTAACTTCATCATCTGAAGTCGAAATAAAGCGAAACAAAAGCCAAAACCGCATGAAATTGAATTCTCTACAATGTAGAACCAATAGTTTTTGAAAATAACCAAGTTTTAGATATCAAAACTAAGAAAAACCGAAAAGTTACAAACTTAGATCTACAAGAACCCATCCATCAAATCCAAAAATGTCAAGTTCTAAAGAGGCTTAGAATCAAGTAAGGAAGAGAATGGAACAATAAAACTTGAGATCCATCATGAAGCAAGTTTGCACATGCCTAGCTCTCTTCCCTGGTAGGTGGAAGAGTAATGGTGGAGAAGAAGAAGTGAAGGAGAAGAATAAATGAAGAGAGAGAGAGTTAGGTAGAAATATAAATAAGGGTGGTGGTGGTAGGTGGGGGTTCGGTCCACCTAAAATCAAGTCAAGCCGAACCAGCAACAAGTTGAACCGAACCAAGAATGAATGCCAAAATAACCATGTAGGAAAATACGCAATACGAGTTAAGAATACGTACACGTATACCAAGATACGTAATACGAACCACAGGCATCACAGAAATCGATGTCTATACAAGTACAGGGAACAAGACAGGAATGTACCAATATACCGAAAAAATATAGGAACAACATCTCTTGTGATGATCCAACATATACTAGTCCGTGAACTATCGTGACTGGAAATCGAGTAAGACACTACAACTGAATCGGATATAGCAGATATCAAGACAATGAAAACTATCAGTGAATGTACTCGCCTGCTGTCCTGAGCTGTAGGGTATATCAATGCTCAGAGTGGTAATCAGAGACCTAAAGATGAGATACTGCATGTTAATTTAGGTTTAACAAAGTTATGAATAATTTCTAATGAATGATATGAAATCTAGGTCAAACTAGGTCACACTGAGTCTCACTAAGTCCTGTCAAGTCAATCTAAGTCAAACTAAGTCAACACTAGGTCATACTAGTCATAGCAAGTCAAAACAAGCCAAAGCAAGTCAAACGGGGTCGAGAGTTGACTTACAGTTGACTTTTAGTCAACTGGTCAACCCTGGTCAACTCTGGTCAACTCTAGGCCAACCCTAGGTCAAACTGGTCAAGTGTTGAGCAACAGTTGACTTTTGGTCAACTGGTTAACTCTGGTTTGGATTCGGTTCATTTTAGACAAAGGGTTGACTCATTGTTGAGTTTTAGGTAAAAAGTCAACTCTGGATTAACCGAGCCGAAATTGGTTCAAATATGACATTTGTAGGGTGTACCTATCAAGACATCTAAGTTTCAAGTCAAACCGACTACCCGTATCCCGTATCTTGAATTTACCGTTTATGCTTTATATATATTTACCCTTTACCACTCTAACGTTAAAGCCAAGTGGCTTTTCCTTGGGAGTTTCACTCCCAGCTTCCTAGGGTAGTAGGATACTAGCCTATACTAAAATTACCTACCAAGTTTTCTAGGTAAAATGGATATCCAGTCCATCTTACGGTCCCTGTTATTCAATTACCCGTTATCCTGAATATCGTAGGATACTCAATGGGATCGTGAGATACCATTCTCCCCACTTCAAACGCGATCCCGATTCTAACTTAGGAGCCTATCCACAAACTCTATTTCACATTAGCTAAGTCCTATTTCAATTTCGATACGTTCCGACACTCTCATCTCAAAATCCTCCTTCATTTGCCCTCACACAACCACTCACTCACTCTCACAAAACTCACTCTTCACACTCTCACATAGGACTAGTTTGGGGGTTAATTTAGTGGGTTATATGGGTGTATATATAGAGTATATATATGTATATATAGGTATATATATAGGTATATATATAGGGGGTTATATGGTGGTCAAATGGGGGGCTATGGGGGTTGCTACTGCTGCTCTAATTGCTGCTGCTGCTGCTATTTTTACTGCTACTGCTGCTGCTATTCCTGCAGCTGCTGCTGCTGTTCAGTGGGGGGGCAGCAGTCCCTAGCCCCCCCTTCTTGCTGCTGTTATTGCTCTTCCTTCCCCCCTCCTTCTCACCCTCTATTCTCCCTCTATTCTTCTTCTCTAATTCCCTCTCTCTATATATAAATACACTAATACAATCACTCTCATCCATTCCTACCTCTTCTCTATATATATATAAACACACACACTAATATACACACACACACACACACACACACACACATATATATATATATATATATATATATATATATATATATATATATGTGTGTGTGTGTGTGTGTGTGTGTGTGTGTGTGTGTGTGTGTTCATATATATACATGTGTGTGTGTGTGTATATATATATATATATATATATATATATATATATATATATATATATATATATATATATATATATATATATATATATATATATATGAACACACACACACACACACACACACACACACACATATATATATATATATATATATATATATATATAGACACACACACACACACTATATATATATAAATAATACTCCACATAACACTAATACAAAATGAAGTTTAAAGTATCTAAACCACTTAGAGGCAAAACCTATATTCTTGGGATGTCCAAATTTGGAGAAAATACTAGGACACAACCACAAATCAAAACTCTTCCTAGGACACACCAAATGGACTCAAACTTGACACAAATAGGGACACAACCATGGGATCAATCCTACTTGGTCAAAACTAAATTATATGATGAAGAAATGGAAATAGAGGATAGTTTGTACCTATTGGGAGATGGATCCCAATACAAAATCCTCCGACACGGCTCCGACACAAAATAAATTGTTTAGGACACAACTCTTCTCCTCTTGCTCCCAAAAGCTTGTAGAAGCACCACTTGGGGCAGAGGGAAAGATTGATGGAAGAAAATTGGGAAGAAAAGTTTTATTTGGAGATGATTCCTAGGGATTTCTATTCTTTCTTTTGGAAGACACTTGGGGAAGAAGGAGATGGAAGAAATTTTGAAGTGTGGAAGGAAGAAAATGGGGGAAGGGTGGCCGGCCATTAAAGGAGGGTTTTTGCCCTAGGGAAATTACAAGTTTACCCCTCCTCCTATTCTATATGAAGGTTTAAATTCCTATTAGGGTTTGGGGGTTAGAAAAGACCAAATAAAAATCATAATTAGGCCTAATCACTCTTGTGGGATTAGACCAAACTCCTAGACCTAAATGATGAGTTTGGTGGGCCATGGCTAATTAAGGTGTTAAGCACAACTTAAGTCAAAATTCTTCCGAGTCCCGAAATAAGTCGGAATGAGATAAAATTCGAATCCGACTCCTATAATCATTAAATATTAACATTCATGAAATAAAAATCCTAAAATATTCAAAAATAGAAAATTATCATTTTACCCCTATCTTAGAAAAGTGAGGGTGACAAGTCTATCCACCTTAAAAAAAATTTTCGTCCTCGAAATTGAAGACAACAAACACAGGAATCACAAACAGAAATTAAAAGAAATGGACTTATACCTCATGGCTCGAAAAGATAAGGAAAACGCTCCCGCATGTCGTCATCCCTCTCCCAGGTAGACTCACCTGGAGAGTGATGTCTTCATGCAACCCGAACCAAGGGTATGACCTGGTTCCGGAGCACCTTCTTCCTGCAATCCAGAATCTCCACTGGCTATTCCGGATAGCTGAGAGTAGGTCCTACCTGTATCGCTGAATGGTCCAATACATGGCTAGGATCTGCCATGTACCGTCTCAGCTGAGATACATGGAACACGTTGTGCACTCCCTCGAACTTAGGCGGCAAGTCCAGTCGGTAGGCTACTGCACCGATCCTCTCTATGATGGTGAAAGGTCCGATGTAGCACGGACTAAGCTTTCCATCGCCGCCAAAGCGAATCATGCCACGTATCGGGGATATCCTCAGAAACACCATGTCACCAGCCTAGACATAAGACAAAACTCAGCACATAAACCAAACAAACAATCACAAACAAACACGACAGGAAACTGAAACTAACCTCGAACTCTAACGGTCTCCGGTGACTATCGGCCCAATGCCGCTGCCTATCCTGAGCCACCCGAAGTCTGTCTTTAATCAACCTAACCTTCTCGGCCGCATACACAACCATCTCAGGCCCAAAAAGTGCCCTCTCGCCGACATCATCCCAAAACAAAGGAGTATACGACATCTCCGTCCATATAGAGCCTCGAATGGCGACATCTCTATACTGACCTGGTAGCTGTTGTTGTAAGCAAACTCTACCAGGTGAAAATAGTCCTCCCAATAACCCCCGAGATCAAGCACACACGTGTGAAGCGTATCCTCCAAAGTCTGGATAGTCTTCTCCGACTGCCCGTCTGTCTGGAGAAGATAAGCAGTACTAAACTTGAGCGAGGTGCCCAAGCTAGTCTGCAAACTCCTTCAGAAGTGGGAAGTGAATCGACTATTCCGGTCTGAAACTATGCTCACCGGAACTTCGTGCAATCTCACGATCTGACGAACGTACAACTCTGCCAGCCTCTCCGTAGACAAACCCACTTTGAAAGGCAAAAAGTGGGCCAATTTGGTCAATCTATCAACAATGACCCAAACCGCATCTTTCCCTCTGGCGATCGTAGAAGTCCAGATACAAAGTTTATGGTGATGTGCTCTCACTTTCACTCGAAAATGGGTAGCGGCTGTAGCAATCCACCTGGTCTCTGTCTCTCGGCCTTCACCTGCTGACACACAAGGCAACGAGATACAAACTGAGCTACCTCACGCTTCATGCCATACCACCACACGTGCTCTCTCAGGTCCCTATACATCTTGTTGGCTCCAGAATGCATAGAATACTGAGAGCGATGTGCCTCCTGAAGAACCCCCTCCTGAAGCTCTCCACGCGGAACGTACAACCTAGTACCGTGCCGCAACGACCCATCTTCGGCTAAAGAGAAATCGTCGAGCAAACCCGTCCGCACCTGCTCCCTGATGCTCCTCAGGGCAACATCATCATACTGCGCTGACCTGACTCTATCCATCAGCTCAGACTGAATCTGCAAATCCCACATCTGGATCTCTACGCCCGGAATGATGACCTCGATACCCAAACTATCCAGGTCGGCCAAAAGATGACGATCTTTTGTCAAGAACATAGCTACTGGATACCTGCTCAAGGCATCTGCAACTACGTTGACCTTCCCCGGATGGTACTGCAGTGATATATCGAAGTCCTTCATCAGCTCTAACCACCGCCTCTGTCGCATGTTCTGCTCCTTCTGAGTGAACACGTACTTCAGGCTCTTGTGATCTGTGAAGATCTTAACTCGCTCTCCGTACAGGTAATGCTTCCATAACTTCAAAGCAAAAATAATCGCGGCCAGATCATGAGTAGGATAGTTTATCTCATGAGGACGTAACTGCCTAGATGCATAGGCAATCACCTTCCCGTGCTGCTGAAGAACACAACCCAAGCCCTTCCCTGAAGCATCGCTGTAGATCGAGAACCCACCTGACCCAGATGGCAAAGTCAAGATCGGAGCTGAGGTCAACCTCTTCTTCAGCTCATCGAATGCAGCCTGACACTCATCAGTCCAGACGAACTCCACGTCCTTCCTGGTGAGTCTAGTCATCGGCTCTGCAATCCATGAGAAGTCCTGGACGAACTTCCGATAATAGTCAGCCAAACCCAGAAAGCTCCGAACCTCGACAACTGAACTGGGCGTAGACCAAGACTCAACTGCTGAAATCTTCTTCTGGTCCACTGAGATTCCGTGCTCGGTCACAACATGACCTAAGAACTTGACCTGGTCCAAGAAGAACTCGCACTTCGAAAGCTTCCTGTAGAGTTGCTCCCTCCTCAGAGTCTCTAACACAACTATCAAATGCTCCTCATGCTCCTCCTGCATCTTCGAATAGATCAAGATATCATCTATAAAGACCACCATGAACTTGTCAAGGTACTGATGGAATACCTTGTTCATCAAGTTCATGAACACCGCTGGAGCATTGGTCAACCCAAATGGTATCACTGTAAACTCGTACTGGTCGTACCGAGTCCGAAATGTCGTCTTCGAAATGTCATCTCGCCTCACCTTCAGCTGGTGATACCCGGACCTCAAGTCTATCTTCAAAAATACCTTTGCCCCACTCAGCTGATCGAACAAATCGTCGATCCTCGGCAAAGGGTATCTATTCTTGATAGTGAGGTTATTGAGCGCTCGGTAATCAATACACATGCGGACCGTACCATCCTTCTTCGGCACAAACAGGACTGGCGCTCCCCAAGATGAAGAACTGGATCTGATAAATCCCTTGTCCTACAGCTCGTCGACTTGCTTCTTCAGCTCAATCAACTCGCTGTTGTTGACCCTATAGACGTGCTGTGAAATGGGCTCGGCGCCCGGCACCAAGTCTATAGAGAACTCAATATCCCTGTCTGGCGGCATCCCCGGTAACTCCTCGGAAAAGACATCCGAGAACTCAGCTATCAACGGATGTGGCAAGTCCTGCCCCGCCAACAAAGCTCCATAGAATCCAGCCTCCGGCTCCGCTGTTCCTCGAGCAAACTCAATCTCTGGCTCTCCCGACGGCCTAAAAAGAACTCTGCCTCCTCTACAATCTATACTAGCATGGTGCATGCTCAACCAATCCATACCGAGTACCATATCGTACCTCGGAAGGGGCATTACGAGCAGACACGCACTCAAGTCCCGGCCTCCCAGGGTAACTCTTCGCCTCTTGTAAATATTATTAACCAGGATAATGCCTCCCCTGGTCATAATCTTGCAAGTCCTACCCATATACTCAGCAATAATGTTGTGTCTCAGAGCAAAGAAAACAGACACAAAACTATGAGTGGCACCAGAATCAAACAAGGCAAAAGCAGGGAAAGAATCAAGGAGAACATGACCTGCCACAACATCAGCCACTGGCTCTACCTCCTTCTATGCTGTCAAGGCGAACACCCTGCCCATAGGTGCTCCCTTCTGGTGCTGTACAAAGCGCTGCTGCTCGATCTGAAGTGGAGGACCTCTCTGCGAAACTGCTGGTCCTCTAGCCTGCTGCACTCTGTCCTGGCCTCCTCGGACTCCACGAAAATGGTAATCCTTCAGCTGGTGATCGGGCGCCCCACAGTATAGACAGACGCCCAACCTCTTCCTACAGGCCTCTCTAGTGTGCCCCGGCTTCCCGCAGAAGTCGCAAGGAGTAGCCTGCCTCTGGGCATGCGCTGGTGCCTGCTGAATCTGTAACAGAGGCTGCTGCTGAAATGGCCTCTGCTGATGCTGAAAATGGGGGCGCTTCGCCGATCCCGTACTGGAACTCGCCCCCATGGTATCATCGCTCCTCTTCGGCTTGAGGCCGAAGTCCTCCTCTGCAATCTGTGAGTCCATCAATATCTGATCGAACGTCGCATCACGACGACCCGAGGTGCGGGTGTGCACTGCATGAATAAGTCCCCTACGGAACTTACGAGCCTTCTGCCCCTCATCCTGGATCAGATCGGAAGCGTACCTGCTAAGGCGGAAGAACTCTGCTGCATACTCGTCCACCGACGAGTTTCCTTGTACTAGCCCACAAACTGCCCCTCCAACGCTGTGAGAGCCACGTCCAGGAAGAACTTCTCCTTGAAGAGCCTCCGAAAGTTCTCCCATGACAGCCTCTCACCGACGCACGAGGATCCGTGCGGTACCATGTCAGCACGATGTCGAAGAATCGGATGGCTACGGCTGAAACCCAAAGTCCTCTCGGAAGCTCTGCCAGCTCCATACTCCACTGCACGTCCTCTAGCCAATCGTCTACATAAAGGATGCCCTCCGTGCCCGTGAAGTCCCTGGAGCTCATCTTCCTAAAGTCTAATACTGTCCCTGGCCTAGACTATTGCTGGTACGGCTGCTGGCCGGTAGGGCCCTGTACCGTACCCGGTGCCACTCTCTCCACGGCTGCCAGTGCAAGCTGATGCGAGTTCTCCATGCTCTGCCTCAGCATCTCAGTCTGGCGGTGTAATGCCTCCGTCTGGCGCTGCGACGCCTCTGCCTGGGCTCGCTGAGTCTCCATCATCTACTGAAGGAGAAAGAACATGTGGTGTGTATCCGTCGGTATCGGAGGTGGTGGCGGTAGCATCTCTGGAACGACGACCGAAACCCTCTGGGGTGGAGGTGGTAGACCTCCCTGCGCAACTGTCACGGCCTCCGGGATAGTGGAAACACTGGGGGCAGTCTCCTGAACCTCCTCCTCAGCCTGGTCAGATCTCTCGTGCATGCTACTCGATCCAGTGGCCTGCGGGTGCGTCTTCGTCATCCTGGAGACGAATTGAAACAAAGAGATCAATATGGCACATGAGAAGATATTATCAAAGAAGGACAGTTAATTTAATACAAGGAGAGTCATCATGATAATCAAAAGATCGAAAATTTTCCTAAGTGTGATTGAGAAACTCCTATCATATCCTAAGTCCTACGTCCTAATTGCAGGCTCGTAATTATTACTCTAAGTCGGGCACCATTACGAGATCGCACTAATTATGACACAGACCTGTATGGGCCACCACAAAAATGTGTCACGACCTGCACCCTTATCAGGGGCACGAGCATGTGGGTACGTCCAGCCTACGCCGCAGTATCGGCGATAGAACACTGTATATAACGTCTATTAATACTACGACTAACAGTATAAAGGTACTTGTACAGTATATACACTTCGAATGGAGATGACATAACAATACAGTCTCAATCACAAGATAAAACTAAGGTAGATAGCATGGAAGAGAAATATGATAGATGAAATAGGAAATAAGTTCAGTGTCCAACACAAGCCCAGATATATACACAATATTACAGGGTCATAAAATGTAATATAGAAAGCTACAGTCTGATGGTACTAGCTAGATCGCAGTCCAGGCAAACCTAACTAAGCTACACTACTCTGGGAGTGCAAAGTCTAGTGGCTCTACTATCAGGCCACGGTCCTGGACTACTCCATCTAACTCGAGCCCATAATAGGTCGAGCAGTCTGTCTCAGAATTATCTGTAATATATCAACGGTATCCTGTCAGGAAAATGAGCAAGTACAAGCACTAACAGCAGTTCCATATGAATTGACAAATTCTATAAGAGACAGTATAATGAAATATAAGACAAAAATATAGAAAGACTTGGGAACCGTTCGGAAGTTGAGGTACAACCCTTAAACCAAACAAGGACCGGGGTTGTAACCCTTCTCCCGAGCAGAACTTAGTCTCCAATCAAGGTACAACATAAAGGCATGTAGAACATGTGAGTAACTGAATATCATAGCATGGTGAGAAAGTACTGAATGTAGAACAGAACAGGATATAAGATAAGATAAAGTAAATATAAAATGTGCCTTGAATTATTAGAACGTAATGTGATCGGCTTGGGAAATATTACAAGACAGGCTATCCACTTGGCCCGACAATCACAAGAAAATCTGGGAAGGGTCATGCTGGCCAACCTGGATAGCAAGCACAAGGAAAGTAGGATCTCTCTACACCCTACGTGAGGGAAGAGTGGCACGAGCACAAGAATATAGTGACAGGGTGGCTTTGATCACATAGCCCCTAATAATTCTCCATCCCCGAATAGTACAATGGATCGGGACATGACACGTCATGGCACGTAATTCCGTAGGAGGGTAGCAAGTCCTCTTAGAAATCGATGTCTATACAAGTACAGGGAACAAGACAGGAATATACCAATATACAGAGAAAATCTAGGAACAACATCTCATGTCATGATCCAACATATACTAGTCCGTGAACTATCTGACTGGAAATCGAGTAAGACACTACAACTGAATCGAATATAGCAGATATCAAGACAATAAAAATTATCAGTAAATATACTCGCCTGCTGTCCTGAGCTGTAGGGTATATCAATGCTCAGAGTGGTAATCAGAGACCTAAAGATGAGATATTACATGTTAATTTAGGTTTAACAAAGTTATGAATGATTTCTAATGAATGATATGAAATCTAGGTCAAACTAGGTCACACTGAGTCTCACTAAGTCCTGTCAAGTCAAACTAAGTCAACTCTAGGTCATACTAGTCATAGCAAGTCAAAACAAGCCAAAGCAAGTCAAACAGGATCGAGAGTTGACTTACAGTTGACTTTTAGTCAACTGGTCAACCCTGGTCAACTCTGGTCAACTCTAGGCCAACCCTAGGTCAAACTGGTCAAGTGTTGACCAACAGTTGACTTTTGGTCAACTGGTCAACTCTAGTTTTGATTTGGTCCATTTTAGACAAAGGGTTGACTCATTGTTTACTTTTAGGTAAAAAGTCAACTCTGGGTCAACCGAGCCGAAATTGGTTCAAATATGATATTTGTAGGGTGTACCTATCAAGACGTCTAAGTTTCAAGTCAAACCGACTACCCGTATCCTGTATCTTGAATTTACCGTTTATCCTTTATATATATTTACCCTTTACCACTCTAACATTAAAGCCAAGTGGCTTTCCCTTGGGAGTTTCACTCCCGGCTTCCTAGGGTAGTAGGATACTAGCCTATACTAACATTACCTACCAAGTTTCCTAGGTAAAGTGGACATCCAGTCCATCTTACAGTCCATGTTATTCAATTATCCGTTATCCTGAATATCGTAGGATACTCAATGGTATCGTGAGATTCTCCCCACTTCAAACGCGATCCTGATTCTAACTTAGGAGCCTACCCACAAACTCTATTTCACATTAGCTAAGTCCTATTTTAATTTTGATACGTTTCGACACTCGTATCTCAAAATCCCCCTTCACTTGCCCTCACACAACCACTCACTCACTCTCACAAAACTCACTCTTCACACTCTCACATAGGACTAGTTTGGGGATTAATTTAGTGGGTTATATGGGTGTATATATAGAGTATATATATGTATATATATAGGTATATATATAGGGGGTTATATGGTGGTCAAATGGGGGGCTATGGGGGTTGCTACTGCTGCTCTAACTGCTGCTGCTGCTGTTGTTTTTACTGCTACTGCTGCTGCTATTCCTGCAGCTGCTGCTGCTGTTCAGTGGGGGGGGCAGCAGCCCCTAGCCCCCCTTCTTGCTGCTGTTATTGCTCTTCCTTCCCCCTCCTTCTCATCCTCTATTCTCCCTCTATTCTCCATCTATTCTTCTTCTCTAATTCCCTCTCTATATATATAAATACACTAATACAATCACTCTCATCCATTCCCCCCTCTTCTCTATATATATATAAACACACACACTAATATATATAGAGACACACACACATATATGTATATATATACACACATGTATATATATATATATGAACACACACACACACACACACACACACACACACACACACACACACACACACATATATATATATATATATATATATATATATATATATATATATATATATATATATATATATATATATATATTTTATAGACACACACACACATATATATATATATATATATATATATATAGACACACACACACACACACTATATATAAATCATACTCCACATAACAATAATACAAAATGAAGTTTAAAGTGTCTAAACCACTTAGAGGCAAAACCTATATTCTTGGGGTGTCCAAATTGGGGAAAAACACTAGGACACAATCACAAATCAAAACTCTTCCTAGGACACACCAAATGGACTCAAACTTGACACAAATAGGGATACAACCATGGGGATCAATCCTACTTGGTCAATAAATTATATGATGAAGAAATGGACATAGAGGATAGTTTGTACCTATTGGGAGATGGATCCCAATACAAAATCCTCCGACACGGCTCCGACACAAAATGAATTGTTTAGGACACAACTCTTCTCCTCTTGCTCCCAAAAGCTTGTAGAAGCACCACTTGGGGTAGAGAAAGAGATTGATGGAAGAAAATTGGGAAGGAAAGCTTTATTTGGAGATGATTCCTAGGGATTTCTATTCTTTCTTTAATTTGGAAGACACTTGGGGAAGAAGGAGATGGAAGAAATTTTGAAGTGTGGAAGGAAGAAAATGGGGGAAGGGTGGCCGGCCATTAAAGGGGGGGTTTTGCCCTAGGGAAATTACAAGTTTGCCCCTCCTCCTATTCTATATGAAGGTTTAAATTCCTATTAGGGTTTGGGGGTTAGAAAAGACCAAATAAAAATCATAATTATGCCTAATCACTCATGTGGGATTAGACCAAACTCCTAGACCTAAATGATGAGTTTGGTGGGCCATGGCTAATTAAGGTGTTAAGCACAACTTAAGTCGAAATACTCCGGAGTCCCGAAATAAGTCGAAATGAGATGAAATTCGAACCCGACTCCTATAATCATTAAATATTAACATTCATGAAATAAAAATCCCAAAATATTCAAAAATGGAAAATTACCATTTTATCCCTATCTTGGAAAAGTGAGGGTGACACTGTGCCCCTCAGTCATTCTGGAGACTCTATAAATTTCCAATGAACGATATTTATCCAACTGTTATACCTTTGCAACTACATTTGCCTAATAGACAACAAGTTAGATTTTATAGTCATGAACATATAGATAATATTTTAAGCGACAACCATCGATTCAAAACTATGTTTACTGAGTTTTTTGTAGCAAATCGTGTTGATGAATAAGCGTGTCAATATTTTTACTATGAATTTCCGGAACATTACTGGTGGGATGGAAAGGACAAAAAATGGGTACGTAGAATAAATAATCGTAGAGTCGTTGGTAGAATATATACTGTGTCCCCGTCGGAAGGTGAACGTTATTATTTGATAATACTTCTTCTTCATACTAGAGGTCCTACATCATTTGATGATTTGCTTACTGTGCATAATATTTCATACTCAACTTTCAAGCAAGCAGCAGAAAAGAGAGGACTACTTGAAAGTGATAATAGTATTAGAAGTTGTTTAAAAGATGTCGCAGAGACTCATTTGTCTGTTGCGCTAAGGAGATTATTCGTCACTGTTTTAATCTATTGTGAGCCAACCGAGGTACGTAGTTTGTGGGATGAGTTTCATACTTATATGATGGAAGACTATATATCGACGAGTAACGCAAATGGTATTAATACATATCTTATAAATCATCTTCTTCAAGATATTAACAACTTGCTCCTTCACTACAACAAACGTATTTCTGACTATGATTTGCCAGAAATGACTATAGGACTTGATCATAGTCATGATGTGTCAAGATTGATTTTAGAAGAAAAGTCGATAGACATCCCTGAAGAAGATATGTTGGCTATTGATAAGTTGAACCCCGATCAGAGAAATGCATTTAATAAAATAACTGATGATATTATTAAGAAAAAAAATTCCATTTTTTTTGTTGATGGGCCTGGTGGTATAGGAAAAACATTTTTATATCGTACAATTTTAGCATTTTTAAGGAGTAAAAATTATATTGCAATTGCAACTGCTACATCTGGAATAGCAGCAATTGCATTGCCAGGAGGACGAACTGCACATTGAAGATTCAAGATTCAAGATTCCCATTGTCTTAGATTCTACTTCTACATGTTCAATTAGTAGGCAATCGGATCTTGCTAAGCTCTTACGACCAACTGACATACTCATTTGGGATGAAGCTACTATGGCTCATCGCCATGCTTTTGAAGCATTGGATAGGACAATGAAAGACATTACTGGAACTGAACTTTCCTTTGGAGAAAAAGTTATGGTTCTAGGAGGTGATTTTCGTCAAGTACTCCCAGTTGTTCGACATGGAACACGGGCAGAGACGATTGATGCATGTGTTGTGAAATCGTTATTTTGGTCAGATGTCCAAATTATTCATCTAAAAGAAAATATGCGAGCAAGAAATGATCTATGTTTTTCTGAATTTCTTTTACGCGTCGGTAATGGAGATGAACCATGCGTTGATACATATATGATTAGGTTGCCTGATGAAATAAGAATTCCTTGGAGAGGTGATCAATCAGTAAAAGAATTACTAAATTCAGTGTTCCCTTCACTTCAAGAAAATGCCTATGATATTGATTACATAATTAGAAGGGCTCTATTAGCATCAAAAAATGAAATTGTTGATAAGCTCCAGTTATATCATTGTTTCCTGGAGAGGAGAAAACATACTATTCATTTGATTGTGTAGAAGATGATGCTTTAAATTTGTATCAACAAGAGTTTCTAAATACCATCTCACCTGGTGGATTACCTCCACACAAACTTTCTTTAAAGATAGGATCTCCAATTATGTTACTTAGAAATCTGGACCCAAGCATGGAATTGTGTAATGGGACAAGATTAATTTGTCGTAATTTTTATGACAATCTTATTGATGCTGAAATTGCAAGTGGATACTTTTATGGTACTAGAGTTTTTATTCCACGCATGCCTCTTAAAACTTCTGAAAATGTAGACATGCCATTTACTTTTATAAGAAAGCAATTTCCTATTAAATTGAGCTTTGCATTGACCATTAATAAATCACAAGGACAGACCATACCTAATGTAGGAATATATCTTCCGGAACATGTTTTTAGTCATGGTCAACTTTATGTAGCCTTATCGAGAGGAGTTGCAAGAGAAACGACAAAAGTGTTGGTAAAAAATGAATTTATTCGTGGATATCGAGGGACATATACGAGAAATGTTGTATATCGTGATGTTTTACTAGCATGTAACAATGATATGTGTTAATGATAGTTAGTAGTTTAATATTTCATAAATGAAATAGGAGATGAAACAACAAAAAACTATTAAAAAATACAACATTTTCTAACTAAAAATAATTTAAAACTTTTTTAACTACGCCTATGCGAAAGTTTGCTTTGCATTGCCGGTCCCAAGCCCGGATGAAGGAGGAGGGTAAAAGTAATATAATTAAATTGTTCGCTGAAATAATTATTCATTGGCGATATGATCAATTGGACATATAATTGATCAAAACACACTTATAAAATACGTGCATCACACGTGCATATATACTAGTACTATATAATAGGAAACTTGGTGGTGAAAATTTTAAATTTCTAAAATACCCTTGAGTATTTTATAAACATGATATTATTATGTTAACTTGCATGTATTTATGTTTAAGAGTCAAAGTAATAAAGTTTGCATGCTATAAAGTATCCTCCTTCCATACAACTCTTCATGTTCCAATGGTAATAATTTTTTTGTCCTTACTATTTTTCAAAGGTTATTATTCTGAATAGAAAATTTGAAAATAAAATAAAATTCATACTTCGAATTTCTTGAAATTGTAAAAAGAAAGCACACACATGAACAATCACATGGAAAAGACGGTAGCTGATCTTATCATATTCTAATTAAAATATACATGTGGACTAGTATATATATAACACAAAATTTAACTTTAATCGACCTCCTAAAAAAAGAGAGACAATTTTAATAAGAAAAATGTTAAAAAATCAACAGCCAATCATAAACGCAAGCTCAATCCCCCACCACAAAAAAAAAAAAAAAAAAAAAAAAAAAAAAAGACTTCCACAGAACCAAAACCCCACGAATGCCAAACCAGCACCACTCAACAAACCACATCATGGCAGCAGCAGCAGCAACTACTTCCGACCACCACCACCACCCTCTCTTCCTCCGCCACCCCTCCCGCCACCGAACCCACAGAACAAAACCTAGCCATCTCCCACTCCTCCCATGCGGTAGCCTCACCGCCCCGAGGGTCCGGTCCTCCGCTCCCCATTCCTCCTCCCCGAGCCCCGCCACTCTCCTGCCGGTGGAGCAGCCTGGCAGCAAGATGGTGGTGGAGCTGGTGGGCGCGTTCAACGAGCTGACGGAGAGAATGGGGGAGATCTCTACTGCGTCGTCGTCGCGGCTCCTCTTCAAGTCCCTCAAGCTCTCCATCCCCCTCCTCCAGTCGCTGCCATTCTCCCCCGACGGCAGGGGTCCCCTCTCCAGAGCTCTCTCCGTCGCTCTCCTCCTCGCCGACCTCCAGGTGATTTTTTTTCCCCGATGCTTTTTTGTTCAAATATTGCGTTTTTTTTAAGGTTTGTTTGGGCTTGGGAAGAAAACCCTGATGATAAATTGGGAAAAAAAGATGAGCTTTTGGTGATTATTTTGTTTGGTTCGAATATTCGATTCGAAGTCTTCTTAAGAGAGAGAGTGTGAAGTATGGAGTTCTCTATGTAAAAGTACATACTAGGAAAATATGCATGATGATTGGAATTATTAATGCTTACAAGAACAATGTTTTGAAGTTTGTCCAAAGGAAGGAGGACCATTTTAATCATTTAATGTATTGTTTTCTCTTGAATGAAGAGGTTTATTAGTGTAAAAATATGGAATCATATGGATTGATGGATATTCAACAGTCGGGAATTCTTTCTGCGTCCATGTATTAATGAGTTAAAAAGTGTAACTTAACCAAAAAAAATGTAACTACATTAAGATCATGTTTGGTTCGCAGAATCAGGACTTTGGGAAAGGAAAGTCATTCATTTTCTGTATTTGGATGGTAAAGGAAAGGAGCAGGAAAGGATAATGGTTCCTAAAGGAAAGCAAAAGATGAGGGAAATGGTTTTCCCTACCCATCCCAACGAAACGATTCACTTTCCCTCCCAATTTCCTGTATTTATTACAAAATTGTAGGACTAAACTATCCCTGCGCTTAATGATGTATTCTGATTATATTTTTGGCCTTTCCAAACACCGGAAAGGAAAATTGATTGGAATTATAATTTCCCATGTCCATGGAAATAGCAAAGAATTGATTTCCTTTCATTTCCTTTCCGCGAACCAAACGAGGCCTAAGAGAATTAAGTAGGAAGCAAAGGGAAAGAAGTGGAACTTTTTTTAGTTTGGCTCCTCTGCATCCGACTGAGAGCTGGATTTGTGGAGGGGTGAAATATTTTATAAAATCTGCTTAAATGCACCGGTAGGGGGAATTTTCAGTCAAATGGGTTGCTATGGTGCTATCATATTAAAGTCCCGGTCAGTACACCAGAACAATGGACTGGTGTTTAGAACTGACAAGAGGGGGGAGTTTTCAGTGAACCGATGGAGAAATGTTGGCCGAACTTTCTAGCGGTAATTTTCTCATTCAAGTTCTTCTATTTAGTTTAGTAAAAGAAATCCTTGAGATGCATTTGTTTGCCTTGCTTCCTAGGGTCTAAACATAGTGTAGTCGGTGATATGTTCAAATGTCATTACACAAGAACTCTGGAGTTGTGATGAGAATTTAGGTTAGATGCAAGGTTCGCAATATCGGTATCGGAATCGGTATCGGACCATTCCTATGAGTATCGGTATCGGCGATATCGGTAGTATCGGCGGTTTCAGATTTTTTGGTATCGGAAAACAACTAATTATTAATAAATCATTAACATTAAAAAAAATATTTTATACATTTATGCATAATTTTAAGTATTTCCAATGTTATTTCTTAGTAGTTTTGAAATTAAATGAAATAATAGTCACCCTTACCGATTGGTTTACATGTAATAGATCAATTTTCTTTTTTTATATGCTTTTACAACCTTATTATACTTTAAACCCTTGTTGATTTGTCTTTTTCGTTCAATTTTCTTTGCCAAATTAATCGATAAAGGGACCCACAATGTCAGTATCGGTCAGTATCGGATATTGGTCGGTATTCGATCGGGACATGCCAAACCGTATCGGTATCGGCCATATCCGATCGGTATCAGCCGATACTTTAAACTATGGTTAGATGTTTATATTACTCCGCACAGGAGGGTGAACTTCAGTGAAGCAAAGGAAACTGTTGCTTCAACTTTCTAGTTGTGATTTTCTCATTCAAGTTCTTGTACGTAATTTAGTTGGGAATCCTTGACGCACATTTGTTTTCCCTGACTTTTCTAGGGCCCAAACACAGTGTAGTCCGTGATATGATCAAATATCACCCAATTTTATAGTCACGTAGCATTTCTTAACACAGATACAGGTAAATTAGTAGTTTTGCACGTTCTATTTAATCATCAGCAAATACCAAGATTCGCAGTATCTATATCGGAATCGATATCAGACCATTCCTATGAGTATCGGGATTGGAGATATCGACAGTATCGATGGTTTATGATCGGAGTATTGGATTTTTTGGTATTGCAAAACAAATAATTATTAATAAATTATTAAAATGTTAGAATTATATATATAGGCATAATTTTAAGTATTTCTTGTATTGTTTCTTAGTAATTTTGGAATTAAATGAAAATAGTAGTCACCATTGCCGATTGGTTTACCTGCGATAGATAAGTTGTCTTCCTTTATATGCTTTTACAACCTGACTATGCTTTATACCTTTGTTGATCGGTCTTTTCCGTTCTTTTTTTTTGCCGAATTGACTGAAAAAGAGGCCTCCAATTTCGGTACAGTCAGTATCGATATCGATCGATATCGTATCGGGACATGCCAAACTGTATCGACCAATACTGCAAACTATGGCAAATACTTGGTTGCATTTCTTGAGATTGGAAGTATAAGTTGACATTGAAATTTTCTCTCGGTAGTGGATTTTCAGTTTCTTATTTATACAAGTGGCATTTGCAGATGGATGCAGAAGTTATTTCAGCTGGTATACTTAGAGAAGTCTTGGAGGCAGGTGCTATAACCATGCAAGAAGTGAAAAGCCAGATCGGCACCAGTACAACTCATCTATTGCACGAGAGCTTGCGGGTAAAGAATGTTCCTTCTAAAGTCGAGACCTTGGATGATGAGAGTGCCGCTGCACTAAGAAAGTTCTGCCTGACCTACTATGACATTAGGGCAATAAGCTTAGAGCTCGCCGTGAAACTTGATATGATGCGGCATCTCAATTACCTCCCCAGATACCACCAACAGGTGTTCTCTCTTCAGGTTCTGAAGATATATGCACCACTTGCTCATGCTGTTGGAGCCGGTGCATTGTCACTTGAGCTGGAGGACCTCTCCTTTCGTTATTTGTTTCCATATTCTTACCTTTATGTTGATGCTTGGTTGAGAAGCCAGGAAACTGGAAGCAAACCTTTGATTGAAGTGTACAAGAGCCGACTGCTTCAAGCATTAAAATCTGACAGTGAGCTGGAAGAGATTGTTGATGAAATTTCAGTCAAAGGTCGATATAAAAGCCGTTTTAGCATGATGAAGAAACTGTTGAGGGATGGCCGAAAGCCTGAAGATGTGAACGATGTTTTAGGCTTGCGAGTTATTTTGAATCCTAAACCTGGGGATGGCAACACAGAACGGGGGAATAGAGCATGTTATAGGACTTTTGAAGTTATCCAAAGTTTGTGGAAAGAAGTGCCTAGA